>CM076579.1:1235408127-1235866520 GCA_034641835.2 Pinus albicaulis | reverse complement strand
TGAGCTTATGGTGACCATTTTCGCCCCTCACCAATGTCCTTTTTTCTTGTAGTGGCAGTTACATCCAACAACCATCCCCTTGAAATTATAGACTCTAAACGGTTTCCCTAACCTTTTGGCTACAATTTTTTTTTTTTTTTTGTCCTTCTGTTTCCAATAGTTAAATTTCAATTAATGCCATTATCATAGCAAAACATCATAACCTTCATTGATAGTAAGCGTTAATATGAGTATTCCATTATGGGTTTTTGAGCTTTCTACTGAAAAAGTCTTATAAACTTCTTGTTTTCTATCTTTCATCATGAAATACATGTATAGAGTGTTTTATAGTGTTTCTTTTTTTTGTTTTAAGCTTCCTTTCTCTATATCACAACAATTTTTTCAGATTTTCTACTCCTTTCTATATGGTTTAGGATTGTTTTGGTTTTGTAATTCATTTGATATTTTGATACTCTCCCAAGTTAATCGATTATCGATCCATATTTTCATATCTAGTGAGATTTACATGTTGTTTGGTGAATGATACAAAAACATACGAGGAAGGGTACCTAATCTCTTATAGTCCAATATACAATACATGTCCTTAAATTCTTTTAATTTTATTGAAGTGTTGCTAACTATTATTAATGAAAACAAAGAGGGGAAGGTGACTTGGATTTTTCCATAAAGTGTTACATGAAGGACCATCCCAAATTGTCAAAGGAAGAATCTCTCAAACATTCTTATAGTCTCATGAAAAACACCCTTGCATATTTGAAGGGTGCAAAAGATGTCTCATATAAATACATGAGATCGATTTTTGACAATGCAACATCATTGCAACTATTTTACAAAAAAGAGACAATTTCACACTTGCACATGATATGAAAATTAAAGAATACGTCAAAGAGTTCATATTAAAATGATTCAAATAATCGAAGTACCCATAATGTATTAACCGTGTAGTAATGCACCTTGTTGTGCAATATTATAAAGTTTTTTTTTTTTTTTTTATAATAATTTGGAATTAGGAGTGAGGTCTTTTTTTAGGTAAAGGGTACTAATAAATCTTATTTTTTAAATGAAAAAAAGTTTTGCAATTATACAAAAGGTATATAAATAATCGAACTACCCCCTCATTGTGTTATATTAACTGTGTAGTAATGCACCTTGTTGTGCAATGTTATAATGATTTTTTTTTTTTTTTTAATTTGGAATTAGTAGTGAAGTCTCTTTCTAGGTAAAGGGTACTAAATAAATCTTAGTTTATATATATATAACTTCTAAATTAAATATGGTTTTTCCATTAATATAATAAATATTGGAATTGTTTTAAGAGTTAAGTTTGTATAAATGATTTTATTTTTAATTTTTTATTACCATTTATCCAAGAGCCTTTGCACATAAATGATTTTATTTTTTATTTTTTTTAAATTAAAAATTAAATTTTATAAATGGTTTTATTTTTATTTTTATTTTTTTTCAAATTTTCATGTAATAATAATAATTTAATTTTAATATTATCATCAAATTTCTCTAGATTTAAATTGTGTAAATTATTAAGATTTTGAATATTTTAACAAAAATTATTCATATATTATACATTAATAAAATTTGCTAAAATGTTTACATTTTCAAGTTAATTTTTTTGTTTGAAATGTCAGTAATGTGTTTGAGGTCTTATATCTAATAAATTGTTCGATTTTCTTGCTAACATTCTCTACCATTTTTTTGGTCATCACATAAATTGAAAATATAATTCTTAAAAATTTACATACATAACATCTTGGTTACTTATCTGATTTCCTTTATTAAGTTTTACTTATCTCACAGAGAAATACACAAACTTTATGAACATTATTGGGACATATAACTTAGCTAATAATTTTACCTCCATGAGTTTTCTGCCACAATTCTTGAAAAAAATTCATACTAAAGTAGGAATTGAATTTTTTAATAGGTAGTAAACATATTAATGTTCAATTGTTTATTCCTCTGATTTATACATACATACATATCCATGTTCAATTCCTTATTTCTCTTATTTATACATACATACATATCTTGAATGGGGAACTAAATTGGTTGCAACACTTTTTCATATATATATATATATATATATATATATATATTTATTTATTTATTTATATTTTTATAAGAAATTATATTATAGTTTTATTGATTTCTATATTTAGAAGGAATAAGAAGTTGTATTATATAAAGAAAGGATATATTCAATTAGGATAACCGTTAATATGGTATTTGGTTTACGTATAAAATTAAATATATTTAAAAAATAAATACTTTATAATTTGAATTATAATTATAAGTGGTATCACTTTTTTTAAATACTATCTGAGTTGTAATTATTTTTTGATTTAGAGTAAAATCTCAAATTTCTTTTTATTGATTAAATATTTGTCTCATATAGATATAGAACTCAAATATCATAAGAAAAAAGGAAAATCCACCACTTGAAATTAGCACAACCTTATTTGAAAATTAATTTTTTTTTTATTTAATATGAATAATGAATTATTTTTATTTAATATGCCAGGGGTTCTGAAACCCTGCTCACAACGAAAGAAGTTTCCTCATTAGAAGACATTTATTTTGGGGTTGGAAAATGGGAAAGCTAAAGACATTGAAGGTTACCAGGCGGAAATCTTAAAAATTAGAGGTCCTGTCCTCATCCCCCACATCCACAAGCTTTTCAACCAAGCGGTCAAGCAAGGGATCCCTAAACCTTGGACTCAGAGCCTCATTATCCCTATTTTAAAAAGTGGGGATACAAATAACCCCTCTAATTATCGAACAATTATGATCAGCCCTCTCTTAGCCAAGTTATATGGTATTATTTTGGAAAAGAAGTTGAGCATTTGGCTTGAAAGTGAAGGTAAGAGGGCTAAAGCCCAAGCGGTTTTTAGAAGGCAGCACTCAACAACGGAACACCTTTTTATGTTTATGATCATTGTGGAAGAATGTCGCAATGATAAATCCAATCTCTTACGTTGCTTTGTGGACTTTAGAAAGGCTTTTGATACGGTTCCTAGAAATAACCTATGGAATAGATTAGAAGAGCTAAATGCTCCTTTCGAGCTAAGAACGGCTGCTATAAGGTTATACGAGAATTTAATTTCCAATTTAAAGAGAAATGAGGGGTGGTCAAAATATATTAAGTGTAATATCGAAGTTAAACAAGGTTGCCCCCTCTCCCCTACCCTATTTGGCATTTACATCGACAAGCTAGAAGGTTGTTTAGAGGAAGCAGGATGTGCTGGCACGATCTTAGCTGGGATAGTCATCATCCTTATTCTCTATGCTGACGATATTGTTCTTCTCGCAAGGTACCCATCTGATCTTGATAAGCAACTTAGACTTCTTAAGGATTTGTGCTCTACCATGGGTACGTCTGTTAACACTCGCAAAACAAAAGTTATGATTATCAAATCCAGGAAGGACACTTACGCTAATTTTATGTATGACAATAGTAACTTGGAGGAAGTGTCTTCTTACACGTACCTAGGAATTGATATTCATCACAAGCTCAACTGGAAGTATAGCATTCAGAAAAGGATTAGTGTGGGGTGGAAAGCTTATTTTGGTCTTCAAAATAATTGTAAAACGATAAACCTCGTAATGTGGGATAGAAAGAAGTTCCTCTTTGAAACTTTAGTCACTCCTGTTATCTTATATGGATGTGAGGCTTGGGGTTGCAGCATCTGTAGAGAATCTTGGAGAAAGATTGAGCAAATCCAGAAGCGTTTTATAACGTATAACCTTAAAATTAAAAGAAATACACCCTATCCTATTCTCCTTACAGAAATGGGTCTTTCCCCTATCGAGAGCCTAGCTATCACTAGGCTTCTGTTGTACAAGCACAAGCTCAATAGCATAGGAGACCATAGACTTCCTAAGCTAGCTTCAAATTCTAGCCAAAACCACCTAAGGCTTAAACGAGGTTGGTATAAAGACACGAGGGCTTGGTTAAACCATTGGGAGATCGAAGAGAATGCTGCATTGCAAAACATCAATAACATTAAAAAAATTGTTACTTCCTCTTAGAGTGCCCCACGTACAACCACATTAGAGCTCAATTTCATAATCTTTGTTTGCAATACTGACCTTCCTAGCCTTTTAAGATGTCAAAATTACAGTGAGTTGGGAAGGCTTCTCTCCAAGCTTTTTGAGCATAGGAATAAAATCTTAAATCAAATTAAATAACTCTTTTCTTTAGGTCTGATAGACCAAATATTGGTCTCAGTGGACGTTAACCATCATCATCATCATCATCATCAATAGCATATAATAATTATCTTGATTTTATTATTATTATTATTATTATAATATATATATATATATATATATATATATATATATATATATAACTTGATTTTCAAAAGTATAATTTAAATGATTTAAATTGCAGTTTAAAATTATTAAAATAAAACTAAATTAAATAGATTTTTTTGCAATATGAAAAATTGTAAAATTGTAAATTTATACGATGTGTTTTCTTGTAATAGATTACAAGGTTTAAATATAGAAGGATAAAATATGTATATTTTTTTACACTTGACAATGTTGAAATGTGGGTTTTTTCTCTCACAAACAAAGAAACTCATACACTTTAATGTTGAGACCTTGAAGTTAGATTATTATTATTATGTATATAGATATGTTTGGAATATAGTTGTTAAATTTGTATTATAATTAGTGTAACCATATCAATTAAATATCATAAATAGATAATAAGAATCAAAATTTTATTATAATTAGTGTAACCATAGGAATTAAATATCATAAATAGATATTAAGTATCAAAATCCATACTACATCCATTAGCTAAACTATAACTTTATTTTAAATTGTTATTTTTATTAATTATAACAAAAAAATATTATATAACTTAACAAAATATACATTTAAAAAACATGTGACAAAATTTTTAACCATGAAGATTAACTTCACTAAATCATGGAAATTCTTACTATTTAAATAGGTTATTTTATAATACTATGTGCCAATACTATGACTTATCAATACCACATGTCCAAAAACACATAACTCATTTCATATTACACTGTATGCATTGCTAGGAATTTCAAAACTGAAGCATCCATCAAATTTGATGACTTTGGTGTCTTTTTCAATCAATTTAAAAAACAATATTAACAAGCGGGGGAAATTTTAGGCCGTATTTCACAGGAAAATCACCCGACAGACTCTCAAATTCCATCCATGTTATTGAGTGCAACGAAGCAAACTAAAGGAGACAGGGTAGGTGTTGCTACGAATTTCAAAACTGAAGCATCCATCAAATGTGATAACTTTGGTGTCCTTTTCAATCATGGGAAAATCACCTGATGATGGATCATCAAATTCCATCCCTGTCGGCGGGTGCAGAGAAGTAAATAAAGGAAACTAAGAGTTAAGCACATCGAGTTTATTTGGAATTTTTTACCACATGCATCACTTTAGTCAAAATCTACAATCTCTTATCATTCAACTTATAGCTAACTCTCTAAATTGTTTTTTGATAGATTTCGTCATGATCAGGTTGTACGTAGTTGAAAAATCAGTAGTCCAAAGCTTTACAACTATCAAACCCAGAAGGAAGAAGAATAGCTTTGCAACTATCGTTCACTATGATTGATTTTTATATTTAGATATTTTTTTCTAATAATGTAACGTTGGATAATGATTGACCATGGTTGAAAATGATAAATATTATAAACCCTAAAATAAACATGGTTGACCATCATTGACCATGGTTGATTTTCATATATTGGGACAATGCTTGTCACAATGCAACGTTGGACCATGGTTATTCATGATTGATATTATCAACCCAAGAGAATAATAAACCCAAAAAATTAAAACTAAAAACCCACGGGATTTTAAACCCAGAGGAATAATATTAAACCCAAGGTATACAAACCAAAATATACATATTATAAACCCTAAAATAAACATGGTTTACCATGGGTTACCATGGTTTATTTTCATTTTCAGACAATCTTTGTCACAATCCAATGTTCGACCATGTTTGTCCATGATTGACCATGGTTGACCATGATTGGTATTATGAACCCAAGAGAATAATCAAACCAAGTGATTAAAACTAAAATTACAAGGGATTACAAACCCAACGGAATAATATTAAACCGAAGGTATACAAACTATAAGATTAATATTATAAACTTGAAAATAAATATGGCTCACCATGGCTTACCATGGCTGATTTTATAAAACATGGTTGAGCATGATTTAATTTATAAAAATGGTTCACGAAAATTGATATTATAAAACCATGGAAATAACAAACAATAGGGATTAATACTAAATAGCCAATGGATTATAAACATAAGGGATTACTATTGAACCCGAGGAATATGATCCCTTACATTAATAAACGTAAGTGAGTGATATTATAAACCAAAAGGAATAATAAACCCAAGGCATGAAATTTGTGAACCTAAGATATAAAAACCCTAAGATAAATATTATAAACCCTCAAATAAGCATGGTTGACCATGGTTGACCACAGTTGACAATGGCTGAACACAGTTCAACATGCGTAACCATGGTTGACCATAATCTAGCGTTGGCCCATGGTTGACCATGGCTGATTCTCAAAGCGATAAAATATTATAAACCCTAAAATAAACATGGTTGACCATTGTTGACCATGGTTTATTTTCATATATTGGGATAATGATTGTTACAATACAATGTTGGACCATGGTTATCCATGATTTATTTTCATTTCGAGACAAACTATGTCACAATGTGACATACCACCATGCTTGACGATGGTTGATTTCCACATTACGACAATATTTGGCACAATGCGGCATTGAACCACGGATGACCATGATTGATATTATCAACCCAAGGGAATAATATAAACCCAAGGTATAAAAACCAAAAAATAAAAATTTTAAACCCTAAAATAAACATGGTTGACCATGTGTTACCACGGTTTATTTTCATATTCATACAATCTTTGTCACAATGCTATGTTCGACCATGGGTGTCCATGATTAACCATGGTTGACCAAGATTGATATTATGAACCCAAGAAAATAATCAACCCAAGCCATTAAAACTAAAACCCAAGGGAATAATATTAAACCCAAGAGAATAATATAAACCCAAGGTATAAAAACTATAAGATTAATATTCTAAACTGTAAAATCAATATGGTTCACAATTTCTTACCATGGTTTATTTTATAAAACATTGTTGAGCATGATTTAATTTATAAAACATGGTTAACCAAAATTGATATTAGAAAACCATGGGAATAACAAACCATAGGGATTAATACTGAACAACCAATGACTTATAAATGTGATGGATAGCTATTTAACCCTAGAAGTAGGAACCCTTACATTAATAAACGTAAATGATTGATATTATAAACCCAAGGGAATAAGAAACCCAAGGCATGAAAATTATGAACCTAAGGTATAAAAACACTAAGAAAAATCTTATAAACCCTCAAATAAACATGGTTGACCATGGTTGACCACGGTTAACAATGGCTGAACACAATTCAACATGCTTAACCATGGTTGACCATAATCTAGTGTTTGCCCATGTTTGAACATGGTTGATTTTGAAAGAGATACAATATTATAAACCGTAAAATAAGCATTGTTGACCATTGTTGACCATCGTTGATTTTCATATATTGGGATAGTGCTTTTCACAATGCAACGTTGGACCATGGTTATCCATGATTGATTTTCGTTTTGAGACAAACTTTGTAACAAAGCGACGTACTGCCATGCTTGACGATGGTTATTTTCCACATTATGAAAATCTTTGGCACAATGCAACATTGAACCACAGTTGACCATGATTGGCCATGGTTGACCATGATTGATATTATGAACCCAAGGGAATAATATAAACCCAAGGTATATGTTAGGGTCCTATAAGTATAGGATTTATAATTTGGAATTGACTTATGATATTCTTGTAAAAATATGTACATACCTTGCTTTCTACAAGTTTTTTTCCCATATTTTGTAAAAAAATAAAAAATAGAAAATCAAAGAGAGGGTAAAAGTCCTAAAATAAAGATCAAAGGACTTAGAAAAAATAATATACCCCAAAGAAAAAGAAATAAAACATGAAAGTGAGTAAGTCCAAATGCCACTACTTTTTACTGATGATTATGGCAGAGTGTCAATAAATACCATAATCAATGATGAGTTGAACTGCTTAATCTTGACTTGTCATATTTCAATTTTATTGTTGTAGAATAGTGAATAAAGATTAGTCAAACAGTTTAATCCTGACTAATCAGTAGATAGGTAGAGAATAATGAGGAGCTCATTAGTTTAATCTGAACCCTTGAATGAAATAAGGTAGATTTAGATAGCTTTTACTAATTTCAAAAGATTAAAATGCTCAAGGTTGCTAGCTCAAATTCACTTCCAAAATGGAAGAAAAAATGTTAGATTAAAAGCTGGGTAGGTAGAAAGAAGTGGGAGAATCATGTAAATACTTTTCACCAGGAAAAATTCACTAATTTCCCTTCCATATAGTTATTATACATTCTAGACTTTCGGTCAAAGAGGCTCAGAGGATTTCTCTGACTTCTGTTGGGACTGGACCCAAGGCTCAATGACTGTTAAGTTAACTGTGTTGAATTTCTATGTTAATCCCTAAATGTCATCATTAACCCTACATTCATCCATTTTCACTTTAAGTTCATAAGTGAAGACCTTTTTACATAGTGAAAAAGAAATCCCATTTGATTAATCTTCATTCATAAAAGCATAAAATCCCTCCAAAAATATTATATCCTGAGTAATAGTGGTCAAATTACAAATGATAAAGCTTTGCCTTTTTACATCATCACTTTACTTAGTCATATGGATATATTTTGGTGTTTTCATTGTCCCTTTTTCATATTAACTTCTAAATTATCTATTAATTCCCTATAAGAGTCCTTGTCTTATTATTATAGATCCTTTCACTTTATTATCCCTAAAAACGCACTATTACAAGTTTTTATGCCAAAGTAATTACCCCACATGTTGAAAATAAATCCCAAAGATATCCCTTTGGCATAAAACTAACCATATAAATATTCCCGCCCCCCTATAGTTTCTTAGACCATTCAAAAAGTCTAATAACTATATAATAAAACTTAAAAAGTACAAAAGTGTGTTTTATTTTACATCCAATGTATTTAAAAAATGCAAAAACATTTCTTTTACCCCATACTTTTTATTGCAAATACACTATACCTTTGTAAATACTTACCTTTCCGCATAAGACTTAACCCGAGCTAAACATGATCTTTCCCCTTCTCCCGTTATATAAAACCTCAAGTTTTATATAATAATTAACCCCGGTTAACCCTTATTAACCCGCCTCATGCAATTTACTTTGTATATATAAACTCAGTTTATATGTATAAACTCAATATCCAAGCCCCGCATCCATATAACTTTCCCATGTGTAAAAATTTCGATATAACTACATTTATGAAAAATTTTATATATACGAATAATTTTTCGACTCATAATAACTGCCCAAGTCCCACCCGAATTTCCACTCTAGCTCTTAAAATGATCCTGACCATTCGCATTGTCAAAAAAGATCTAATGGTGCACGATCAGTTTCGCGCTCCGAAACTGATCGATCAAAGTTTGTTCAAATTCACGCGAAAAAAGTTGTATTGCACAAACCACCGATGCAACGTGTCGCATTCTGATACGGTCACATTCATTTTCAAAGAAACCACTTACCATCAAAACGCAGTGCGAAAACAACCTGTCGTTTTTCGCAATCGAAAGACAAAACCCTCCCGCCTTGGATTAGACTGGTAATAAATGACAAATATAATGATTTACATTGAAGGTTAAAATTTGATATATTATCATTATATCTATTCTTTGCACTCCCGACTAGTTAAGAGTTTCCACCTCGACCGTTTTATAGAACTTTAAGACCCTGTTATCCAATTTCTAAACCCCGAAGCTGAATTTCCCACTGATCTTTCGTATTTGAAGCTGGTTGAAGCTACCCTCTGTGGAAAAGGATCCAATTTAAAACCGAAACCACTAGAAAACCCTTTTCGGCTATGAAGATACCTGTAAATCAGGTATTTTCCTAAATTTGACTTGCAAATTTTATAATTTTAACTGCCAAGTGAACCAATTAAGATGCAAAGAGAAAAATTGCCAATCCTATTGTGTCCTAAACCTTGAAAAAAGAGGGAAAACCCTCGCAATTTTTTCTCAGAAATTTCCATTTGTAGAAAGCTCAGTTTCAAATCCAATTTCTCAATTATAGACCATTGAAAGACAAATTCCATGATTCAAAAGGGTTTAAAAAGACACAGAAAGCCAAAAAATCCCTTTTTTTAGTCTTATCCATCTAGAAAACCTGTGTTTTCTATCCTGAACTCTTGCTCAGATTCCCAAATTCTTAAATTGTCCCAGATTTGCTTAAAATTCCTCTGTTTCTACAAATTAACTACTGCAAATAGTATAACCTTGCTTTAGTTATCCTAAAAATGACAAAGAAGCATACTACACCTAAAGCTGGTGGTCCCAAAGCCGCTAAAGCTATGACAGTCAAGCCTTCCAAGCCTGAATCCTTAAAAATATATAAACCTACTCCAGTAATCACTGCCAATACTACTGGCACTGTTAATCCCCTTAAACCTCCAATTTCCACTGAAGAAAGCATTCCTTTAACTGATTTAGGTTACAAGATTGCAGACCCTATAGTGGAATTTAATCTACTAGAGATTCATAACTGGTGTCATGGTAAGTTTTGGATAAAAATCAAGATGAAATACCTATTTGGGAGTCCAATTTTCCCAAATATGTATTTCCTCTTACTCATCTAGCCCAAAACCTTGTCAGAGTGTGTCAGCAGCATTATGTTCCTGATCAAAGATCCATTGTCAATGCAGATAGGGAGATTTTCTTTTCCATTACAGCAGAATCTATAAATGAGATGCCTCAAATAAAATTTGATCCCGGAGTAGTTCCATTGTCTATTGAATCATTGACCTAGTTATATTTAGGGATGGATTTTCCTAAGACGTTTATGGTCTTTTAGAATTTCATGCCTACATATGTAGACATCCCAAAGGTTAATCCTCCTTATTCCACTTCAAAGTTCCCTAAAGCTTCTAGATAGGTGATTTCCATGTTATCATTTATACTAGGATACTTTAATGATGAATTCACAGATCCATCCATCATTGGTTTTCTATCTACATTTTCTCCTGGGCAGCCTCCTGCCATGATCTTTGATTTTGCTAGATTCATTTCTGATAGCATCCATCATCAGTTGACAACATTGCCTAATGAAGGAGTTCTTAGATATTCATCATATCTATTCCATTTATTTCTATTTTTTGATGCTGAGCATTTTCCCATTGCTTTCCAAAAGATGAATGTAGAGGGACAGCCTCTATTAGTGATATTTTGGACATCCTTGCTCATAAAGGAAGGAAATGAATTCAGTTACAAAGATTTTTCAGACTTGTTTATTAGGCCAGCCATGAATTTGATTTACAAGTCAGAACAGCCCAGAGTGAGTAAGGAAATGAAAAGAATATTACAACTGTCCGAACAAGGCAAAGTAGGAGACTGGTACTTATATGAGAGACACACAGAAATAAGAATATTTGGAACCAATTTGTCCCCTTATAAGTTACCTGAATTTTTAACCATCAGGGTTTTTTCATTGGAATATTTAAGGCAATTTTTAAATGGAAATGCTATAAACTTCATGGCTTCAAAGAAAAAGACTCAGTTTAAGTTGAAGAACCAAATTGGCCCTTTCATGGTAAACAGTAGGGAGGCTAAGAAAGAAATGTCCAGAAGATTATCAGAATATCAATTTCAAGAAATTTTTAAGTGGAATTATGACCCCCAGGGTTTCCTCAGTACTACAAGGATGAAATGAAAGCTTCCACCTTTTATACATGATTCAAAACCAAATACTGAGAAATTTTCCAATCAAATAGAATGGGTGGAACACACATTAGTAGACCCTATTACTAATATAGAAACAGTGGAAAAAGAAGACAATTCACAGGTAATGATGGTCTTCAAATGGGCAAAAA
Source organism: Pinus albicaulis (assembly GCA_034641835.2). Classification (NCBI taxonomy): domain Eukaryota; kingdom Viridiplantae; phylum Streptophyta; class Pinopsida; order Pinales; family Pinaceae; genus Pinus; species Pinus albicaulis. The sequence goes on along the minus strand of CM076579.1, from coordinate 1,235,854,429 downwards.
CTTCAAGTAAAAGAGACAGAGAGGAGCAAGGTTATTCAGCTGAAACTATTACTGAGAACAAGTTCAAATTGATTTACAATAAAAGGGCCAAAATTATTACTGCTGAAAAGGAAAAGGCTATTGAAATGGATGACACCAATGATCAGTAAGCAAATAATGAGTCCACAGTAATTGTGAATGAAACATTGACAGAAATTGGAAAAGAACAGGGTGCAGCAGATAAGCAAGGCATGAAAATGATTGAAAAGCAGGCTGATTTAGAAATTCCCTCTTCTTCCAAAACATTAAAGGGAAAAGATTCTGATATAAAACAAAAGTAGAAGCAAATTACGGAGAAAAATGAGGAGATCAAAAGAGAAATTTAATTCCAATTTCTCAAAGAAAAACCAAGTAACAAGGACAGATTATTAATAGCTTTTAATTATTCAATTAATAAAATTATCATGTCCTTCCTTCAGCCAAATATTCTAGATCCTAAAACAGTTTCAGATTATAAAAAGACAGAATTGGAAGTTGATGCAGAGAGCATCCATGAGCTGGATCAAATAGAATTTCATAGAAATACATCAGATATGCTCTATTCAAAAGTAGTGGATAAAACCAGGAGTGCTACACAAATTCAAAACACTATTTTTAATATGCAAGATCAGATGAAGCTGGAAAAAGCTTCTTTACATGCAAAAGAGCTAAGGATTAAGTCCTTAGAAGATCTAGTCCTTCAGATAGGGGTGGATTCATCAAATATACAATTTGCTCAAGCATTGATAGAGCAAAATAATGATGACATTACTGCTTTGAGGAAACAATTAAAACTTCCTCAAAGTGAACATCCACAAGAAAAAGAAATACTGCAAGAACAAACAGAAGAGGATGAAATGGAAAAATTAATACTAAAGCTGACTGCTCAAGTCAAGGATATGGAAGATCAAATGGATATCCTTATGAAAGAAAAAGAAGCTTTGAAAGAAAGTGATGCTCCCCCTAATCCCACAGTTTTCCCTATTGTTACTATTGTTGTTCCTTCTACATTGGGAGACAAGTTGGCACCCAAAGGGTCATTGGTAACTGTAGTATCAATGCAATCAAATACTACTTCCCACTCAGAATCATCATCTACATAGGTACAATAAACAGGTGGAGTAGCAGAGATAGTGAAAGTCATGGAGGAGATGTCCCTTAAGAATAATGAAATAAATGGTTTAAAGAAGACCGTTCAAACTCTTGACTCATCCAACAGAAGTGCTTTAATAACATCTAAGGGCCCATGCCAAAGAGAAAGTAAACAAGCCTTTTCCACAAGGTTCTCCCACTGGTAAAGTGATTCTACAGTACTTTGAAATTCTATTTTTTCTACAAAATGAGATTAAACATATTTTCATGGTAAAACCAAATTTTTCAAGGTACACTGAAGCAGATGAAAGCTACAGAAAGTTGAAAAATATGAAGATACCCATTGTTCAGCAGTGGCAAGAGTTTACAGATTTATTATAACAGAATAGAGGCAGAACAGTGAAGAAAGGCACACGTAAAACAGTGAAGCTGAGAAGGAAAAACAAAACGGTTTATGTGATTTTGTTTTTTTATTGTTGATAAGTATCTTTTACAGCAGTGAAAGGGTAAAAGGGAAATCCAAGTATGACAGTGAAATGATATGACAGTGAATTAGTTTTTCTACCACAATGAAAATTTCATTTTATAGCTTTCAAAAGGTTAATATATCAGTTGAGAGTGTATCAGGCTAAACAACAGGGTCAAAGAGTATCAGAAAAGCAATAGCTAGCAAATTTTTACTACTGTAATTTCTCTATTTTTACAGCAGTGAAGAGATAAATGAATAGTGTGAAAGAGTATCAGGAAGAAAGGCAATGTTAAAGGATATAAAGTGGAAAGAGTATCCATGAAGTCATCTTTCAAAAGATATTTGCAAAGTGCCAGCAAGCATGTACACCTAGTCGACAAACTATTTTGATTAGATAAGTTAGTTCTATATTCTCTAGATAAGAGGACAACTTGCTAAAGTTGTTAAGCATCTCGCCCTCTTAGTGTGTTAAGATATTTTATTTTCCTAGAGTTTCCTAGATATCTCTAAGATATTTTGTAAGAAACATTTGTATAAATAATTCAGTTTGCGAAGTGTTTTGTGTGGAATAAAATTGCTAAGAACATTATAGACATTTTTCTGGTACGTTGGAGGGTCACATGTGTTGATTTTAAAGCAGCAGTCTAGAAAATAGCCAATTGGACTTCATAATTCAGGATTCATGTGATAATTTGAAAAGTAAAGTGCATCTATCTTGTCATTGTTTACTTTCTAAGTTCCAGTCATTTCCCTGTCTTAACTACTTAATCATTTAAATGTTTTCTGCTGATTTCCGGATTTAGGAATTCTTAATTGCTTCTAGTCCCATTTGACCCTTGTCTCCTTCCTCTTTTTCCGGATCAAAAGATTCTTCATTTCCCTTTATCCCGAAGCAAGCCATCTCATCAAAACAATCTATCCAAATCTCTGAGGGTTATCTACCTTGCCCTGAATACATTAGCATCCTCTTGGCCATGCCTTCTAGTTATGTTTGCTATACTTTGACTCCATAGCCCAATGGACTAGTAGATCCCTCTTTAATTTGTCTTCAAGTAATCTTATTTTCCACCAAACATTTCAAAACCAAAACCAAATTGAACTATCATAACTAGCCTAAAATATTAAACAAAACAAAGTTAAATCATAAAGAGAGAGCCCTCTCTGAAATTTAGGAAGGCTAGATCCTAAATTTCCAAACTAGGTTTGTGGTTACCCCTAGTTTTCTTAAAACTGAAAAATATAAAAGCCCACAATCTTTAGAAATTAATAGGGTGATAACATACTGGCAACCATACTGGAGAATTTAACCAATCTCTAGTTTTAAAATTAGTCTTAAAGGAAGATCTTTAATCTATCTTTTTACTTTAAGATTAGTTTTAAGGGTTGTGGGTATTCATAAATAGTCATTCTGGCTTCTAGGAAAACCTACTATACCAGGTCTAACCCAAATCCTAAGCCTGCAATTATAGTAGATAACCCAGAACAGATTGGAAAAAAAAAAAAGAAAAAACAAATTGTCAATTTAGAAGCTGAAGTGCCCTTAAGAAAATCTAATTCTTTACCCAAAGAGTTAGTGAGATTAACTGATATTGATTTTGATTTCAAGTTTAAAAATTCATTATTTAGAAATAAATCTGAAACTAATTTAAAAGAAACTGTCATAGATCATGTTTTTACTTTTTTGTGAATGAAAAACAGAAAATTATTTCAGCATCTATAAAATCAGACAAATCTGAATCTCAAAGTCAAGTAGAAATAATTAATGTTTCATGGATTAAAGACGTTGATGAAGCTATTAAATTAACTCAATTTTTATCTCAATTTAAGCCTCGAGTTTCTCAATTGCACACAACAATATTTCCAGCAGCAGATTCAACTCTGTATGTTGTCACTTCATTTTTAGACTCCATTGTCAGTCCATCCATAGAACCTTTTATTCCTGAGTTGATTTTGCAACCTAGGATTATATTTTCATCATACCCTCAATCCACTGCATCCACTGGTTTTATAAGCACTATATCATCAACTATCATATCCAGCATTGCTCCTATATTTACTATTATACCTCCTAGTTCAGCAAAACTCTAAGCCATGGCTGCTAGGTATGCACCTCTTGTCTTACCCCAAAACCTTCATGATATGCCCCAAGATTATCAAAAAAATATACCTTTATTTGATGGCCTATCACAAATTACTACTAGACAACATGTTACTAGAATGACAAACTATTTTGAAATATATGAAATAGATGAATCAGATGTTAAAGTGAGGTTGTTTGCTCAAATTTTAACTGGGGAAGTTAAGAAATAGTTTAAAAATTTAGCTGCTGGTAGTATAGCTAATTTAGCTACATTTCATAGAGCATTTCTGAATAAATGGGAAAAGAAAAAGAACCCTTTACAAATTGTATTTGAATTTGATTCTTTAAAAAGAGCTCCTAATGAGTTTGTTCAGGATTACTGCACTAGATACAATAGTGTCTATAATTATATTTCTGCAGATCTTAAACCTACACCATATTATGTGCTTCTTAAATTCCCTGATGGATTTGATCCAGACATGCCATACCAACTAAGAGAAAGAGATGTTGAAACATTAGAACAAATGCAATTAGATGTTGTTAGTGTAGAAATTAATATTCTAGCTAGAAAATCTAGACTTAGGAATGAAAGAAGAGTCGCAATCAAAGAAGAAACATCAAACTCAGATGGTAAATTTGACTTTTTTGCTAAAACTTTAGAAGAGTAGTTGAAAGATTAGACAAAATTGAGAAAAAACCACGATGGGATAACCAACCCCAAATTAGAAATCCCAACTACAGAAAAAACAACAATCCTGGAAAAGGTAAAGAACCTTCTCCAGATCAAAACATTAGGCCCCCATTTCAAGAGAACTATGCTGGAATTTATCAAAACAATGATGATGAAGATGAGGATGACTTCAATATAGTAATGGGGATAGATGAAGAAAACACTATTTTCCTCACTCAGGAGGATCAAGAACTTTTTGAGCTTCAACAACTCAAAATAGAATCTACTGAATCCTTTGATTTCAAACAAGGTTATGACTTTTCCATTAACGAAATTCATAGTCAGTATAACCTTAGAAACAGAAAAAACACTGAGCCCTCTACAAAAAACACTTCTCAAAATCAAACTAAAAAAAATGTAGAAGCTCCAAAAACAAAGATTTTGCAAATTCTTCCAAGGGAAAACAAGAAAAATTCCAATCCTCCCAGTCCTAAAAAAGGGCCAAGTCCAAAAATTGTTGACATCACTAAAGAAGTGGCCCAATCCTCCGCTAATGCTCAAAATACAAACACTATCAAGGCCCCTAATTCAAAAAAGTCAACAATTCTTGATCCAAAGAAAAATCCAGCTGATTCTAAATCAGCAAATTCCAAAACTATTAACACTAAGCCTTCTGCTGAAAGTTCAAAATCTGAAAAAACTTTTGTTTCCCTTGAATATGTCCCTGAAAATAGAACTAAAGACAGCAAGAGTCATGAAACTAAAACATAAAACAATAGGACAACTCAAGATAAGAGTACATCTACTGAAATACCTGAAAAACCCACCCAGATAACTGTCACAAAAGATGAACTAATCCATATTAGTAAATCTCAACCAGCATTTAATATTCGAACTAAAATAGCAAAGTTAAAGATACCAATTCCTTTGACATAATTGGTAAAGAATGATGTGTATAAAACAACACTTACTGAAACTTTGAATATGAATATTGGTGAAGATTCTATTAATCTAAATGATGACCCACCTGGATTAATTTTTGGCCTAGATGTTAATGGTAAAAATTCAGATGGATCAGTTCCTCCCTTCTATATAAGTCTTACTATCCACGATGAAATTCTACATAATGCAATGTTAGATTCAGGAGCTTCTCACAACTTAATGCCAAAAGCTATCATGGAAACTCTGAATTTAGAAATAACAAGGCCTTATAAAGACTTATTCTCTTTTGATTCAAGCAAGGATCAATGCATAGGATTGATAAAAGACTTGTGTGTCAATTTGGTTCAATATCCCAGTAAAAGTATGGTCATGGATATTGTAGTAGCTGATATCCCACAAAAGTATGGTATGCTTCTTTCTCACTCATGGGGAGCTAAGTTGCAGGGATCTCTAGAATTAGACATGACCTATGCCACCATAACAGTGTTTGGACAACCTAAGAAACTTTATAGAGAAACGCTAATGAAATATATGGTTAGTAGTGCTGAGAGATCAATCAATTATCCAATTTAATCAACACCAACTGATCTATATTCTTTCATTTTATGTAACTCGGATAATAATGAGATCCAAACTGAATTAATTGACATAAAGCCTAAACCAAACAATCATAATACCTTTCACCAAGCCCTTTGGCACTTAGACTTTGATGGTTTAGTGAATAAGTCAGGAGCAGGAGCTGGAGTGTGGATCAAAAACATTGAGACCATCCATTCAAAAGGACATGCCTTTAGACTCAACTTCAAATGCACCAACAACATGGTAGAGTATGAGGCACTTATCTTAGGCCTCCAAATCATTAGAAATTTAGAAGGTAAGAGAATTTTAATCATGGGAGATTTGGAATTAGTTATTAAAAAAATAAATGTTGAATATTCTATTCATAATCCTATATTAGCCAGATATAGAGATGCAACAATTTACTTGGTTGATGATTTGCTAGAGTTTAAGTTTGCTATTATTCCCAAAAATCAAAATTTGCAAGCACATTTCCTAGAAACTTTTGCTAGCACATGTAATTTAACTTTTCAACCAACACATAGATATACTGCTGAAGTTAAATACGGACCCATTGTCCCGGACAATGTCAAATACTGGCAGATTTTCTATGAAGATGAATAGATTTATCATTTTTTGAATAGTGAGGATGAATTTCAAAATTGTATAATAGACACTGATGGTAATTTAGATTCTGAATGTAACATAGATTTAGATGATAATTGTAAAATAAATAACATATATGCACATAAACTTACCAAACCCATTGTATTTACTCAATCTGACATAGATAACTTAGAGAAGGTAGATATAGAGGAAATAATTGAAGATGAAATTGAAATGCTAGATTTGAAGGATAATTTTTTACCTAAGGGATTAACTCCTTTGGAAGACTTGTTTGATTCAAATGATGTGCCCAAAAAGCCTAAAATGGAACCAGTCAAGTCTGACATTGAAGAATGTAACATTGGGACAGACACCAAACAAAAAATGATCAAATTGTCAAAAAATTTACCCCCTCAAGGAAAAGAAAAACATATTGAACTTTTAAAGGAATACCAAGATGTTTTTGCATGGAGTTACGAAGATTTAAAATCATATGACACAAACATCATTCAACATAAGATTCCTATAAAAGATGATCAAAAAAAATTTAGACAAAAATTGAGGAGGATTAATCCTATCGTATTACCATTGATTGAAAAATAAGTTAAATGCATGTATGATGACCAAATAATTGCACCAATTGGATATTCTGATTGGGTTTATAACTTAGTACCTACAAGAAAGAAAACTGGTGAAATCGGATTATGTGTAGACTTCGGAAATCTCAATAAAGTATCATTGAAAGACAATTACCCTTTACCTAAAATGGACCATATTTTACAAAGGGTAGTTGGATCTTCCAGGATTTATTTATTAGATGGTTTCTCAGGATATAACCAGATACTTGTTCAAAAATAAGATCAACCTAAAACAACTTTTACCACTCCTTGTGGCACTTTCATGTATGTGAAAATGTCTTTTGGTTTGATGAATACTGGAGCTACTTTTCAAAGGTCTATGGACATAGCCTTTGCTAAGGAAATACATGAATTTTTGGTTATTTATCTAGATGATATTACTGTTTTTTCTAAATCAGATAATGAACGTTTGGATCATTTGAGACAAGTTTTCATTAACTGTAGAAAATATGGTATATCATTAAATCCTAAGAAAACTCTTTTTGGACTAGAAGAAGGAAAACTAATTGGACACATAATTTCAAAGGAAGGTATTAGGATAGATCCAGCAAGGATAGAAGTCATATTACAAATTCAACCACCTAGGAACATTAAAGAGTTACAAGCATTTTTAGGTAAAATTAACTTTTTAAGAAGATTTATTTCTAATCTAGCAGAAATCATCAAAGAATTGAATAACATGTTAAAAAAGGACTCTGTTTTAAAATGGACAGTTGAAGAAAAACAATAATTTGAATCTATTAAACATGTTTTAACAAAAACACCAGTTCTAATCAGCCCAGACTTCAAGAAATATTTCATAATCTTTTCATTTGCCTCAGAACATACCATAGCTGCAGTTCTATTGTAGAAAAATGACCAAGGTTTTGAACAGCCCATAGAATTTTTCAGTAAAACCATTAGAGATGCACCTTTGAGATATAACATAATGGAAAAGAAAGCTTTAGCCTTGGTTAAAGCCATAAAAGATTTCAGAGTGTACATTCTTTATTCCCACATTATTACCTATGTCCCCAACACTGTAGTCAAAGATATTCTTACATAGGATGGGCCAGATGGAAGAAGAGGAAAGTGGATTGCCACTATCCTTGAATATGACATAGAGATTAAACCAACCAAGCTCATGAAAGGACAAGGTTTAGCCAGGTTAATGGTTGAATCCAGCTGTAATGCTTTGGATATAAATTTTATTGCCCAAATTGATGACCAGGAACAGATGGCGACTCCATCAATCAGTGAAGCCTTTCTAGACTCACCATGGTACTCAGATACTATCTTTGTACTTACAAATTTACAAGCTCCTCCTAGATTAACTAGAAAAAAGCCTAGATTCATCAAACTTAATGAAATGAGATATTGTATTATAGATATAATGCTTTATTGGAAAGAACAAAGTGGGATTTTAATGAATTGTTTACTGAAATCAGAAGCTGACAAAATTCTTGAAGATTTTCATGTAGGTGATTGTGGAGGACACTTATACTGGAAAATCACAGTAGATAAGATTCTTAGGGCTAGTTTTTACTGGCCTACCTTATTTTCTGATGTGAAAAAATTTGTTACTTCATGTCACAAATGTGAGATCTTTGAAGGACAAAGGAAGTTGTTACCTTTACCACTCAAACCTATTTCTACTGAGATGCCTTTTCAACATTGGGGTTTAGACTTCATTGGAGAAATTCACCCTCCGTCCTCTAGCCAGCACAAGTGGATATTGACTACCACAGATTATTTAACCAATTGGATTGAAGCCATCTCAACTAGATAAGCCACTGACTCAGTCATTATATCTTTCCTAGAAAACAACATTTTATCTAGATTTGGATGCCCACAGAAAATTATTACTAATAATGCAGCTGCATTTAAATCTTAGAAAATGATTGCATTTTGTCACAAGTACCATATAAACCTAGGCCAATATACTGCTTATTACCCTCAAGGTAATGGCCTAGCTGAATCTTCCAATAAAAGCCTTATGAGTATCATCAAAAAACTACTTGAAGAAAATAAGAAAACTTGGAATAAAAAATTAGTCTATGCCTTATGGGCAGATAGACTTACTACCAAAAACTCAATTGGAACATCTCCTTACCAGATTGTATATGGGATGGATGTAGTTTTCCCATCATATTTAGGTGTCCCAGTTATGAAAATTATCCAAGAATCATAGGTAGATCTCAATGATATACAGAGAAGGATAAATCAGACTATTCGTCTACAGCAGACTAGGGAAGAAGTATATGAAAAATCTCAAGTCATTCAAGATAAAATAAAGAAAATCTTTGATAAAAGAACAAAAAAAGATGACTTCGCCATAGGATATAAAGTGTTAAAATGGTATTCCAGGAGAGAGGAAAAAGGAAAACATGGAAAGTTTGACTTTCTATGGAAAGGTCCTTATGTCATTTATGGGTACAGAGGTAACAATGCATTTTTTATTAGAAATTTGGATAGAACTGACATTCCTAAAGGACCAGTGAATGGTAGAATGCTCAAACACTACTATTCCTCTGAGTTAACTAATAGTTAGTCCTAATTTCCTTTTTATATCATTGTAAATATCCATTGCAGTTTCTAGATTGGATTGGATGTTTTCTTTCCAAAGTTGAAGCCCGAAGTGAAGGCCCTAAGCTTTGAAGAGTAAAATGTCATAAGTATGAGTTTTTGCATAAATCAAGAGAAATTTATAGGATCATCATGATCAAAATGGAAGGCTACTGATCTCGGAGTTCTTGACATTTCACCAGGAAATGCCATCCCCATGTGAAGCCGTTGTTAGGGTCCTATAAGTATAGAATTCATAATTTGGAATTGAATTATGATATTCTTGTAAAAATATGTACATACCTTGCTTTCTGCAAGTTGTTTTTCCATATTTTGTAAAAAAATATAAAATATAAAATCAAAAAGAGGGTAAAGTCCTAAAAGAAATATCAAAGACTTAGAAAAAATAATATACCCCAAAGAAAAAGAAATAAAACATGAAAGTGAGCAAGTCCAAATGCCACTAGTTTTTACTTATGATTACGGAAGAGTGTCAATAAATGCCATAATCAATGATTTGTTGAACTGCTTAATCTTGACTTGTCATATTTCAATTTTATTGTTGTATAATATTGAATAAAGATTATTCAGACATTTTAATCCTGACTAATTAGTAGATAGGTAGAGAATAATTAGGAGCTCATCAGTTTAATCTGAGCCCTCGGATGAAATAAGGTAGATTTAGATAGTTTTTACTGCTTTCAAAAGATTAAAATGTTCAAGGTTGCTAGCTCAAATGCACTTGCAAAATGGAAGAAAAAATGTTAGATTAAAAGCTGGGTAGGTAGAAAGAAGTGGGAGAATCATGTAAATACTTTTCACCAGGAAAAAATCACTAATTTCCCTTCCCTATAGTTATTCTACATTCTAGACTTTCATTCAAAGAGGCTCAGAGCATTTCTCTGACTTCTGTTCCGACTGGACCCAAGGCTCAACGTCTGTCCAGTTAAAAGTGTTGAATTTCTATGTTAATCCCTAAATGTCATCATTAACTCTACATTCATCCATTTGCACTTTAAGTTCATAAGTAAAGACCTTTTTACTTAATGAAAAAAAAATCCCATTTGATTAATTCCCTTCATTCATAAAAGAATAAAAGCCCTCCAAAAATATTATATCCTGAGTAATAGTGGTCAAATTACAAATGATAAAGCTTTTCCTTTTTACATCATCACTTTACTTAGTCATATGGATATATTTTGGTGTTTTCATTATCCCTTTTTCATATTAACTTCTAAATTATCTATTAATTCCCTATAAGAGTCCTTGCCCTATTATTATAGATCCTTTTATTTTATTATCCCTAAAAACCCACTATTACAACCTTTTATGCCAAAGTAATTACCCCAGATGTTGAAAATAAATCCCAAAGATATCCCTTTGGCATATAACTAACCATATAAATATTCCTGCCCCCCTATAGTTTTTTAGACCATTCAAAAAGTCTAATAACTATATAATAAAACTTAAAAAATACAAAAGCTTGTTTTATTTTACATCCAATGTATTTAAAAAATGCAAAAACATTTCATTTACCCCATACCTCTTATTGCAAATACATTATACCTTTGTAAATACTTGCCTTTCTGCATAAGACTTATCCCGAGCTAAACATGATCTTTCTCCTTTTCCTGTTATATAAAACCTCAAGTTTTATATAATAATTAACCCCGGTTAACCCTTATTAACTCGCCTCATTCTATTTACTTTATATATATAAACTCAATTTATATGTATAAACTCAATATCCAAACCCTGCATCCATATAACTTTCCCATGTGAAAAACATTAGTTATAACTACATTTATGCAAAGTTTTATATATACAAATCTTTGCCTGACTCATAATAACTACCCAGGTCCCACCCGACTTTCCGCCGCAGCTCTTAAAATGATCCTGACCATTCGCATTGTGAACAAATATCTAACTATGCATGATCAGTTTTGCGCTCCGAAACTAATCAATCAAAGTTTGTTCAAATTCACGCGAAAAAAGTTGTATTGCACAAACCACCGATGCAACGTGTCACATTCTGATACGGTCACGTTCATTTTCAAAGAAACCACTTACCATTGAAACGCAGTGCGAAAAAAACCTGTCGTTTTTCGCAATCGAAAGAAAAAACCCTCCCGCCTTGGATTAGACTGGTAATAAATGACAAATATGATGATTTACATTAAGGGTTAAACTTTGATATATTATCCTTATATCTATTATTTGCACTCTCGACTGGTTAAGAGTTTCCCCCCTGACTATTTTATAGAACTTTAAGACCCCGTTAACCAATTTCTAAACCCTGAAGCTGAATTTCCCACAAAACTTTCCTATTTGAAGTCGGTTGAAGCTACCCTCTGCGGCAAAGGATCCAATTTAAAGCCAAAACCACCAGAAAACCCTTTTCGGCTATCAAGGTACCTGTAAATCAGGTATTTTCCTGAATTTGACCAGTAAATTTATTAATTTTAACTGCCAATTAAACCAATTAAGATGCAAAGAGAAAAATTTCCAATCCTAGTGTGTCCTAAACCTTGAAAAAAGAGGGCAAACCCTCACAATTTTTTCTCATAAATTTCGATTTGCAGAAAACTCAATTTTAAAGCCTATTTCTCAATTTTAGACCATTGAAAGACAAATTACACAGTTCAAAAAGGTTTAAAAAGGCACAGAAAGCCAAAAAATCCTTTTTTTCAGTCTTATCCATCCAGAAAACCTGTGTTTTCTATCATGAACTCTTGCTCAGATTCCCAGATTCTTAAATTGTCCCAGATTTGCTTAAAATTCCTTTGTTTTTACAAATTAACTACTGCAAACAGTATAATCTTGCTTTAGTTATCCTAAAAATGACGAAGAAGCAGACTACACCTAAAGCTAGGGGTCCCAAAGCTGCTAAAGCTATGATAGCCAAGCCTTCCAAACCTGAATCTTCAAAAATAAATAAACCTACTCCAGTAATCACTAACAATACTGCTGCCACTATTAATCCCCTTCAACGTCCAATTTCCACTGAAGAAATCATTCCTTTAACTAATTTAGATTACAATATTGCAAACCTTATAGTGGAATTTAATCTACTAGAGATTCATAACTGGTGTCATGGTACGTTTTTGGATAAAAATCAAGATGACATACCTATTTGGGAGTCCAATTTTCCCAAATATGTAGTTCCTATTACTCATCTAGCCCAAGACCTTGTCAGAGTGTGTCAGCAGCATTATGTTCCTGATCAAAGATCCATTGTCAATGCAGATAGGGAGATTTTGTTTTCCATTACAGTAGAATCTATAAATGAGATGCTTCAAATAAAATTTGATCGTAGAGTAGTTCCATTGTCTATTGAATCATTGACCCAGCTATATTTATGGATGGATTTTCCTATGAGGTTTATTTTCTTTCAGAATTTCATGCCTGCATATGTAGACATCCCAAAGGTTAATCCTCCTTATTCCACTTCAAAGTTCCCTGAAGCTTCCAGACAGGTGATTTCCATGTTATCATTTATACTAGGATACTTTAATGATGAATTAACAGATGCATCCATCATTGGTTTTCTATCTACATTGTCTCCTAGGCAGCCTCCTGCCATGATCTTTGATTTTGCTAGATTCATTACTGATACCATCCATCATCAGTTGAAAACATTTCCTAATGAAGGATTTTTTAAATACTCATCATATCTATTCAATTTGTTTCTATTTTTTCAAGCTGATAATTTTCCCATTGCTTTACAAAAGATGAATGTAGAGGGCTAGCCTGATGGGGCGCAACCCTCAAGCCCGAATCTGCACTCACAATATATAAAAACTATACACATATATCCAAAGTTTTATATTGTTCGTAGGCTTGAAATAGGTGTTAATACATTACAAAGTGGATTAGAATTAAATTATGGTTCTCGGGCCTTCCATCGTCCGTAGGATATGGTAGCTGCTGGCTCAATTTGGTTTTTATTTCAATCTAATTGAACCCGTCCTGTTGATTGGCTAGACTGACATCTGTTAGTACTCCTCGATATTCGCACTTTTGCGCGGTAAGAACCCTATCCTTGTCGATTGTCACTCATTCTCTCTGCTCCACTTGCTCCACTGTGAGGGTTTCACTCTGCAGGTCGAATCCTCCATGGGTTTCTTTCGGCTTGTCTCAGTTCAGCTTGGCGCCAAAAGGTATGCAATCTCTCTATGATTCAATTCCCCTTGCGTATTTACTTGTCTATGACACTCCAGCTCCTCGTGAGCATGCTCCAGTGGTTTTCGACCAAAAGAGTTCACTCCAGCTATGCTCTATGTTCCTTTGCCTTCACCCAGATAACGATTTTTTGAACTCTCTTGTCCTTCATTGTTTGAAAATTAAATGATTTATGTAACTGGTAAAACCAACACTTATATTCTCTGTCTATTTTGCAGGTACCCAGATTCCAAACGCTCCAGAATCTCCAGCTCAAATGGTTTTCGACTCCCAATCTGAAATGGGTAGGGTCGCCTCCATATATTTATCTTTGAGCTCAAATTCTGGACTTTGTCAAAACAGAGTTTAGTTTCTCGTCTTATTGTTGCAGTCTGTAGAGATGTCTCAATCTACTGTAGTCTTCTTCTGTAAGTAATATTAGGGTTTGTGAAAGTTACCTCAGCCACTCCCGTCTGCTCAGCGATGGACTTGTATTTCTTTGTAGATTTGCTGTAGGTTTTGGGTTTTAAAACCCCAACCTGTAACTTCTTATTTTGCACCGAAATATTGTTTAATGACTATCATATTGTCCCACGTGACTTTTTTTTGTTCGACAGAGACTTTGGGAACTTTTTATAATGAGAAAAATTTGTTTATGAAACTTTTTTTATCCAGAAGAGAAGAAAAAACAATTATTTGTTGTACATGGAGATGAATGTAAGTTGGATGAATTTTGACTGTTTGTGCTGGCCTTTCATTGTGTGATGTTTTCTGATTTCCGTATGTTTACTTTACCGGTTACTGTTATATGTTGTAACATTTATTTGCAAAAGGGTCAATCTGCAAATCTTTTCAATCGAACTCAATGTCCATGAGTTATTGCTTTCTCTCATTCCTGTTACAATATTGAGGGAAGTGATCATATGTCATGTGATGCATTAACAATTAGATAGTGAGATATTCCAGCAATAGAAATTGACTGTAATACTTTTTGCGACTCAGATGGTTCCTGAAACAGAACTCTGTTTTTTCTTTTTTTATTATTTCTCTCTCTTTCATATGGATCAAAATCTAATCTTACAAAATGTATGTTTTTTTCTTTTTGTATCATGGTAGGAAACAAAAGTAGTTTCCAGATTGAAACTATTAGTTGTTTAGTTACAACTACATCCTTGTTTCCATCCTTTTAATAATAGAACGAGCTTATAATATAAAATTAAAAGAAATAAACAGTTAACTAAAACTACAAAACTTAATTAACTTCCTAATCCTAATGAAAATCTCCTAAGACAAATTTAAAAATCACAGGTTCAAAGACCTATCAGAAAACAAGCGTAACAGTGAGACAAAAACCTATTTTTTTTTGTCTACCCTAAGTTAGATGCTCCTACATCAGGCTCCCGGGGTAACAAAAATTCATGGCTCTGTTCCATGAGATCTTCAACCGAGTAGCCAACCTTCTGTATTTGCGCTGCGTCAAGCCACGAACTATCCTCAATGGGATGGTTCTTTGACTTGCCCAGGTACCATAAATACTCCTTTCTGCGAGTGTGCTTGGCTACCTGTGTGTCAAGGATGCCCTCGATCTCAAGAGTTTGCACGGTAGGAATTTTCTTCATCCAAGAACCATTGTCAATTTGGGTGTCCCGTTCTGGCCATGTTGCCCTATCGTCTTCAGGACTGGCAGTATATAGAACCAGATATGCCACATTAAAGATGGGCGAAATACCTATCCCTGGTAGCAACTGTAATTCATAAGCATTGGCAGAAAATTTGCGAAGAATTTCGCAGGGGCCAATCTTCTTAAGCTTCAGTTCGTTATATTCTCCCTTAGGAAAATTTTCCTTGCATAAGTGTGCAAGAACTTCGTCCCCAACATTAAATTGAACCTCCTGCCTTTTCAAATCTGCCTGCTGCTTGTACTTTTGGCTTTTGTCCTGCAATTTTGACTTCACCTTCTCATGTAAATCTCTCATTTCTTGGGCGAAATATTCCCCATCAACACTTCTTCTTTCAAGCTTTCCCAAATCCCGCAGCACATGCAATCCGCGAGGATGCATGCCATACAGATCCTGAAAAGGACTGTAGCCTGTGCTGCGATTTGGTGAATCGTTATAAGAAAATTCCACTTGAGAAAGTACACGATCCCAAATCCATGAATTTTCACCAATCAAACTTCGTAGCAGGTTTCCTAAGCTCCTGTTCACCACCTCCGTTTTCCCATGAATCTGTGGGTGATAAGCGGAGCTGAAATTCAACTGAGTGTCCAAATTTTTCCACAGGGTACGCCAAAAATGTCCTGTGAACTTCACATCCCTGTCAGAAATAATGGACCTCAGCAAGCCATGCAATTTGACTATCTCTGTGAAAAACAAGTTTGCTACATGAGTGACATCACTGGTTTTTCGGCAGGGTATAAAATGTGTTATTTTTTAGAACCTATCCACTACTACCATCACTGAATCAAAACCTCTCTGTGTTCTAGGCAGACCCAAGACAAAGTCCAAACTGACTGAGTCCCACGGTCTACTCGGAATAGGCAGTGGCGTATAAAGTCTTGCATTCTCACTGTAACCCTTCGCCAACTGACACATTTTACATCTGCTTACATATCTCTGCACGTCCCGTCGTATCTTCGGCCAGTAATAAAAATGTCCAATCTGTGATAATTTCTTGTCTATGCCGAAATGTCCGGCTAGACCTCCACTGTGATTTTCCCAAATAATGTTCTCTCTCGTTAAACAGTCGGGAATGCATAACTGTCCTCCCCTGAATAAAAATCCTTCCTGTAAATTATAATCCAACCATGGACTATTGTTTCTCAACAAAGGGTTTTGATAGGCTTCATAAGCCTCTTTAAAATCTTCATTTGTCTCATACAAGTCCCTAAAATGCTCAAAACCCAGCACTTGTACAGTGCTTTCCTATAAGAGCAAAGCTCTTCTACTCAACGCATCTGCCACCTTGTTAGCCTGTCCACTAATGTGTTTCAGTACAAATGTAAAACTCTGCAGATACTCAACCCATTCTGCATGCTTATGGTTCAACTTATGTTGTTACATAATATACTGTAATGCAGAATTATCAGAAAATAAAATAAATTCATTACCTAACAGATAATGTCTCCAATGCTTCAATGCTTGGACGACCGCATAAAATTCCTTGTCATAGGATGAGTATTTCTGCCTACTTTCATTCAGCTTCTCACTGAAATAAGTGATTGGCCTATCCTCCTGGCTAAGTACTACCCCAATGGCTGTACTGCTAGCATCACATTGAACTTGAAAAAGTTTGTTGAAAACCTTAAAATCGGTCTCTCAGTGATCTTCTTCTTCAAAGTCTGAAAACTTCTTTCTGCTGCTTCTGTCCAACAAAAAGGTTGATTTTCCTTTTTGATTGTGTCCAACATAGGTGCACAGATTCCACTGAAATCTCTAATAAATTTTCGGTAAAAAGTTTCCAATCCATGGAAACTTCGAACTTCAAACAGATTCTTCAGGGATGGCCAGCTAACTATAGCTGCAACCTTTTCTGGATCCATCTTCAGCTCATTCTCTGCAATCAAAAAACCCAAATAAACTAATTCCTTGTGAAAAAAGTGCATTTCTTCATATTTATCAATAGCTTATTCTGTTGCAATTTTCTCAATACACTTCGAACATGTCGAAAGTGTTCTTCCTTTGTCTTGCTGAAAATCAAAATATCATCCAAATAAACAATTACAAACTTCCCAATGAACTCTTTCAACACTTCGTTCATTAGGCGTATAAATGTACTAGGGGCATTACTCAAATCGAATGGCATTACCAACCACTCATACAACCCTTCATTTTTCTTCAAAG
The DNA here is from genome assembly GCA_034641835.2 of Pinus albicaulis. Taxonomy (NCBI): domain Eukaryota; kingdom Viridiplantae; phylum Streptophyta; class Pinopsida; order Pinales; family Pinaceae; genus Pinus; species Pinus albicaulis. Next base: position 1,235,836,809 of record CM076579.1, on the reverse strand, counting down.
TTGTTTTCCATTCATCCCCTTCTCGGATTCAGATCTGGTGGTAACCACTCTTCAGATCGATCTTTGAAAAATATTCTGCCCCACTCAAGCAGTCCATCACGTCATCCATTTGTGGCAATGGTAACCTATATCTAATAGTAATTTTGTTGATAGCCCTTGAATCTGTACACATCCACCACTCTCCAACCTTTTTAGGAGCTAAAACTGTTGTAACTGCACAGGGACTCATACTTTCCCTGATTAGCCCTTTGTCTAGCAATTCCTGTACCTGCTTCCTAATCTCTTCATTGTCCTTAGGACTCATACGGTATGCTGCTTTGTTTGGCAGACTAGCTCCTGGCATAAAATCTATGCAATTAGTGATGCTTCTCTTAGGAGGAAACTCATCTGGTAAATCATCCACTATGATATCACCAAAGTCTTGCAACTTATCCTGGATTTCCTCTGGTAAATCTGTAATATTTGTATGCAATATCATCGTCCTTGGCCTCCTTACAACAACAAACTTAATTTCATTATCCTCGATTTGTTTCAAGAATTCTTTTCCTCCCACCAACAATGCTTTGACTCCACTGGTCTCTGTTGTGTCTTCCTCCTTGATGGGTACAAGCGTATGCTTAATCCCATCCTTGACAAACTTGTAACAGTTTGTCTTTCCATCATGTACCACTTTCCTGTCATACTGCCAAGGTCTCCCTAACAGTATATGACACACGTCCATAGGCATAATATCGCAAATAATATTTTCCTTATACCTGCCAATATGGAACTCCACTTCACACTATTCATCAACTAACAGCTGATGTCCCTTTTGTAACCATGACACTTTGTAAGGAGTAGGGTGCTTCAACCTCTTCAGCCCCAACTTCTCTACCATTTCTGTGGCTACCAAATTATATGTACTTCCACTGTCAATTATTAGTTTGTAAAACTTACCATGTGATTTGCAAATTGTCTGGAATAAGGATTTTCTTTGATCCGGTTCAACCACTTCTTTTGTTGGTTTTAGTAGCACTTTATTCAGTACCAAATCCTCCCCTATTTTGGGTGCATTCTCTACCTCTTGGGGTGGTGCTTCCGCCTCCTCCGTCTGGGCAACATATGTTCCTCTAACCCCTGTTGGTTCACCCTTAGGGAATTCATAAGACTTGTGCCCCCACTTATGGCACCTATAACACTGGACAACTCCTCTGCCTCTACCATTACCTCTTCCACGCTGGTATGGTCTTCCCCCTCTAGTGTTATTGTCTTTTTCTGCCATTCCTGGCATTTTGGAACTGCTGCATTTATCACTAGGATTTGTACCTCTACCTCTGCCAAAATCCTTTCCTTTCCCTCTGCCAGATCCTCCTCCTCTTCTAGCATTCTGCTTCCTGTTTATTTTCTCTTCAGCCTTTAAGGCACATTGATATGCCTCATCTATAGTTCTAGGTGATAGAATACTGATTTCATCCAGTATTTCCCGTCTCAAGCCATTTACAAACCTTGCTGTCTTTTTAGGGGTGTCTTCTACATACCCAGCTCTTAAATTCAATCTATAGAATTCTTCCATATACTCTTTAACAGTTAACCCCATTTGTCTTAGATTTTGTACCTGCCTGTACAGCATAATCTGGTAATCCTTGGGCAAGAATTTACTCTTCAGTTTGGCCTCCATCCTAGCCCACTTCTTTATAGGTTGTTTATTCAACCTTTTCCTCTCCGCCTGAACACTATCCCACCATAAGGACGCATGTCCCTTCAACTTGGTGGCAGCAAATTTTACCCTCTTATCTTCGTTGATTTCTTCATAGTCAAAATACTTGTTCAGCTCACTGAGCCAATCCAGCAACACATTTGCTGATAAATTTCCATCATAAGTAGAAATCTCATGCTTCGGCTTACTACTTGATAACAAAACTGACCTTAATAATCTGATTTCAGGTCCTTCTCCTTCTTAACCATCTGTCGCTTTTGCAACCTCTCCGTCACTATCATCTCCTCCTTCAGGATCTCTTCTCTTTCCAGCTTCTACTGCTATTAATCGTGCATTCAAAATTCGAATCTCCTCCCCCAATCCTTTGTCTACTACTCTGTGAATAGCTCTTCCTCGTCCTCACCCTCGTCTACCAACCTCCATTTTCACTAATCACAGCCTTTTCTTTGATACCAAATTTGATGGGGCCCATCCCTCAAGCCCGAATCTGCACTCACAATATATAAAAACTATACACAGATATCAAAATTTTTATATTGTTCATTGGCTTCAAACAGGTGTTAATACATTACAAAGTGGATTAGAATTAAATTATGGTTCTCGAGCCTTCCGTCGTCCGTAGGATATGGTAGCTGTTGGCTTGATTTGGTTTTTATTTCAATCTAATTGAACCTGTCCTATTGATTGGTCGGACTAACATCTGTCAGTACTCCTCGATCTTCACACTTTTGCGCAGTAACAAACCTATCCTTGTCGATTGTCACTCATTCTCTTCGCTCCACTTGCTCCACCATGAGGTTTTCACACTGCTCATTCCTGTGAGGGTTTTCAATCTATTTTTGCTCCACAGGTCTAGTCTTCTGTTCGACCTTTGTTCGTTTATAACTGTGGCAATCTTATGGCTAACTCCTCCAACAGTATTTGGTATTTTCTCGCAACTGAAATAATCTCTGTTTACTGTGCTTATTCTTTTTTGCCATTCATCGTTGGTTTGAAGCTGGCATTGTGCTTTGCCAATGTGCTATTATTGCCTGTAACTTATTTTTTTTCTTGGTTCTGTAGGTCAAATCCTCCGTGGGTTTCTTTCGGCTTGTCTCAGTTCATCTTGGCACTGAAAGGTATGCAATATCTATATGATTCAATTCCCCTTGTGTTTTTACTTGTCTCTGACACTCTGGCTCCTCGTGAGCATGCTCCGATGGTTTTCGACCAAAAGAGTTCACTCTAGCTATGTTCTGCATTCCTTTGCCTTCACCCAGGTAACGAGTTTTTGAACTCTCTCATCCTTCTTTTTTTGAAAATCAAGTGATTTATGTAACTGGTAAAATCGGCACTTATATTCTCTGTCTATTTTGCAGGCACCCAAGTTCCAAATGCTCTAGAATCTCCAACTCAAATGGTTGTCGACTCCCAATCTGAAATGGGTAGGGTAGCCTCCATATATTTATCTCTGAGTTCAAATTCTAGTCTTTGTCAAAACAGAGTTAAGTTTCTCGTCTTATTTTTGCAGTCCGTATAGATGTCTCAGTCTACTGTAGTCTTCTTCTGTAAGTAATATTAGGGTTTGTGAAAGTTTCCTCAGCCACTCCCGTCTGGTCGACGATGGACTTGTATTTCTTTGTAGATTTGCTATAGGTTTTTGGGTTTTAAAACCCCAACCTGTAACTTCTTATTTTTCACTGAAATATTGTTTAATGACTATCATATGGTCCCACAGGACTTTTTTTTCATTCAACAGAGACTTTGGGAACTTTTTATAATGATAATTTTTTTTTATGAAATTTTATTTATCCAGAAGAGAAAAAAAAACGATTATTTGTTGTACCTAGAGATGAATGTAAGTTGCATGAATTTTGACTGTTTGTGACGGCCTTTCGTTGTGTGATTTCTTCCAATTTTCATATGTTTACTTTACCGGTTACTGTTATATGCTGTAACATCTGTTTGCAAAAGGGTCAATCTGAAAATCTTTTCAATCGAACTCAACGTCCGTGAGTTATTTCTTTCTCTCATTCCTGTTACAATCTTGAGGGAAGTGATCATATGTCATGTGATGCATTAACAATTAGATAGTGAGATATTCCAGCAATAGAAATTGACTGTAATACTTTTTGTGACTCAGATGGTTCCTGAAACAGAAATCTGTTTCTACTTTTTTTATTATTTCTCTCTCTTTCAGATGGATCAAAATCTGATCTTACAAAATATATGTTTTTTTCTTTTTTGTATCATGATAGGAAAGAAAAGTAATTTCCATATTGAAACTGTCAGTTGTTCAGTTACAACTACATCCTTATTTCCGTCCTTTTATTAATAGAACGAGCTTATAATATAAAATTAAAAGAAATAAATAGTTAACTAAAACTATAGAACTTAATTAACTTCCTAATCCTAATGACAATCTCCTAAGACAAATTTAAAAATCACAGGTTCAAAGACCTGTCAGAAAACAAGCATAATAGTGAGACAAGAACCTGATTTTTTTTGTCTACCCTGAGTTAGATGGTCCTACATCACAACCTCTATCAGTGATATTTTGGACATCCTTGCTTAGAAAGGAAGGAAATGAATTCAGTTACAAAGATTTTTCAGACTTGTTTATTAGGCCAGCCATGAATTTGATTTACAAGTCAGAACAACCCAGAGTGAGTGAGGAAATGAAAAGAATATTACAATTGTCTGAACAATGAAAAGTAGGAGACTGGTACTTATATGAGAGACACACAGAAATAAGAATATTTGGAACCAATCTGTCCCCTTATAAGTTACCTGAATTTTTAACCATCAGGGTTTTTTCATTGGAATATTTAAGGCAAGTTTTAAATGCAGATGCTATAAACTTCATGGCTTCAAAGAAAAAGACTCAGTTTAAGTTGAAGAACCAGATTGGCCCTTTCATAGTAAACAGTAGGGTGGTTGAGAAAGAAATGTCCAGAAGATTATCAGAATATCAATTTCAAGAAAGATTTCAGTGGAATTATGACCCACAGGGTTTCCTCAGTGCTATAAAGATCAAATGAAAGCTTCCACCTTTTATACATGATTCAAAACCAAATATTGAGAAATTTTCCAATCAAATAGAATGGGTGGAAAACACATTAGTAGACCCTACTGCTAATTTAGAAATAGTGGAAAAAGCAGACAATTCACAGGTAATAATGGTCTTCAAACATGCATAAACTTCAAGTAAAAGAGAGAGAGAGGAGCAAGGTTATTGAGCTGAAACTATTACTGAGAACAAGTTCAAATTGATTTAGAATAAAAGGGCCAAAATTATTACTGCTGAAAAGGAAAAGGCTATTGAAATAGATGATACCAATGATCAAAAAGCAAATAATGAGTCCATAGTAATAGTGAATGAAACAATGATAGAAATTGGAAAAGAACAAGGTGCAGAAGAAAAGCAGGGCATGCAAATGATTGAAAAGAAAGTTGATTTAGAAATTCCCTCTTCTTCCAAAATAGCAGAGGGAAAAGATTCTGATATAAAACAAAAGTACAAGAAAATTAAGGAGAAAAATGAGGAGATCAAAAGAGAAATTTATTCTCAATTTCTCAAAGAAAAACTAGGTAACAAGGACATATTATTAACAGCTTTTGATTATTCAACTAATAAAATGATCATGTCCTTCCTTCAGCCAAATATTGCAGATCCTAAAACAGTTTCAGATTATAAAAAGACAGAATTGGAAGTTGATGGAGAGAGCATCCATAAGCTAGATCAAATAGAATTTCATAGACATACATCAGAAATACTCTATTCAAAAGTAGTGGATAAAACCAGGAGTGCTACACAAATGCAAAACACTATTTTTAATATGCAAGATCAGATGAAGCTGGACAAAGCTTCTTTACATGCAAAAGTGCTAAGGATTAAGTCCTTAGAAGATCTAGTCCTTCAAATAGGGGTGGATCCATCAAATATATAAGTTGCTCAAGCATTGATAAAGAAAAAGAATGATGACATTACTTCTTTGAGGAAACAATTAAAACTTCCTCAAAGTGAACATCCACAAGCAAAAGAAATACTGCAAGAACAAACAAAAAAGGATAAAATGGAAAAATTAATACTAAAGCTGACTGCTCAAGTCAAACGTTATGGAAGATCAAATGGATATCCTTATGAAAGAAAAAGAAGCTTTGAAAGAAAGTGATGTTCCCCCTATTCCCACAGCTATCCCTATTGTTACTGTTCTTGTTCCTTCTACATTGGGAGACAAGTTGGCACCCAAAGGGTCATTGGTAACTGTAGTATCAATGTAATCAAATACTACTTCCCACACATAATCATCATCTGCACAAGTAGAACAAACAAGTGTAGTAACAGAGATAGTGAAAGCCATGGAGGAGATGTCCCTTAAGAATAATGGGCAGAAACATGAAGCTGGGTTACACTTTTGTGAGAATCGGGGGCCAAAATTTTTTTCGGCAATAGTTCGACCGAAAATTTTATAAAGTTCAGCCGAACTGCGTAATAGTTCAGCCGAACTTTCTTTGAAATTTCAGCCGAACTCGTGATTCTGTTTAGATTGACGGCACACTGACGGTGCGTGCAAACAGAATTTTTGCCAGAGATTGGAAAATCGGCAACAAAAGTTTGGCCGAACTTTTACTTTTAAAATAGTTCGGCCGAACTAATTCCTATAAAATAATTGCCCGCAAAGATATTCTGGTTACCGGTTTCATTATTCTCCGTTGTTGTTCGCGCATTTTCGTTGTTGCTGCCTGCTCGTCCCCGTTGATGTTCGCGCGTTTTCGCTGTTGCTGCCTGCTCGTCCCTGCTGCTATTCACACGTTTTCATCGGGTATGAGTTATGCCTGCCTGCCTGAGGTTGTATTTATTATATTAGTTACCACTATTATGATTAGAACAGAATGCCATCACTATGATGCAACTATGATATCACTCATACCAGTTGTTTTGTTTTCCATATCTCTGCTTAATGGCATTGGTTCTCATGGTAACCTTATATGTCACAATGGTAATCAAATTAAGCTCACTCGGCATGACCTATGACAGTTTCAAGCTATAACCACTGTAAGTGTTAACCAGCTAATTAAAATTGGAAATCAAATTTAATCAATGTGAAATAAAAAACTGAAATAAAAATGAAGGTTTTCAAAGTGCCTATTTTTTCCTGTTTTTTTGGGTACATTTTAATGTGCGTTCTTTAAATCTCAGAAACATTCCAATTGGCCTGAAAACCCTAGTGACCATATTTTTCCTAGTCACCATATTTTCCCAGGATTGAAATTGAAAATCAAATTTAACGAAAATTTAAGCAAAAATGTTGCTTCCTTTTAAATCTTAGAACCATTACAATTGGTCCGAAAACATCATGGCTCTCGAAGGCTGAATCATTCATCTCGGGAAATTTCATTTGGCTAAGATTTTGCGGCAAGGAGGTATGATTTTCCTTCAAAATCATTCCAGAATGCACCTAGTTCAACCTCTTATTTATGCCTTAAGGGGAATTGAACCTTGCTGGGTGGTCTATTTGGTGCATTGTAAGTACACTAAATCTCAGTCTGGCTTTGTTGCAGCCTCACTCTGCCTTTCGTCAAGGAATTTTATTAAATGCCAGAGTTCCAGACTTAACCTCACTGGACTTTGATTTGAAGTTACTATTAGAAACTTGTGAGTGTTACAGGCTATTTACGACTGTACTTGAGTTTGACAAGAGTTCAGTTAAGCAAAAAATCAATTAAACTTAGATAATGCCTATTTCACAATGATAGATTAACCATTTTAACGTAAATCAATTAAAATACCATGAAAATTGTATACGTTCAACCATGCCTGTTATAGACTTCTGTTAATACTGGCATAGATCCATGTTAACCCAGATTTAATTAGCCAATGTGAAACCTCCTTATTTGCACATTCATATTCAACAATTTTTTTATGAACAAATGACACCAATTGTGTCATGAATAATTCTGTCAAATTTAATGTATGCATTGTATGTTCTGAAGACTCCAATGTAATGGATGCATTGTATGTATTTTTTGCTTATATATTTTTATGTTGTTTGTCATAGTAATGTCATATAGTGTATGAAGTTTTAAATTGTTTTTAAATTATTTTTATTATGTGTTGTATGTGATTTTGATTGAAAATGTTTCTTTTTTATTTATTAATTAAAAAAATTTATTAGAAAAATTATTGCTTTAAGCCTTAGAATTTACAATCAAAATTAGAAAATGTATTTTTATCTAAACTATTTATGAAAAGTTTAATATTGTTTGATCTTCTCTACATGTCCTTTTTACATATATCTAGAATAATATTATTTGTACAGTTTATGGTTTTTTGTAACATTTTACTACCATAATCAAAATCTATAGAAATAATAATCTAACATTATAATATCTTGAAATGGAGCTAGCCAACTCAAATATAGTATTGCAAATCCCTAGCTAAGTTAGATGAGGAGGCTATGTATTACATATGGTCTTCAATGACCATTTGGACTCTTTAGATATCTAAAGAGTCCAAATTCTCATTCAAGACCATATGTAATACATATCCTCCTCATCTAATACATAAAACTTTAATCCATGTGCTTAACCTTAACATTGACACAAATGGAATTTACAATTTTACTCATTGCTTTATGATAGAAAAATATGTGGATGAATATTGCCCACATATCCAAAGTCAAAAGGGATAGATTAAAAAGGGATGCGCTCCGGTCATCTATAAAAGATAAATTAGAGAAGCATGACATATTAGTAATGCAAATTAGATATCCATACCAATTATGTTCATATAACACAACAAATAGATGATTCAATACAAATGTCACATTAAAGTCATATTTATCTCATGGGCCTTCAACTTAAATTATATATCTAGCATTAAATTAAGCTATAGGAGATAAATCAAAGAAGCATTTGAATGTAAATTAAACATGTGTAATAATTATGTCCTTTAGTTTAATAAATAGATAATAATTTGCAAATGCCATATCTAAGCTATATTTCATCTAAGTAGCTTTCAGTTTAAACTTATATCTAATGTTAAATTATATAAAAGAATAACAGTAATCCAAACTTCAAAAAAATATTTAGAACTTTAGTATAAAATGTGACATATAATTTTTCTGTGTGGAAAAACATAGTTATCGAGAGTTCAAAACTCATACATTTGAATAGAAAGTGGGTATACAAATGAGCAAGTAGATTTTTTCTAGAAATGAGGAAGTGAAGGTTGATAGAGAGCCACACAAAATTGCAAATTCATACCTTAAAAAAATTGTTAGATCCTTTTAAAGAAAACGTGTCATATAATCAACTTTCATCGAAATATATGATAAACTCAACCCAATTTTATGAAAAATAGTATACCATTTTTTACATAATTCAACATAATACAAATAGATAAATTTTACTTAAGTATTGTTATAAAGATTTAACTACCCATCGAGAGATGGCCAAGTGATTGAGACAGGGCATCATCACAATTAAAAACCAAGTACAAATTGTAGTAATCCTAGAATCAAGCTTTACATAAGGTAAAATTGGGGAACTCATGACTTGTACTATCGATAAAAAACATTTACCCTTACCAAAAAATATATGATAAAAATTGACAAACTACATAAGCTTAAGCTTAAGGGGATATAATCCTTCTTGCCTTCCATATAGATAATGAAAATGATTGTTCCAAGTCTCATTTTGCTTCTCATGTTATTTTATAAACCTTGATTGGAAAGAAAAATAGGAGGGCAGAAATGTAAGAAATAGAGAACATAATGAAACACACACATACATATCTCTATACAATCAACACAATTATTTTTTTAGGAAATCCTTATATGGGAGACAAGCAACCCTAAAAAGTAATGATGCTCTAGACTCCTTTTTCCCTAGGAAATCCTTATGTTCTTTCCCATACCAAAGTATGTTCTTTTAAAACATGTTTTCTTGGTGATATGGGTGATTTATAAATGATTGGGAGAGAGAAATTCCTCATTTAATATGTACAATATGTTTGGTTCATGCCACAAAGCCAAGAATTTTAAATTCAACTTACTTTTAATATAACCAACTAAATCTTGCAAAAAAAAGAATAAAACAATTTATGTTAGGGTTGTGGATTCAGGCATTGAAACAACACACCATGATATTTCAAATTTAAAAATAATGGTTTGAGTCCTAGGTAGCTCATAATCCTATTTGTTTTCAAAATAAGGATGCACTCCAATTTGATTCTCATGATTAGGTTGTAATCATGAGGCTCTCGCTCAAGAGTGGACCTTCCCAAAATCTTGTGACGTCTTGTCACAAACAAAACCATCAAACTGAAAACACATCATGCAAGAAACATAGCTCACTGACATATCATTTTTCTCTTTCAAAGAAAAAAAAATTCACATCATGTGAATATCTCCATGTACTCTTACATATTGGTGTACAAAACCATCAACCAAACACAAGTCGAAAAAACATGCCTCTTCAAACAACTGACTCTCAAGTCAAATAATAGAGCTCATGTACAAATTTCTATATTTGTTGCATTTAAGTGTGTCAACATAACTCTACTTTCAACATATTGCTTCATGCAACATGCACCATACTTTGAATTTGCAAAGAAATTCATGAAACATCAAAATACATGCTAGGCCTTAATTGGATAAGAAATCTAACCATCTGTTAGCAAACCATTTCAATGGCGCTTCTTTTAGCTGCACTTCATCATGTGAATCATCTTGACCCTTATCGATTATGGAATCCTCTTTTCCATTCTTGTCGTTATCTCTTTCCACCTTCTTCAAATGTTGTGGATGACTTGTTGGATACAAAGTCCAACACTTGTCCACAAGGTGACCTTTCTTATGGCAATGAGTTATAAACAATTGCATCTTATTTTCAACATCATTTTCCTTGTCCAATGGGCCTTTGACTTTTTGCCTCATTTATTTAGAAAGTTTCAATGTGCATGGATATCTTCTTCCAACATCTATAAACATTATGATTATTCAAACCCAGATACTGCAATAGATCCATGTTAACCCAGATTTAATTAGCCAATGTTAAACCTCCTTATTTGCACATCCATATTCAAAAAAAAAAATTATGAACAAATGACACCAATTGTTCATGAATAATTCTATCAAATTTAATGTATGCATTGTATGTTCTGAAGACTCCAATGTAATGGATGCATTGTATGTATTTTTTCTTATATATTTTTATGTTGTTTGTCATAGTAATGTCATATAGTGTATGAAGTTTTAAATTTTTTTTAAATTTTTTTTATTATGTGTTGTATGTGATTTTCATTGAAAATGTTTCTTTTTTATTTATTAATTAAAAAAAATTATTAGAAAAATTATTGCTTTAAGCCTTAGAATTTAAAATCAAAATTAGAAAATGTATTTTTATCTAAACTATTTATGAAAAGTTTAATATTGTTTGATCTTCTCTACCATGTCCTTTTTACATATATCTAGAATAATATTATTTGTACAGTTTCTGATTTTTTGTAACATTTTACTACCATAAGCAAAATCTATAGAAATAATAATCTAACATTATAATATCTTGAAATGGAGCTAGCCAACTCAAATATAATATTTCAAATCCCTAGCTAAGTTAGATGAGGAGGCTATGTATTACATATGGTATTGAATGAGCATTTGGACTCTTTAGATATCTAAAGAGTCCAAATGCTCATTCAATACCATATGTAATACATAGCCTCCTCATCTAATATATAAAACTTTAATCCATGTGCTTAACCTTAACATTGACACAAATGGAATTTACAATTTTACTCATTGCTTTATGATAGAAAAATATGTGGATGAATATTTCCCACATATCCAAAGTCAAAAGGGATAGATTAAAAAGTGATGCACTTCGGTCATCTATAAAAGATAAATTAAAGAAGCATGACATATTAGTAATGAAAATTAGATATGCGTACCAATTATGTTCATATAACACAACAAATAGATGATTAAATACAAATGTCACATAGAAGTCATATTTATCTCATGGGCCTTCAACTTAAATTATATATCTAGTATTACATTAAGCTATAGGAGATAAATCAAAGAAGCATTTGAATGTAAATTAAACATGTGTAATAATTATGTCCTTTAGTTTAATAAATAGATAATAATTTGCAAATGCCATATCTAAGCTATATTTCATTTAAGTAGCTTTCAATTTAAACTTATATCTAATGTTAAATTATATAAAATAATAACAATAATTTCCAAACTTCAAAAAAATATTTTAAAGAACTTTAGTATAAAATGTGACATATAATTTTCCTGTGTGGAAAAACATAGTTATCGAGAGTTCAAAACTCATGCATTTGAATAGAAAGTGGGTATACAAATTAGCAAGTAGATTTTTTCTAGAAATGAGGAAGTGAAGGTTGATAGAGAGCCACACAAAATTGCAAATCCATACCTTAACAAAATTGTTAGATCCTTTTAAAGAAAACGTGTCATATAATCAACTTTCATCGAAATATATGATAAACTCAACCCAATTTTATGAAAAATAGTATACCATTTTTTACATAATTTCACATAATACAAATAGATAAATTTTACTTAAGTATTGTTATAAAGATTTAACTACCCATCGAGAGATGGCCAAGTGATTGAGACAGGGCATCATCACAATAAAAAACCAAGTACAAATTGTAGTAATCCTATAATCATGCTTTACATAAGGTAAAATTGGGGAAATCATGACTTGTACTATAGATAAAAAAACATTTACCCTTACCAAAAAATATATGATAAAAATTGACAAACTACATAAGCTTAAGCTTAAGGGGATATAATCCTTCGTGCCTTCCATATAGATAATGAAAATGATTGTTCCAAGTCTCATGTTGCTTCTCATGTTATTTTATAAACCTTGATTGGAAAGAAAAATAGGAGGGCAGAAATGTAAGAAATATAAAACATAATGAAACACAACGTAAGAAATAGAGAACATAATGAAACACACACATACATATCTCTAGACAATCAACAAAATTATTTTCCTAGGAAATCCTTATATGGGAGACAAGCAACCCTAAAAAGTAATGATGCTCTAGACTCCTTTTTCCCTAGGAAATCCTTATGGTCTTTCCCATACCAAAGTATGTTATTTTAAAACATGTTTTCTTGGTGATATGGGTGATTTAGAAATGATTGGGAGTGTTGTATATAGTTCCCTCTCCCTTCAAATTTTTGGCCACCAATGCTTTTAAAACCTTGTTCCGTGCTTCTCGTGGTCAAAAACCCCCCATGCCGCGTTCATCACCACCTTCTCCACCCCAAATTATATGGTCTTAATGTTTAAAACCCGCATTTTTAATATTTCGGGCCAAAGTCCCCAAGTCTCAGGCCTCTCACCTCATCGCTGTCATGAAACCGGAGGCTGAAAGCCACAGATCAAAAGAGGCAGGGGCTTATTGTTAATACCCCGGGCGCCATCGCAACCGTCCAATCAAGATAAATCAACGGCGCGGAAATTGACTTATATGGAGGGCCCCGCATCTGAACCCCGCGCGCCTAAAACAGGCGGTATTACCCCGCACCACCCTCATCAAAGCAGTGGTATTTCCCGCAGGGGCAGCGATGCCACAAATCCCATGCCACGTGTCTTCGGTACGGGTGGGAAACCGGCCATCCCCCGCGCGCTAAAGGTCATCTCATCGCCGGGCAGCGGAATTAGTTTGAGCCATTGGATCTACTGATCCTGATCTGATGGCGGGCATTCTCTGGAGTTACACGTCCGTTATTTCGTCTTCGCCGTATTATATGGCCCGCCACCGTGTCATTTTCACCAACTTCCACCCGTTGATTCCTCCGCCACGTCGTCTCCCCACTTGTCCCTTGTGCGCCTATGTGTCTCGCCCCCGTACATTCGTAACATTTCTTCTCGCCAATATATATATATATATGTGTGTGTGTGTTTATATGTTTTATTTTGTATTTGCCGCTATTCTTTCCTCGCGTCCAGACTATGTCGCATTAAACCCACATTTCGTCTGTTTGTGGGATCGTCCACTGTTTTGCTTTCGCCACCCTGGGTATTCCCATCTTCCGTTTGTGTCCATGTCACCTCCTCCATCTCCACCTCCATCATCCATGCCTTCGTCCGTGGCTGTTTTTCTAACATTTCTAGGGTTTTGCAGGTTTCAAATAGTAGAGGGGGCGCTTTAATTCGTCGCCTCCATTTCAGAGATCAAGAACATACTAGAAGATGATTTCCTGTGAGCGAAATTTAATAAAAGGGCTGAGAACTGGTGCGTGAAATGACCACCATTAAAAAAGACCCAGAAATGGATTCTTAGAACCCTCCAGAGAAATTCGTCCCGCATTTAAGAACCAGCATTCAAATTCAAAGCTAAAGGGACAAGAGTACAGTACAGGAACGCAGATTATTCCAAATCTCTCACAGCAGCAGATTTTCTCTCAGCCAAAAGGATCACAGTGTATATATATTTTATTATTTCTGTCTTGTACATAAGGAGATTTTTATCTCCCAGCATTTATTCCTTCAGACAGATTGTTAGGTATATTCATTTATAGCTAGTCATTCATAGAGAAGGCGCGAGTGTTTTCTTCCATGTATTCAAATTAAGTCATTAATTGCGCCTCTTCTCCCTCCTCCTCTAGAAGTTTTTGTCTTCTCTATAAATACTGAGAAAGAAGACATTGTTAGGGTTCCAGATTTCTGTCAGCAAACTGTGCAGCGAGAAGACTTCTGTATTCATCTTGTAATATTTTTGTATGAAGTTTCAGAGCCCGTAGGGTCTCAGTGAGGAGGGGTTATAACTGTATGGAGGATTCTGGTCTTTGGTATTTCACAGTATGTAATTTCTCTCATGTGTTAATACAATATCTCTTTTCATGCAAATTGTCTTCTTGTATCATGTTCTAGAATGCGAGTGGCTCACTAGTTTTCAGTAAGGATTCATCTTAAGTGGTGCCCTTTCTGGAATTAGTCAAGCACTTTAAATAGGCCTAGTCATGATATACTATTCCATGTTCACTACTTCCATATTTTCTGCTATATTAGTGACTTAAGGATTCGTAAATTGGTGCGCCCTTATGTCTGCTAATATCGTCTTATGATTCCTCACTGCATTTACTTCCTGATATCTGATTTCTGTGATATATTATTTGAATCGGCCCTCTTTACAGTAAGCGGTCTCTTAACTGTCTGATGCTTTCATGCTGAAGTCTTACATGATGTCCCTACATTGTTCTTATCTTTGTGTCAGCTTCTCAGAGAGATTGGTCCCATTCAAATTTAGTTTCCTTGTTTCAAACAAGAGATAGTAAGCGAGTTCTTGGACTGACAACCCAATTATAAAGGGCTCCTTGCTATATTAAGATGTCCTAGGCACTGGTCTATGGCAACTCTAGGTTGTCTCTAGGAGGGTGACAAAATCATCCACAACATCTTTCTGGCGCTGTTTCCGGGGAGCGAATTCAATAATATCAGTTTCCCTGGGTTTCTGACAAATTGTTTTCACTCTCTAATTAGGTGAGCACAGAGAGGTGAAGAGTTGCAGATTTCTCACCTTGGCGACTCCACCAGTCTTTATTTGATAAATCTTATTGGTAGTCCTGGCTTCTCGTAGGCTGCATTTGAGGTCAGATACAGCTCAACTGAAAACACCCTACGTGTCTGACCCAGAGAAAATTATTCATAAAAGAGTCTGGAAAGAGAGGAAGTCAGCCCGCGCTGAAAATTCCGAGTGTTCTGTTGAAGATTATCCGCCCTCTTCTTCTCAAGAAGTTAGAACAGAAAATTTCGGGTCTTATTTAGAGACTCCACGTAAGGGAAGTACCTAGATTGAAGGGGAATCTTATCCTTCCCCCGAGGCTGAATAAATTAAAGAGGTCACTGAAGTAGCTTCTGTTAACCGAGAATTATTCCCATCCACACCTCAGACCTCTGTGCAATATATTCCCATTGTTATTCATACTCCGCTTCCTCCTACCTCTCTCCCTTCATTTGTTTCTCAGACTGTTGTACAACCCTCACCTCCTCCAATGGCCAATGTTCCTACATTTCTCTTGAACAAATATGCTCCTCTGGCTTTACCCCAAGTGTTGAATGATATGCCACAGGATTATCTCAAGATTCTGCCAAGATTTAACGGTGAAAATGATACTGATGCTCAGAAACATCTCGAGACCTTCTGCTCTTTTGCAGAGAATTTGAATGTTGAACACCTGGATGTGGTCCTGAGATTATTTGTACAGTCTTTAGAAGGTGAAGCTAGAAAATGGTTTAAGACGCTGGGGAATCGCTCAATAACCACCTGGGATCAAATGGAAAATGCTTTTCTGAGGAAGTGGGGAGAGAAGAAATATCACGGTCAGTGTCTCATTGAATTCAATACTATGAAGAAGAAACAGAATGAAGGGGTATCAAAATTTATCAAAAGATTCAACAAGCTATATCTGAGCCTGCCTCCCGAGATGAAGCCTCATGAAGCTGCTGCCAAGATAATTTTCATAGCAGCCTTTGATTCCGACTTTGGATTTTCCTTAAGAGAAAGGAAGCCTGCCACTTTGGATGATGCACAATCAGATGCTCTGGAACTAGAAGCAAACTTTGCCTCCACAGGAAAGTTAAAAGGGAAAGCTGAGCAAGAAACCAGGAGGAGAGGCAAAGAAGAGGTTTCTACCTCTAATCAAGACAAAGACTCTGACAAGATGGATGAAATAAGCAAGATGATAAAGAAGATGGTCAAAATGGAACTGGAAGCTAAAACTGCAGCTCCCAAGAACTATTACAATACTCCAAACAAAGGATATAATCCCCAGTATAGAAGACCACCTCTCCATATATTGCCGAGAGAAACAAAGGAACAACAAGATCAGGTACCTCATCCCTTGTACCTGGAAGGCCCAGTAAATGACTCCACTGAAGATGCAGCTTATGGATTAGAAGATTCAAATCTGGCTTTTTCAAACAATGAAGACATGGAGTGCCCCCTGCAAGAAGAAGATGAAGAAGCAGAGATTGACCATTACTGCAAGCAATTCGCTGATTTCATGGAAGCCCAATTTAACGTCAAATATGACCTCAGATCCTCAAGGAAGAGGACCAGAACCCAAGAGCAAGAAGAAGAACCACCTTAGAAAGAAGCATCTGCTCAGAAGGAATCAGAAACAAAGAGAGGCGCAGAAAAAGGTAAGAATCTTCCGGATACTCCCTTGCAGTCTAATGATCAGATTCCCTCTTCTTCTAAAATGGTCAGTCCTCCTAATTCTGAGCCAGTGTCAAAAGAAATTAAATCTTCATCTGAGAATAAGGAGTCAAAAGAAATAATGCTAGAAAAGCCCACATCTGTTTTCAATTTGCAAAAAGAACTTGAGAAAATTAAGATTCCTGTCCCATTGACTGAGTTATTGAAACAACCTGTATATCAGTCTCAAGTTACTTCTTTCATTCTTCCTCCTGAACTACCAATTGCACCTGATAGCCTAAATCTTCAAGAAGAAAGACCCATGGTAGTCTTTGGCCCACATGTCGAGGAGATAGACCCTTCTACTCCTCCCTTTTATGTGTCTCTAGTCATTCATGATCTGCTGTTACATAATTGTATGTTAGATTCTGGGGCTTCCCATAATCTCATGCCTTTTTCTGTCATGGAGCAACTAGGGCTGCAAATTACAAGACCATACAAAGATTTATATTCGTTTGATTCTAAAAGAGTTAAATGCTTGGGAATGATAAAAGATTTAGTGGTCAATTTGGCTCAAATCCCAGCAAAAAGTGTGGTCATGGACATTGTGGTTGCTGATATCCCAGCCCGCTTTGGCATGCTGTTGTCAAGGTCCTGGGGCACAAAGATTGGGGGATCAATTAAATTGGATCTAACATATGCTACTGTCCCAGTCTTTGGAGGTCAGGAAAGAAGGTTATACAGGGAGACTAGATTTGTCAAGATGGTAACCAGGGCTGACTGCTCAGATAATTCCCCAATTTATAACAAAGAGGGGGACTTTTCATGTTTAATGTTGGAAGAAAATTAGGATTACGCACATGAGACCCTCTTTGGTCAAGTTCAGGCTGAGCAGCCTAAAGAAGAGCAGGAATCAAGAATATGGACTTTGCATTTTGATGGGGAAAATTCAAGGGAAGGTAATGGAGCTGGGGTATTGTTGATTTCCCCTGCAGGAAAATGGGTGCCACTGTCTTTTAAATTGGAATATGAGGCTACAAACAATGTAGCTGAGTATGAGGCATTATTACTGGGATTACAGACAGCTAGAAACATGGGCATCGAATGTTTAAAAGTGTTTGGAGACTCTGAATTGGTGGTGAGACAGATTAAGAATGAATGTCAAACCAAGCATCCACGGCTCAGAGCATATAGAAATGAAGTATGGGACATGATGGAAAACTTCTTTTTAGCATTTAACATACATTTCATGCCCCGGGAGCAAAACAGAATAGCAGACTCTCTTGCTGTAGCTGCCAGTACATTCCGTCCTTCTCAGAATCCACTGTTAAGATATGAAGTGGAGGTACGTTACAGACCATCCATTCCAGATAATATAAAGCACTGGCAGGTCTTCGAAGATGATGAAAAAATGAAAAGATTCATGGAGACAGTAGGAGAATTCACAAATATGGAAATTGATGACAATGAGGAAGAGGAAGTTGAAAATATTTCAAAAAATAAATGGGAGGAAAACATAGCAGGGAATAGAGTGCTGCAGCTGAAAGGAAATGTTATACCTAGGGGATTGGTGCCTCTAGAAAGATTTTTCAATAAAGATGATGTTCCTTTGCAGCCAAACAAAGTGACAGAAGAAGATCAAGTAGGAGATTTGAATCTGGGTACGCATATTGATCCTAAATTTGTTAAATTATCCAAAAAGGTCCCAGAAGAATACAAAGAAATGTATCTGAAGTTATTTCAATCTTACAAAGATGTTTTTGCTTGGTCCTATGAGGACCTAAAAACTTTTTATGTAAATATTATACAGCATAAGATTCCGTTGAGGGAGGACGCAAAGCCATACAAACAGAAGCTCAGGCAAATAAATCCTTTGCTTCTTCCTTCCATTGAAAAAGAAATTAAGAAGTTGTTGAAGGCCAAGATAATTGTACCATTAAGATACTCATAATGGATAGCGAACCTTGTTCCTGTCCGAAAGAAGAATGGAGAAATAAGGCTGTGTGTAGACTTCAGGAATTTGAACAGAGCATCTCTCAAGGACAATTATCCACTGCCTAAAATGGACCATATCCTGCAGAAAGTGGTGGGAGCATCCAGAATGTCAATGATGGACGGATTTTCAGGCTACAATCAGGTAGCTGTGTTCCCCGAAGACCAAAATAAAACTGCATTTACCACACCATGGGGAACCTTTATGTATGCAAGGATGCCATTCGGATTAATCAATGCAGGAGAAACTTTTCAAAGGGCAATGGACATAGCCTTTATCGGAGAACAGGACAAGTTTTTGGTGGTGTATCTTGATGATATAACAGTATTCTCAAAGGATGATGATGAGCATATTGAACACCTAAGAAGAACTTTTGAAAAATGCAGAAGGTATGGCCTTTCTCTTAACCCTCAAAAATCCTTGTTTGCATTAGATGAGGGAAAACTCTTAGGGCATATCGTGACTAAAGAGGGTGTAAAAATAGACCCTAAAAGAGTTGAGGTAATAAACAGCATTCCTTTGCCAAGAAATAAAAAGGAAGTACAGGTGTTTTTGGGCCGAATTAATTTCTTGAGAAGATTCATTCCTAACTATGCCGAGATAGTTAGGCATATAACCAATATGTTGAAAAAGGACAATGAAGTTAAGTGGTCCCAGGAGTCTAGAGATGCATTTACAAGGATAAAACAGGCTTTTGCTGAAGCTCCTGTATTAGTTGGACCAGATTACAGTAAGCCATTTATGATATTTTCATTTGCTTCACCTCATACAATCGCTGGAGTGTTATTGCAGAAAAATGAAGAGGGATATGAACAGCCTGTAGCATTCTTCAGTCAAGTGCTGTATGACGCTGAATTGAAATACAATATACTGGAGAAGCAGGCATATGCCCTGGTAAAGTCCCTTAAAGCTTTTAGAGTTTATATTTTGCAATCTCATATCACTGCTTATGTTCCTACAGCAGCTGTAAAAGACATTCTAATTCAGGGAGACAGTGAAGGCAGAAGAGGAAGATGGATTGCAAAAATTCAGAAGTATGATCTGGATATAAGGCCTACTAAACTGATCAAAGGACAGGGACTTGCCAAAATGTTATCTGAATCAAATCATCAAGCTTTGGGAATTAACCTGTCTGTGATAGCAAATGAAGAATCAGAAAAAGAAGAGGAACAACAAGGACTAGAAATGGCCACTCAGAAGATACATGTGAAATATCTTACTAGTCCTTGGTATAAAGAAATAGTTGAATATCTGTTAACACTCAGTTGTCCCCCTGGCTGTGACAAAGTAAAATACAGAGCTGTAAGGATGAAATCTCAGAAATATGCAATTGCTAATGGACAGCTCTATTGGAGAGACCCTCTAGGCATATTACTTTTATGCCTCACAGAAAATGAAGTGCAGAATATAATGACAGAATTCC
The DNA here is from genome assembly GCA_034641835.2 of Pinus albicaulis. Classification (NCBI taxonomy): domain Eukaryota; kingdom Viridiplantae; phylum Streptophyta; class Pinopsida; order Pinales; family Pinaceae; genus Pinus; species Pinus albicaulis. The sequence goes on along the minus strand of CM076579.1, from coordinate 1,235,816,525 downwards.
ATGAGGGGCTATGTGGAGGACATTACAGCTCGAGGGGAACAACACATAAAATTTTGAGGGCTGGTTTTTACTGGCCTAAATTATACTCAGATACTTTTTCTTGGGTCAGAGCATGTGACAAGTGCCAAAGGTTTGCAGAGAGGCAGAAGCTAGCGTCTTTGCCCTTAATCCCCATCCATGTAAATGAACCATTTCAGAAATGGGGATTAGATTTTATAGGAGAGATACATCCCCCATCAAGTGGCCAACATAAATGGATACTGACAGCCACAGACTATTTTACAAAGTGGGTGGAAGCCATACCTACAAGGAAAGCTACAGATGCTGTAATAATGAATTTTATAGAAGATAATATCATATCCAGGTTTGGCTGTCCTGCCAGAATTGTAACTGAAAATGCACAAGCTTTCAAATCTGCCATATTTATAAATTTCTGCCAAAGATATAATATTGTATTAACTCATTCTACAGCATACTATCCACAGGGAAATGGTTTAGTGGAATCATCTAATAAAACCCTGGTGAGAGCCCTGAAGAAAACAATAGCTGAAAATCAGAAGAACTGGGACTCTCAATTGAAGTTTTCTCTATGGGAAAATAAGATAACCAGCAAAAGAGCAACATGAAAATCTCCATATGAGCTGGTATATGGACGGGCTGCAGTGTTTCCTTTGCAATTAGCATTGCCAGTCGCACGTTTTATGCAGGAAAACCAGGAAGAACCAGATGAGATGATTAGAAGAATTAATCAGCTGGTAGAATTGGAAGAAATAAGGAACCAGTTAGATCAGAGATTAATAGAATATCAGGAAAAAATGAAGAAGGTCTTTGATCAACACGCAAAGGATAGGGATTTTCAAGTTGGAGACCTGGTTCTTAAATGGGATGTTCGCAGAGCAGAAAAGGGAAAGCATGCTAAATTCGATCCATTATGGTTTGGGCCATTCAAAATAGTCAAGCTGGGAAGAAATAACACTTTCTATTTAGAAAATCTACAGGGTGAGTTATTGGATGCGCCCGTGAATGGCCAATTCCTCAAACCATATTTTCAATTCTGACCCAGGTTGGAAATGCCCCACTGTATATACTGTATATAAATTGCTTTGATTTTTATTTTTATAATGGATAAGAATGTCGCTAGTTACCTGGAGCAGAAGCGCAGAGGAAAACTGAGCAGCAGAATGAAATATTGAATGGTCTGCGTGTTCTCGACATGTCCGAGGACGACCATGCCGTCCCCAGATGGAGCCGATGTTGTATATAGTTCCCTCTCCCTTCAAATTTTTGGCCACCAATGCTTTTAAAACCTTGTTCCGTGGTTCTCATGGTCAAAAACCCCCCATGCCGCGTTCATCACCACCTTCTCCACCCCAAATTATATGGTCTTAATGTTTAAAACCCGCATTTTTAATATATCGGGCCTAAACCCCCAAGCCCTTAGCCCGCCTAATATTTTTGTCATATAACCTGGGCCTAAAACCATAAGCCAAAAGAAAAGGGGCTTATTGTTAATACCCCGAGCGCCGTCGCAATCGTCCGATCCAATTAAATCAACGGCGCGGAAATTGTCTAGTGAGAGGGCCCCGCGTCTGTACCCCGCGCACCTGAAACAGGCAGTATTACCCCGCACCACCCTCGTCAAAGCAGTGGTATTTCCCACGGGGGCAGCGACACCACAAATCCCATGCCACGTGTTTTCGGTACGAGTGGAAAACCGCCCATCTCCCGCACGCTAAAGGTCATCTCATCGCCGGGCAGCGGAATCAGTTTGAGCCGTTGGATCTACCGATCCTGATCTGACGGCGGGCATTCTCTGGAGTTACACGTCCGTTATTTCATCTCCGCCGTGTTATATGGCCCGCCATCGTGTCATTTTCACCAACTTCCACCCGTTGATTCCTCCGCCACGTCGTCTCCCCACTTGTCCCTTGTGCGCCTATGTGTCTCGCCCCCGTACATCCGTAACATTTCTTCTCGCCAATATATATATATATATATATATATATATATATATATATATATGTGTGTGTGTGTGTGTGTGTGTGTGTGTTTATATGTTTTATTTCGTATTTGCCGCTATTCTTTCCTCGCGTCCAGACTATGTCGCATTAAACCCGCATTTCGTCTGTTTGTGGGATCCTCCACTGTTTTGCTTTCGCCACCCTGGGTATTCCCATCTTCCGTTTGTGTCCATGTCACCTCCTCCATCTCCACCTCCATCATCCACGCCTTCGTCCGTGTCTGTTTTTCTAACATTTCCAGGGTTTTGCAGGTTTAAAATAGCAGAGGGGGCGCTTTAGTCGTACCTCAGCCCAGATCGAGATCATACTGAAGGACGATTGTCTGTGGATGAAATTTAATGAAAAAGACTGAGAACAGATACATGAAATGACTGCCATTAAAGAAAATACAGATATAGATTCTCGGAACCCTCTAGAGAAATTCGTCTCGCATTTAAGAACCAACATTCAAATCCAAAGCTAAAGGGCCAAGAATACAGTATAGAAATGCAGAATTATTTCAAATCTCTTACGGCAGCAGATTTTCTCTCAACCAAAAGGATCACAGTGTATATATTTTATTATTTTTGTCTTGTACATAAGGAGATTTTTATCTCCCAACATTTATGCCTTCGGACAGATTGTTAGGTATATTCATTTATAACTAGTCATTCATAAAGAAGGCGCGAGTGTTTTCCGCCCTTTGGTTCAAACGAAATCATTAATTGTTCCTCTTCTCCCTCCTCCTCTAGAAGTTTCTGTCTTCTCTATAAATACTGAGAAATAAGACATTGTTAGGGTTCCAGATTTCTGTCAGCAAACTGTGCAGCGAGAAGACTACTGTATTCATCTTGTAATATTTTTGTATGAAGTTTCAGAGCCCGTAGGGTCTCAGTGAGGAGGGGTTATAACTGTATTGAGGATTCTGGTCTTTGGTATCTCACAGTATGTAACTTTTCTTATGTGTTAATACATTATCTCTTTTCATGCAATTTGTCTTCTTGTATCATGTTCTAGAATTCGAGTGGCTCACTAGTTTGCAGTAAGGATTCATCTTAAGTGGTGCCCTTTCTGGAATTAGTCAAGCGCTTTAAATAGGCCTAGTCATGATATGTTGTTCCATGTTCACTACTTCCATATTTTCTGCTATATTAGTGACTTAAGGATTCGTAAATTGGTGCGCCCTTATGCCTGCTAATATCTTCTTATGTTTCCTCACTGCACTTACTTCCTGATATCTTATTTCTGTGATATATTAGTTGAATCGGCCCTCTTTACAGTAAGAGGTCTCTTAACTGTCTGATGCTTTCATGCTAAGGTTTTACATGATGTTCCTACATTGTTCTTATCTTTGTGTCAGCTTCTGAAAGAGATTGGTCCCATTCAAATTTAGTTTCCTTGTTTCAAACAAGAGATAGTAAGTGAGCTCCTTGGACTGACAACCCAAACTATAAAGGGCTCCTTGCTATATTAAGATGTCCTAGGCACTGGTCTATGGCAACTCTAGGCTGTCTCTAGGGGGGTGACAAAATCATCCACAACAGGGAGAGCGAAATTCCTCATTTAATATGTACAATATGTTTGGTTCATGCCACTAAGCCAAGAATTTTAAATTCAACTGACTTTTAATATAACAAACTAAATCCTGCAAAAAAAGAATAAAACAATTTATGTTAGGGTTGTGGATTCAGGCATTGAAACAACACACCATGATATTTCAAATTTAAAAATAATGGCTTGAGTCCTAGGTAGCTTATAATCCTATTTGTTTTCAAAATAAGGATGCACTCCCATTTTATTCTCATGATTAGGTTGTAATCATGAGGCTCTCGCTCAAGAGTGGACCTTCCCAAAATCTTGTGACGTCTTGTCACAAACAAAACCATCAAACTGAAAACACATCATGCAAGAAACATAGCTCGCTGACATGTCATTTTTCTCCTTCAAAGAAAAAAAAATTCACATCATGTGAATATCTCCATGTACTCTTACATATTGGTGTACAAAACCATCAACCAAACACAAGTCGACAAAACATGCCTCTTCAAACAACAGACTCTTAAGTCAAATAATAGAGCTCATGTAAAAATTTCCATATTTGTTGCATTTAAGTGTGTCTATCATAACTCTACTTTCAACATCTTGCTTCATGCAACATGCACCATACTTTGAATTTGCAAAGAAATTCATGAAACATCAAAATACATGCAAGGCCTTAATCGGATAAGAAATCTAACCATCTGTTAGCAAACCATTTCAATGGCGCTTCTTTTAGGTGCACTTCATCATGTGAATCATCTTGACCCTCATCGATTATGGAATCCTCTTTTCCATTCTTGTCGTTATCTCTTTCCACCTTCTTCAAATGTTGTGGATGACTTGTTGGATACAAAGTCCAACACTTGTCGACAAGGTGACCTTTCTTATGGAAATGAGTAATAAACAATTGCATCTTATTTTCAACATAATTTTCCTTGTCCAATGGGTCTTTGACTTTTTGCCTCATTTATTTAGAAAGTTTCAATGTGCATGGATATCTTCTTCCAACATCTATAAACATTATGATTATTCAAACCACAAAAGGAACATGTGCAAGTTCTTTTATATATCTTATGTGAATATTTACCATGTTTATCATAATCAAAAGAAATTTGATTAAAGGCAAATTTATACCTTGAACATTCACCATTGTCGCCTTCTTGAGGAGGTGAATTTGATGAGGTAGTGGCTCTCCTCTGAATACTAGCAATGAATTCAATGACTAGATAGAGCTTTCAACATTCTCTTCTTTTACATTCTCATTAGCTGCATGTTTATTAACATCTTCTTGCAAAGTGGGTGTCAAACTTTTCCATTCATCATGAACACAAACTTCACAAGCTTTAGGTAATGAACACAAAATAAAATTCCTTCTTGGAACAACTTCATGTGCCTCCTTGGCTTTGGAGCATTCTCCATCATGTTTTCCATAACCAAGACCCAAATAATTAGGCCCTTCCTCAACAACATTTGGCTCAACTATGCCTTGTACTCAACTATGCCTTGTACATGTTTGCCTTTAACCCTTTAATTTCATAGCACATTTTCATCAAAATTTTGGACCTTATTCCTCTAGTGTGTCTCTCAAAAGCACGTACACATTCATTTTGAGAGGAAATTGAAGACAGAAACCAATAGCTAATTCTTCTAACTAACCTTGACTAAAATGAGCTAAATTGTACTTTGATACTAACTTGATTTGAATATGGACAAGCTAGTTTTATTGGGCTATCTCCCTCATTAGTTAAATAAAAATGTGTTTAGGATCGTCTAAAGTTAGCCAATTGGGAAGGGGTTTGTGTCAAGCTTTAAGTGTATTTTGTGAGAAATTTATGAGTTAATTAGCTTTTAAAAACTCATGTGTACAACAAATAAAATGCAAAATTTTTATTTAGGAAAATTTTTTCCCTCAATCCAGATTTAGATCATTGGACATGTAAGAGGAAGAAAGAGGGAATTCAGTTTTCAAATTCTAGACCTTTTCTAAACCAAAATAAACTAAAGGTTTGGTTTTCAAATACATTCACTTATTTGGAAAATTTCTAGCTACCAAAAGTTCATATGCCAATCTACCTCCCAAGAAATCCATTTAGTACACCACTGGTTAGTTTTTTGTCTTCCTATATTCTTTATCAACCTCTTCTAGTGATTCTTGAAAGGTGGATACTTAAATCCTTCCTAAAAATTTGAGCTCTAAAATGAGAAGACATACAAGGTCATTTTAATTCATTCTTCTATCCAATTATAAAAACCAAGTGAATATTTCTACATATTGATTTCTTTCCCATAAACTGTACAATATATGTGGAGTTGCCTCGCCCTAAGCGAGATGTTTAACAAACATAATAATAGAGAAACAATTAGTGACGTTGAACCAAAAGATGTAGCCTCTTCAAGGTATCATATCCTCTCATCAAGGTCAAGAATCATAGCCTTCTTTTGCCTAAAATGAATGCAAATTTCCTTGCAATTTGGCTTGCGACATTCATAATTCATGCTCATGGAACATGATTGTGTTGCAATTATGATAACATCTGTTGTATGCAGAGGCTAATAAAAAATGATCGAAAATGACATTTTTGCTTTGTTTTTTTGAAGATTTAAGGAAAATTACACCAAGTAGCTTCCAACCTCATATGACCATCATGTCAAACTATCTCAGGATATTGTCCAAGTAAGAGCCACTTAAGCAAGAAATCTAGTATACATGACTCCAATTTCAATTAGCAGCAATGACAGTTCTAAGTATGGTGCAAACATTGCTCCAGATCCTTAATGGGGCATGTTTGATGACAATAATTTGGGGAGTGAGAGAGGTTAGGTAGGAGAAAAATTCAAGGAATCCATGGGAAATTGAAAAATATATAACTAATAAGGTGGAAGACATTTGTAACCTAAGAGAGAAATCTGTTAGGAAATGGGTGAAGTTGGTATTACACACCTAATTGGAAAACCTCGAGGAGAAAACATTTCTACCACTTTATTTGTTGGCATAACCTAGTAAATGTGATTCACTAGCATGTATTTTGTAAAGGCGTTGACCTAGTTCCCATTCAACTCCATCCACCAGGTTGTAGAGGATTCCAAGCCTAATTTCATGAAAAGTAAGTTGGGGATGATCACATTGACCTACTTGATGACGTGTCTATGAAGATTAACTACCTTGAACTATTTTTTTGCGTAGGGAAAGAGACGCATTCCCATGTCTGAGCATGAAAACGTTATTTGATATTGTTAATGCCTCTAGTGTTTACTTCTACAAGTTCTATAGGCAGAGTCTGTAAAGGGCCAGGTAGCCTCTTGATCTCATCATTTATGAAAGGTGACATATCTAGTAAATGCCCCTACAGTCAATCTCTGGAATGGATCTAAATAGAAGTTCTTCATTTTAATATCCATAAAACACAACAACTTTAAGGTAAACTATATACATGTGTCATTTCTCCCACAAACTAAAGTGTATAAGTGGTAAATTTTATTACCAAGTGTGCTCCCACCATGTAAAGTGCAATTTGGTGAACTTATAATTTTTATAATTTCTTTTTCGATTAAATTTAATTTCACACATGATCAATTATTGATTTGAAAGTTGTGTTCTACATAATTTGTGTACACTAAATTACAAATTGATTTTTTGAAATCTATTTTGTGTAAGTGTCGACCAATAGATATATATCATGGAGGATGAACGACAAAGATCAGCCGAATCCCATATGGAGGCTCAGGGATCAGGGGATGTTCACGGTATTTAAATATAATCTTAAATCTCCATACATGTGTGTACATATGGAATTGATTTTTTATTAAATTTGTGAGTTAAATTAGTTGTTAATAAGTTTCATATTTTAATTTTTAGAAGGTAAGAGGAGAAGGGTTTCTACTCCATCCATGGAATGTGGCCAAGGTTCAACCGATCGAGGTATGAGTGGTAGCAGGTTGCGGGAAGGGGGTGATATTTATTCCCCCGAAGGCCAATCAACGACTGCTGGTTCTCAATAGTGTCATTGTGGGTCTGGTTCTCAGCAGCGTCATTCTGGGTCTGGTTCTCAACAGGGTCATGTTGGAGAAGATGTTAACCAACAACATCAAGGTTGCCATCAATTTCAATATTTTTTCATTAAATTTGTACAACTTTTTTTACACGTGTTTTTTCTAATATATGAAATTTTATATATATTGATGGAGAGGCAGAAAATGTTCGAGCTAGTGGTCAAAATAGATGTAGGGCGGCCCGCTACATTCAAGAAGAAGGTTGTCAACCCAGCACAACCTATCCAGCCAAGATTACTGATATACAATGGGAAACCAACATGGCGGAATGCACCTTACAAAGGTGTGAAAGCCTTCATGCAAAATTGCAAATATATCTCGTGGCTTTGTCTCTACCTGTTGAGAGCCGACAAAGCCTTGAAATAGTTACACATTCATTGGATGAAATGGTAAATGTGTACAGAAATCTTGGCCCAACGACCGATTCATTTGTAGAACTGATGAGAAACAGAAAAGAAACAGTGATGGGTCCCGATCAATGGGAGGACATAAAACAAAAATTTACAAGACAAGTGGACAAGTTAATGTTTAATTATAAGGAAGGGCCAAAAAGAAAAATGTTGAAGGTGCAGTATTTCAAGCACCCAAAAAAAGCTCGTTATTTGTATGATCGACATCTTGCGGCCTTCGTAAGGCTTCCATGGAACGATGAGGTTCCGGTTTATTTTGTACAAATGTTTTATGCAGAATTTTTTTTGGGTATGAAACCCAACTACAATGACCTTCCTTCAGAATTTTTTGACCCGGGGAAAGTTCGATTATATGAGTGTAAGGGCGCTAAGCGAGATGTGGAGTTGCCTCGCCCTGAGCCGCCATTGGTTAGTCGACCGTTTCGAGTCGAAACTCTACGATCAGAGATGGATGTGACATCTCAAATAAGTTGAGAAGCAAGGGATGTTATGATCAACAGTGTTCATAGCGGATTGAGTGGAGTCGAACTTTATTTAAATCGACAAAGAGCACGTGAAAATGCACGTGCCAATTTTGTTTATTATACAGATGAGGAGATTTACAACATGAATGTTGAAGATCTCAAAACATATGCAATAAATTGTCGCAATGGTTTGCAAGACCTAATTTTTCATGAGGAAGAGGGCACCAGAACGGTATGTGTTAGTGACCTTAGGGTTTGAAATTATTTTTACATATACATGTGTACAATTTTTAATAAATACATGTGTATGTACATGTATACATTTATTTGTATGTGTACATTAATCTAACCAAAATGTATGATTATATGTTAAAACACCATTTGCAGTTCTTAGGCATGATGTGTGACGAAAATGTTAATATCACGTTCGGGACCTCTGGTTCAAACGATGCAGATGGGTCTGACCATCATGATATGATGGAAAATGTTAGTGTTTTTTAAGTGACTCTAAAATAAATAATTGTTGCCACACATGTACATGTATGTATATATATAATTTGATAAAATGTTTTAACAGGTACCGATTCCATCTGATGTTTTTGGGATGGCAATACCCTCGTCTTCCTTGGGAGATGTACCTTCTACTTCCTTGGGAGATGAGCCACAAGTATGGACAATTTTTCACAAGTTTAAAATTTATGTTTAAAAGTTATATATATATATATATATATTCTACCTCAAAAAGTTCCATTAAAAATTGAGATATATATATATATATATATATAGAGAGAGAGAGAGAGAGAGAGAGAGAGAGAGAGAGAGAGAGATCTATATTTTGAGTTATTTAAATTTTTTTGAATTTAGGTTCCTATAGAAGATTTCTTTAATCCGCGGACTCTAGCGACGAAGATAGGAACATCCATAGCATTTGAACAAGTTGTCTTTAGTTCCTTTTTTTAATATTATTGAAAATAAGTTTATATATGTACATGTGCATTTTCATTTGAAAGTTTTTAATATATATATATATATATATATATATATATATAAATATACATGTATATTGTATAGTTTACTGCTGCAGATGTTCCTATGGGAGAACCTGTTCATCAAATGGAGAGGGAACTTTATGAGGTATTGCTTGATTTTTTTGTTATATTTTGTTTTTTACATGAATTTCTAGATATATATATATTCTCATTCATTTTTAAAACATCAAATTTTAATGTTCAAGTACATGTGCATTGTGTATGTAGGTTTCCCATTCACAGGATAGGGCACGGACTGAGACCCTAGTAGGGAAGACGCTAGATTCGTCTTCATTTGATGGACATGATTTACAGTAGATTTGATTTTAAAATTTAGATGGTTTTAAAATTTGTTAAACTTGATACAGTTTGATACTTGTGAGATTTACAATTTTTGGACATATTTTATTACATTGTTATTATATAATTTGTTTTATTTAATTTTTGGATGGTTTCAATCTACATTTTGCATGTGATATTTAATGAAATTTAAATATTTAATGTTTTAATGTTGCACAATATATAATCAAAAGGTTTTTAAAACTTAAAGTTTTGGATGGTTTCAATCTACAACTTAAAGTTTTGGATGGTTTCAATCTACATTTTCACATGTGGTATATAATGTTAAATGTTTCTATTGGATCTAGTTGAACTATAATTGGCATGGCATGTGAAGTAATGATCTATATATAATTTAAAGTTTTTTAAACTCAAGTTTTGAACGGTTTCAATCTACATTTCGCATGTGATGTTTAATGTTTTAATGTTGCACGATATATTATCAAAAGTTTTTAAAATTTTAAAGTTTTGGATGGTTTCAATCTACATTTGGCACATTTGGATGGTTGAAGTACATTTGGAATTTTAAGATTGCTTTTGATCTCTCCATGTAGTTTTGTTTTAATGAAAAATTTTCCAATAGGAACAACATATATTTTCAATGCAACTAACCATGTATCAATTGAGCTCTAATTGAAAAAAGAGTTTAAAGAAGTAGATATATGTACAAATTATCCCTTTAATTTTGATTGGAAATATAAGTCTCTAGTACATATATATGTTCGTTTAATTTGGGTCAATGTCATTAATGCACTCAAATAGGTAGCCTTGTCGATTTATTTACATTGTTGAAACTTTTTACCAAAAAATCCAACTAGTTTTTCATCAATGCACATAGAAAAACTACTTGGAACAATTAATTGTGCATTCTAGAACATATCTATCCAAGACAAGTAACATTTTTCATCAATGCACATTGAACATATCCAACCATTGGACAAGCAGATTTTGTACTAGATTTTCAATCAGGATTAGAGATGTGGGTCAAATCCCACCAAAAGTCGAAGAAGTGCTTCGAGTCTCTTGTCTGAAAGGAATTTTCGTACAAAAATGTACTGCAGATGATTTATTTACATTGTGCCCATACTTTTTACCAGAAAATCCAACTAGTTTTTCATTAATGCACATAGAAAAACTAGTTCCAGTTAATTGCATTCTAGAACATATATATTGAGTACGTAAATAATTTTTCATCAATGCACATAGTAAAACTAGAACAATTAATTTCATTCTAGAGCATATATATATATATATATATATATATATATATATAACATTTTTCATCAATGCACATGTATAGAAAAGCTACTTTCAGTTGATACTAGAGCACGTGCTTGTACCCAAACAAGTTGTACATGTGCAAACACTTGCACAAATAACATAAGCAACTTAATTTTTAGTTGAGTACTGGAAGTTCTAAAACATATTTAATCCAAAGATAATAAATTGTTGGATAATTCACTCAAAAAAATTCTAATGGAATTCCATCTTCAATAATCCATTCATGATCGGATTTTGACATTTTCCATCTCTTAATTTTTGATTTTTTCTTTGATTGAACTTCTATCAACTTTATGCGTGCTGCACACACCAAGTGACTATATTGACAACTTATGGAATCGGGTTCATAGTCTTCAAAGTAAACAAAGTCTCCACTTTGATGAGTTTGTTTGAAAAAATAACCTTTCAGTATAATAGACCCTCTGTCATACTGAAATCCGTGATCATTAAAGTCTTGTAATAATTTCATTTTTCGTTCGGTGCAACGCATCAAATAATATTTCACATTTTCATCGTTGTCAATAGGTGCAATTACAACAAAAACATCTCCTGCACAATAAAATAAATTTAACATTTAATTATGCATATTTAAATTTATTTCTATATCTTTAAATCATTAGAAAGTAATTCAAATGTTACCTTCTCTAACAAGATCAGAAACTCGATCACCATCGGATGATATTGTAGTTTCCTCTGATTTCATTTCTTCAAACATTGCAACAGACATTTTTCCCTTTGTATTTAGCTCTGTATGTTTCCAATCATTCACATACATTTTGTTTTCACAAACGTCATTGGATTTTGTGTTGTCTATACAAACATCACAAAAACAAGAATATTTTCTTTTATCCAATGCAAACACATTTCTGGACGACTTTGTTTGAATTGAATGCAATTTTCGAGTCCCTTTTATTGTTTCAACGTCATTTCCAATTGATCTATCTACGTCTTCGATTCCAATATGCTAGAAAAACCTTTATATGGAAAATTAAAAGAATAATTTGTAAATATGATATCAAAGTACAATCAAAGATAATCATTGCATGATAAATGTACAATGTTTAAAATTAGATTTCCAATATAAATTAAATTGAATGTACCTTTGCACTTCTCTTGATGGGTTTCTCTCATGCCTTAGAGCAGTGATGCACCATTGAACAACTTCTTTAGCATTCACAAGTCGGCTTTCAGAGTGGTTCATTTGATATCTTCAAAGTACTCGTTTTATGCATGCTCCTGCACCGTCATGTTCTCCTTTTCCATGGCCAATCTCAAAAAAATTCCAACAATGTTTAATGTAGGTTTTCTTATGAAGACAACACAACCAAAAGAATGATCATGTAGATTTGAATTGACCTTTGCATCCGTCTAACCATATCCAATGTTCATTGAATGTTATTCCACGATTTTTCAATGAATCATAAATTTTTCCAAAACAATGTTGTACAAAACATGTATCATGTGTACGATCGTCACTGATATAAAAGTGATATTCTTTAATGATATGTCGATTTTCACTCGTGCTTTCTATATGATCGACATTTTTTTCAGCATGTCTATATATAATATGGACGAGCATGGAGACTTGGTCAGAATGATAGTATTCACTCTGAATTTATTTTTGTGGAACAAATGTGTAGTTTTCTGCAAAATCAATCACTGACAAAATGGTCCCTGGTGGAAAAAATTCACGAGATTTTTTGAATTGCAAGTCTTGCCATCGAGCTCTATGGGAATGCTTGGTGTATTTGTAAATTTCTACTTCAAAATTTCTCAAAAAGTCTATCAAAAAAATTTCATCTTCTAGTAATTCAATTCTTTTAACACTATTTGCACCTTGAATCGATGTATCGATATATTCATATCTCTTTCATTTCACTTTCATGTTGCACAATGATTGATCATTTATATCAATACAATATTTGTTTTGAAATTTAGTCAAATTTCCACAATCATCGCATTTTTTACCACCAACACATTTCTTTTTGTAAAATAGTTCATCGCTTTCTCTTTCACATAGAATTTGAGATATGAAATCACGGATAGTGGAAGGAGGAGGTGAATTCTTCCATAATGTTCTACCAAAATCAAGGAATGTGTCATAATATAACTCAAATTCCACATGATAACGGCAAAAACAAGTGTCACGTACGGTGATAGGTTTTACATACCATGGTTTTTGTTGAACAAGAGCACTAAGTGAAACATGAATTTGATGATTCTCTTCTTTGAACTTGTTGAATAACTCTATCTGAGTGGTTTCCAAGAGATGTTTTTCATGTTCTTCGTACTGATTTCGTGTTATAATTCTTCGCATCACATGCCTTGCAGTTGGTGAAACACGCAAATTGTTCTTCCAATATTCATATATTATTTTTTTAACATTTTCTCCAAGTCTATCTTTGTATGGTTGCCTATAAATAGCTCTCCAACAAGCTAGTTCATCATTTACATCTATTTGCAACTGAAATTTTCGATGTTTGTGCAAAGTTTTTCGCGAGGTTCCCAGTGCTCGGGCCATAGATGTTACCAAATGATTTTCTTGAGTACTTGAGGAAACCATTTCCATCTGTATTCCTCTACGTACAATTGAAACATCTTTCTCTCTAGATCTCTTAATTGACTTTATAGCACTACTCATATTTTTTATCACCTCTTCCTTCATTTTTTTTATCTTTGGTTGATTTTCGAATACCCAATAGTGTCATAGCTTCTTTTAATTTCCTTAATTATAGGAGACCTTTCAACATTTGAGCATGAACTGTCACCCGCTCATTTAAGAAATACTTTTCAAAAATGCAGTTAACACGATATCGTATAACATGGTCGGGTTTTTTATCTCCATATGTGTGAGTGTCAACATTTTCTAACATCTCATTATCGATAGTGATTTCATCTATACATATTCGAAAAAATAGTACATATTCAATAAATAACTAAATTAATAAATATATCTAAAATTTTAAATATTTTTCAAATTAGTTCATCAAATAAAAATTAAGCTTAACATTTTACATTAGGAAAATTTTAAATATATCAATAGATCGTAATATTTACATTTACATACGTGCTTCAATTTCTGCTTGAGGTTGATTTTATTCTTCAATATTTTGAGGAATATCTCTGTCTGTTTACATTAAACAAAATATTTTTCAAATTAGTTCATCAAATAAAATTAAGCTTCACATTTTACATTAGGGAAATTTTAAATATATCAATAGATCATAATATTTACATTTACATACCTGCTTCAATTTCTGCTTGAGGTTGATTTTCTTCTTCAATATTTTGAGGAATATCTCTGTCTGTTTACATTAAACAAAATATTTTTCAAACTAGTTCATTAAATAAAAATTAAGCTTCACATTTTACATTAGGAAAATTTTAAATATATCAATAAATCATAATATTTACATTTACATACCTGCTTCAATTTCTGCTTGAGGTTGATTTTCTTCTTCAATATTTTGAGGAGTATCTCTGTCTGTTTACATTAAACAAAATATTTTTCAAACTAGTTCATCGAATAAAAATTAAGCTTCACATTTTACATTGGGAAAATTTTAAAAATATATCAATAGATCATAATATTTACATTTACATACCTGCTTCAATTTCTGCTTGAGGTTGATTTTCCTCTTCAATATTTGAGAGGGCTTCTAACTTTCTTTTGCGAGATTGTCTCGTCTCTTCTCTACGTTCCTCAGGGTCTCTTTTTCGATCATATTTTCTTGCACAAGTTCTTTGATTTCCCATGATAATAGGGTATGAAGTTCAAAAATTTCCTTCAAAAAATTAGACAATAACTCAATTGCAAAAAATATCACAAAAGATTTAATTTAAAAAAATTCAGTGTCAATTTTTTGCAAAAAATACATACTCCAATTCAAAACACTTACTTTAAAAAATTCGAGAGAAAAATATCTTATAAAAATGGAACGAAGCTCAAAAGATTTACTTCAACTCAAAACACGTACATACCTCCAAGAAATGTCTTTTGAATGTACGTCCAAGAAATTTTTTTAAGTTCAAAACAATTTTTGCCAAAATAAGGCCGCCTCCAAGAAATGTCTTCCAAAAAAATTCTTTAAACCCAAAAAAATTCTTTGTAAAATCAATTTTCTTCGAAGAAATGTTCTTAAACCCAAACTTTGAAGATAGGTTTTTGAACCCAAACCAAGATCTTTGTAAAATGAGATGAAATGTGTGAAATGTACAAAAATTGTGAATCATTTCGCAGCAATTTATATTGCCGCGAAATGTGTTTTATTAGGGGCTCCGCAAAACTTTCCGGCCGACGGAGAGTTATAGAATAGTTCGGCCGAACTTTTCATTAAAAGTTCGGCCGAACTATTAAGACGTTAGATTTAACGAGCCTTCGGCAGAAAACATAGTTCGGCCGAACTTAGATTAAAAGTTCGGTCGAACTAATGTGTCACCAATTACGCAAAAACCAGGCTCTGAATATGGTTCTACAACTTTGGACTTATTAAACTCCATGAAATATTGTTAATTAACTGTCGGAACCAAGAAAAGCATTTTCAGAATTGAATCTACTTTCAGGAAATATAACTTTTATGGAATTTCATAAACGTTTATTAATTTTAATTATTTTTATAATAAAATGGGTGCAAACAATTTCTGAGGGTCATGGTGATTCAGTGAAATCAAAATTTTGTATCTCCCAAAATACATTGTAAAAAAAAATTGAAAAAATTATGGGGCATTACATTGGTCCGTCGTCTCTAATGGGTAGCTTTTAGATTTTTAGTTTATAACTTATATGTTAAGAAATTTCTTGCAATGCAAAACATATCCAAAATACACATTTTTTCGTATTGGACCAATTCAAAAAATTCTAGTAATTATGATATGCATCCATTAGCTTTGTAAATATGACGAAACCAAAGTAGACTTTGTCTAGATTGTTGTAACACATTTTGTTTTTTCAAAAACAAAAATTTTCAATCAATACAACATTGCGTCATAACATGACTTCTTATGAATCCTTTGATTGTTAAGAAACACACACTCAAAGAAATGCTAAGTTGACATATCAAATCTGCATAAAATAATTTCAAAAAATAAGTAATAGAAAGCTAACAAAATTTCTCACAACTTTTATTTTTATCGCAAAATGAAATTCTACACAAAAAAATTGTTATAGTTTGCAGAAAGTTGAAGAACCGAAAAAAATAAAATTTTTTTCTCAAAAAAAGGCAAAAAGTGTAACCCAGCTTCACATTTTCACCCGAAATCAATGGTTTAAAGAATACCATTAAAACTCTTGAATCATCCAACAGAAATGCTTTAATAACATATAAGGGTCCATGCCAAAGATAAAGTAAACAAGCCTTTGCCACAAGGTTCTCCCACTGGTAAAGTGATTCTACAGTACTTTGAAAATATATTTTTTATACAAAATGAGATTAAACATATTTTCATGGTCATACCAAATTTTTCAAAGTACACTGATGCAGATGAAAGCTACAGAAAGTTGAAAAATATGAAGATACCCAGTGCTCAGCAGTGGCAAGAGTTTACAGATTTTTTATAACGGCATAGAGGCAGAATAGTAAAGAAAGGCACATGTAAAACAGTGAAGCTGAGAAGGAAAAACAAAATAGTTTATGTGATTTTGGTTTTTTACTGCTGATAAGTATCTTTTACAGCAGTGAAATGGTAAAAGGGAAATCCAAGTATGATAGTGAATTAATTTTTCTACCACAGTGAAAATTTCGTTTTACATCTGTCAAAAGGTTAATATATCAATGGAAAGTGTATCAAGCTAAACAACAGGGTCAAAGAGTATCAGAAAAGCAACAGCCAGCAAATTTTTACTACTGTAATTTCTTTATTTTTACAACAACGAAGAGATAAATGAACAATGTGAAAGAGTATCAGGAAGAAAGGCAGTGTTAAAGGATATAAAGTGGAAAGAGTATCCATGAAGTCATCTTTCAAAAGATATTTGCAAAGTTTCAGCAAGCATGTACACCAAGTGAACAAATTTTTTTGATTAGATAAGTTAGTTCTATATTTTCTAGATAAGAGGACAACTTTCTAAAGTTGTTAAGCAGCTGGCCCTCTTAGTGTGTATTTTCCTAGAGTTATTCCTAGATATCTCTAAGATATTTTGTAAGAAGCACTTGTATAAATACTTCAGTTTGTGAAGTGTTTTGTGTGGAATAAAATTGCTAAGAACATTATAGACATTTTGCTAGTACATTGGAGGTTCACGTGTTGATTTTAAAGCAGCAGTCTGGAAAATAGCCAATTGGACTTCATAATTCAGGATTCATGCGATAATTTGAAGAGTAAAGTGCATCTATCTTTTCATTGTTTAATTTATAAGTTCCATTCATTTTATATATGTTGTTCAATCTTAATGATTAAGTAGGAGTATTACTTCAGGACTAGTGTTAGAACTCCCTGTCTTAACTACTTAATCATTTAAATGTTTTCTGCTGATTTCTGGATTTAGGAATTCTTAATTGCTCCTAGTCTCATTTAGCCCCTACCTCCTTCCTCTTTTTCCAGATCAAAGGATCCTTCATTGCCCTTTATCCCGAAGCAAGCCATCTCATCAAAAAAATCTATCCAAATCTCTGAGGGTTATCTACCTTGCCCTAAATACATTAGCATCCTCTTGGCCTTGCCTTCTAGTGCTGCTTGCTAGACTTTGACTCCATAGCCCAATGGACTAGTAGATCCCTCTTTAATTTGTCTTCAAGTAATCTCATTTTCCACCAAACATTTCAAAACCAAAACCAAATTGAACTATCATAACTAGCCTAAAATATTAAACAAAACAAAGTTAAATCATAAAGACAGAGCCCTCTTTGAAATTTAGGAAGGCTAGATCCTAAATTTCCAAAGTAGGTTTGTGGTTACCCGTAGTTTTCTTAAAACTAAAAAATCCAAAAGCCCACAATCTTTACTAGGGTGATAACAATATACAAACCAAAAGATAAATATTATAAACCCCAAAATAAACATGGTTGGCCATGGATTACCATAGTTTATTTTCATATTCAGACAATATTTTTCACAATGATACGTTCGACCATGGTTGTCCATGATTTACCATGGTTGGCCATGATTGATATTATGAACCCAAGAGAATAATCAACCCAAGTGATTAAAAATAAAAACCCAAGGGAATAATATTAGACCCAAGGGAATAATATAAACCCGAGGTATACAAACCATAAGATTAATATTATAAACCATAAAATATACATGGTTCACCATGGCTTACCATGGTTGATTTTATAAAACATGTTTGACCTAAATTGATATTATAAAACTATGGAAAAAAAAAACCCTAGGGAATAATACTAAATAACCAATGAATTATAAACGTAAGGGATTAATATTGAACCCTAGGATATGAACCCTTACATTAATAAATGTAACTTTTTGATATTATAAACCCAAGTGGATAAAAAACCCAAGCGATAAAAATTGTGAACCTAAGGTATAAAAACCCTAAGATAAACCTTATAAACCCTAAAACTAGCATGGTGGACCACGGTTGACCACGTTTGACAATGGTTGACGACAGTTCAACATGCTCACCCATGGTTGACCACAATCTGGCATTGGCCCATGCTTGAGCATGCTTGATTTTGAAAGAGATACAATATTATAAACCATAAAATAATCATGGTTTACCATCATTGACCATGATTGATTTTGATATATTGGGACAATGCTTGTCAAAATGTGATGTTGGACCATGGTTATCCATGATTTATTTGCATATCAAGACAATATTTGTCACAATGCAACATATCACCATGGTTGAGGATGGTTGATTTCCACATTGCGACAATATTTGGCACAATGTGACATTGGACCACAGATGACCATGATTGACCATGGTTGACCATGATTGATATTATCCACCCAAGCAAATAATAAGCCCAAGGGATTAAAACTAAAAATCGAAGGGGATAATATTAAATCAAATGAACAATATAGACCTAAGTTATACAAACCAAAAGATAAGTATTATAAACCCTAAAATAAACATTTTTGACCATGGTTTACCATGGTTTATTTTGATATTCAGACAGTCCTTGTCACAATGTAACATTCGACCATGGTTGACCATGATTGATATTACGAACCCAAGAGAATAATCAACCCAAGAAATTAAAAGTAAAAACCAAAAGGATTACAAACCCAAGGGAATAATATAATCCCAAGGTGTACAAACCATAAGATTAATATTATAAATCGTAAAATAAAAACAGGTCACCATGTATTACCATGGTTGATTTTATAAAACATGGTTGAGCATGATTTAATTTATAAAACATGGTTAACCAAAATTAATATTAAAAACCATGGAAATAAAAAACCCTATGGATTAATACTAAAAAACAAATGAATTATAAACATAAGGGATTAATATTGAACCCTAGGAATATGAACCATTACATTAATAAATGTAAGTGATTGATATTATAAACCCAAGGGATAAAAATTGTGAACCTAGGGTGTAAAAACCCTAAGATAAATCTTATAAACCCTTAAATAAACATGGTTGACAATGGTTGACCATAGTTGAAAATTCTTACCACATTTCAACATGGTTAACCATCGTTGACCACAATCTGGCATTGGCCCATGCTTGAACACGGTTGATTTTAAAAGTGATACAGTATTATAAAACGTAAAATAAACATGGATGACCATCATTACCAAGGGTTGATTTTCATATATTGGGACAATTCTTGTCCCAATGCGACGTTGGACCATGGTTATGTATGATTGTTTTTTTATCGAGACAATATTTTTAAAAATGCCAGGTACCACCATGCTTGACGACGGTTGATTTCCATATTTCGACAATCTTGGGCACAATGCGACATTGGACCATATATTACCATGATTGACCATGATTGATATTATCAACCCAAGGGAATATTAAACCTAAGGGATTAAAACTAAAAACCCAAGTCATTATAAACCCAAGGAAATAGTGTAAACCCAAGGTATAAAAACCAAAAGATAAATATTATAAACCCTAAAATAAACATGGTTGACCATGGCTCAGCATTGTTTATTTTCTTATTCATACAATCTTTATCACAATGCGACGTTCAATCATGCTTGTCCATGATTGACCATGGTTTACCATGATTGATATTATGAACCGAAGAGAATAACAAACCCAAGAAATTGAAACTTAAAACTTAAGGGATTACAAAACCAAGGGAATAATATTAAACCCAAGGGAATAATATAAACCCAAGGTATACAAACAATAAGATTAATATTATAAGCTATAAAATAAACATGGTTCACCATGACTTACCGTGGTTTATTTCTTAAGATACAGTTGAGCATGATTTAATCTATAAAACATGGTTAACCAATATTGATATTATAAAACCATGGAAATAACAAACCCTAGTGATTAATACTAAAAAACCAACATATTATAAATGTAAGGGATTAATATTGAACCCTAGGAATATGAACCCTTAAATTATAAATGTAAGTGATTATTTTATAAACCCAAGGGAATAATAAACCGAAGGGATAAAATTTGTGAACCTAAGGTATAAAAAACCTAAGATAAATCTTATAAACCTTAAAATAAACATGGTTGACCATGGTTGACAATTTTTGACCAAAATTCAATAATATTATCCATGGTCGACCACAATCTGGCATTGGCCCATGCTTGAGTATGCTTGACCATGATTTATTTTTAAAGCGATACAAAACTTGTCTCAATGCGACATTGTCACAATGCATGGTTGATTATGATATTGATAAAATATTGGGCACAATGAGATGTTGGACAATGGTTGACCATAATTGATATTATAAACCCATGGGAATAATAAACCCTTCAGATTGATACTAAAAACGCAAGGGAATATACACTTAAGAGAGTAAGATTAAACCCTAGAAATATGAACCCAAGGGATTGACACTATAAACCCAAGGGATAAAAAATATAAACCCAAAGTATATAAACCCCAGGAAATATTTTATAAAGGAAAGGAAATATACTAAACCCAACATATTGATATTATAAACCCAAGGGAAATATAATATAAACCCAAAGTATATAAATCCCTGAGTAAATAATAAAAACCGTAAAATAAATATGGTTAACAATGTTTGGCCATGGTTGATCTTCATATATGCTATTTATAAACCCAAATTATTCTTAATATAAACCAAAGTGATTACTACTAAAACCACAAAGGATTATGAACTGAACGAAATAATATTAAGCCCAACTAACTAATTAGGTTCACTCTCATATGCAGACAAAAATTGTCTCATTGCGATGTCCGACCACAGTTTACCATGATTGGATTATAATACATAGTTTACCATGTTTGATATTATAAAAGAGAGGGAATAATAAACCCTAGGGATTAATACTAAAAATTTTAGGTATTATAAATCGAAGTGAATAATATTAAACCCTAGGAATATGCACCCTTTGATTAATAAACCCAAGAGATTGATATTATAAAACCAAGAGAATAATCAAACCAAGCGATACAAATTATAAAATCAAGGTATGTACACCCTAACATAAATATTTTAAACCCTAAAATAAACATGGTTAATGATGTTTCGCCATGGTAGATGACCATCATTGATGTTATAAACTCGAGGGAATAATAAACCCCATGGATTTATACAAACCCAAGGGATTAGAAATGTAAGGCAATAAGATTAAACCCTAGGAATATGAACCCAAGGGATTGGTAGTATAAACTAAAGGGAATGAAAAACCCAAGGCATAAAAAATATAAACCCAAAGTATATAAACCACAAGAAAATTATTATAACCAAATGAATAATATTAAAGCCAACAGATTGATATTATAAACCCAAGGGAAATAAAATATAAACCCAAAATGTATAAACCTTAACATGTATATTAAAAACTGTAAAATAAACATGGTTAAACATGTTTTTCCATGGTTGATCTCCTTATTTTATATTTATAAATCCAAAGTATTCTTAATATAAACCAAATCCATTAGTACTATAACTTCAAGGGATTATGAACCCAATAGAACAATATTAAGGCTAACAGACTAATATGGTTGATTCTCATATCAAGATAATATTTTCCACATTGCAACGTTAGACCATGATTTACCGTGATTGAATTTATAAAACATGGCTGACCATGTTTCATATTATAAACAAAAGGGAATAATAAACCCTACAGATTAATACTATTAATGTGAGGATTGTTAATCTAAGTGAATAATATAAAACCCTAGGAATATGCACCCTTTGAATAATAAACCGAGAAGATTG
The DNA here is from genome assembly GCA_034641835.2 of Pinus albicaulis. NCBI lineage: Eukaryota > Viridiplantae > Streptophyta > Pinopsida > Pinales > Pinaceae > Pinus > Pinus albicaulis. Next base: position 1,235,794,101 of record CM076579.1, on the reverse strand, counting down.
ATATTATAAACTGAAGAGAATGATAAAGCCAAGGGATAAAAATTATAAACCCTTAAATGAACATGGTTGACCATGTTTGGCCATGTTTGATCTCCATATATGACGTTCGAATATGGTTGACCATGCTTGACCATGATAAATTTACATATGGACGCAATCATTGTAACAATGTCATGACCGACAAGCGTTTATTTTCATATTCAAACAATAATTTTGAGAATACAATATTCGACAAAGGTTGAGCATGCTTGACCATGACTGAAATTATAAACCAAAGGGAATAATAAACCCTCCACATCGATATTATAAATCAAATATAATAATAAACCCAAGGGATTAATATTATAAACCCAAGGGAATAATATTAGACCCAATGCACTAATATTCTAAACCGAAGATATATAGACTATAAGATAAATATTATAAACACAAAAAATAAACATCCTTGCACATCGTTCATTTTCAAATTAAGATAATCCTTGTCACATATTATAAAGCAAATTGAATTGATGAATACAGAGAACATAGTAGAACCTATCAGAAAAGCACTGAAATTTTATTCAAGAGACTGAAATAATATAAAATGATATCAAACAATTAAAATTAAAAGAAATTTGACAAAAAATTTAACGTATCACAACATGAATGCCAATAATATCAAATTTCGTGAAATTTAAACCAGGAAAAAATATTGTATTCACATATATTATTCAGATACCTATTTTAGGTTTGTTAGCATAAACAAATTGTACACTCAAAATGGTCTTTAAATACTCAACCATAATATAAATATTGAAGGCTATCCTCTTCCAAAGGACAACCAGATCGGTGACAGAAGGAACACCAATTCAAATAAATAGAATAGTGATCACAATACTTCACCCTTTCCAACCAAACCCTTCTTATTTTCTTCCCATGTTCTCTTTGGTGAAAACAATACAAGGTTTCGACATCTGATTTCATTACATGTAAGGCATGAATATGCTCATCAATAAAACAAAGATGGAAGCCATGTTTTCTGTCTAGCCGTTTCTGAATGTAGGAAACAAAAATTATGGTTGTTGAAATTGATTAGATCTCTTTAATGTAATAGATGCCATCATTGTTCTCTATATTTTCATTTCAATGACTAGAAAATAAAAAAATTTAGTACATAAACAAAGAGACAAAGAAATATACAGATACACATATTTTTTTAAACTTTATCGCTTTTATATTTTCTTTTAACGCAAAAATAAATTTACTCAACATATATTTAATAAGGCGAAAATAAAGTAGAAACATGTTTAATGTAAGGAAATAAACATCAATATCAGTAGAAAACAATTAATGGCCCATGTAATTTCATATTGATACAAGCTTTTTCACAATGCGAAGTTTGACTATGGTTTTCCATCTTTGAATTTAATATAAGGATTCCTATTTCCACCTTGTAATATTAATGGTAGGGTTTATAATTAACAATAATTCCCAAGACTTAAAATAATTCCCTACACTTTAAAATTTCTTTCCTTTTTAGTAATAAACCCAAGTGATTACATGTTCAAGCATCGTTGACCATGATTAAATTTCAAATCAAAAAAATATTTCTGATAACTTGACTTTGTACCATGGTTTATTCTCATATAGAAAGAATATCTATGTGAATGCAACATGCGACCAGGTTCGCCCATGATTGAAATCATAAAATATGCTTTTCCAAAATCGACCAAAATTACATTTGCCAAGAAGAAAAAAATAGAGAATAAAAGCAGTATGCACAATACAATGCGACATAAAATCATTCATGCATGTGTTAATTTCGAAGAATTCAACATGAAAAATTTGACAAAAATGGACAAAAAAATAAAAGTAAATCATCCCAACAAAAAATAAGAACTATTAATACATATTCCAAGATCTTTTCCAAACAAGTGAACTTATTTACAGACTAAAACATCAAAATGTTATAGACTTCAATCGCTCTTCCTCTTTGTTCCTTAGTATAACATAAGCACTATTTTTCATTTTTGCAACATGTTGATGAGAAAAAAGTGGTGAGATAGATAAACCATCAATACATCTTACTGCTGACATAGTTTTAAATGGAAAACCCTCCCTCTCCCTTTGTTCAATATCTACAGTGGCTCGTTGCAAATTCATCCCTTGTGACTTGTGTATAGTCAAGCCCTGTGTAATTTTTAAAGACATCTAACTAAGGTGACCTCTAACAACATGACTTATCAACACAAAATTTACACAATCCTTGTCAAATGGAACACTAATGTACTTCTCAAAAATTATTGTAGCGAACATTGGAAATTGCAGCGGTTGTGTACCAGTTGAATAGAAGATGTCCTATATATACCTAAGAGGAGCATTCACCACCCCAGCTTCCACCCACAAATTAAAATTAATCATCACACATTGTCCCCAACATAACAAGACCTCATGTTGCAAGACATCATCATCATTGTCAGAAACCTCAAATCTCCTTGCAAATTATCCAATGGCTCTTGCAACTGGAAAAATAAATGATTTGAGAATTTTTTGATTGTGCAAATTAACGATATCATTCGTCGCAAACAAGTGAACATAATAATTAAATCAAACCTTTTATTGATAATCTAATTAATTGTTCAAGCACATCATAAGAATATCCCAATATTCCAAATAAGGCTCTGAATTTCTAATATTAATTAAAATATTTCGAAAAGATGCCTACACTAGATCCTTTCCTTCCTGCCTATAAATTTTATCCAAAGTGACAACAATGTTGAAAAATTTCCACAACATTTTCTCATGTGTTCTTCCTACATCGAGGTGTTTATCCCTAACTAGAGGAAGTTAGCCAAGGCCAGCCACAAGAATCATGGCCCTGATTCCAAAAGGAGAAGTTTTCTTTTCTAGAAACGCTTCTAAAAAACTTGAATCTATTTGGATAAACAACCTTGGACCCAAAAAGCTTATTTCATCAATTAAAATATAATGAATGTTCCTCATTTATTCCTAGAAATTTGATAGAGCTTGACCATTTAGTGATTTCATATCTTTAATAGGTATTCTTAAATCATAGTGTATTGTTTCTCCATGCATATTAAAAGCAACTATACTAGTTGGAGCAAGAAATAATATTGGACTTTTGTCAGCCATTGTTGAAGCTGAAAATTCATGACAAATACAATGAATATGTTGGGATTCAACAAGAAGATTCAACACCCACACCTAGTGCATTAAGCACATGGTTGAATTTGGCACTTGGTTCCATTAAGCACCGAGACTAGGGTGGGGCCCACAATGCTATTTTTGAGTGCATGTCTATTTTTATTATCCCTTAATTTAGATGGAAATTAAACTATAATGTATTCTAAATGTGGACTTGAAATAGTTAACTGAAGTGGAAAATTTAGTTAGCTGGTGGATTTCGAGTTATAGGTTGTTTGGTGGGACATGCAGAGTAATTATAGTAGTAACAGAGTTCGAAGTGCAGTGGTCCATGAGTTGGTGCAAGTTGTAAACAATTTAACTCAGTTAAGTGAGTTAAACTCAATAGTGCTAGTTGTAACTAAATATACACTAGTGAGAGATCTAGTGAATTAAATATTAATTAATTCACAATCAATAATCTCACATGCAACTGAGGATTTACTATTATTAGTTGCATGCATGTTAGATCCAGTGGAGACCTAGTTGAGTTCTAGGCGAAAGGGAGGTTGACTATCAATTGTGGCATTATATTCTTGCACACATGCATGCAAACACCCATTGGAGTGCCCACGATATCTGCGCAGTCAAGGGAGACAATAATTCCCATCTTTTAGGGATCTTTACCATCAAGGATTGCGCAAGCAAGGCAGGTTGTTTGAAGGCTGAGAATTGGCTATGTGTTGGTCAGTTTTTCATATGGCAGTGTGAGACAATTAGCTAATGTACTGAGGACTCTTGCGAGAAGAGTTTTGTATGTAATTTTTTCATGATCCATGCTTAATATACAATAGAATATAGTGGGTTTTTTAGTTGTAAGCTTTCCCCAGGAATTTATCTGTGTTGTGTGTTTTTGATCTTTCTTTATGTTCATGTGATTAGCGATTGTGTTTTTAATTCCGCAAAAGATTTGTAAAAGAGATTACGTATTTAACTTTAGAACATTGTTAGATTGGGTGAATCCAATATATATATTATTGTTGTATAATTTATAGACAATATCAGAGCACAAGAAATCGCAGAAGTGAAGCAGAAGCCGAATTTGTGATTGGATAGAATTCGAATTTGTAGAAATACTTTCTTGGTGCTACAGCTGATTCAAGATCGAAATGGCTTTTAATGGATTGAGGTTAGAGTATGCGCTTGAGGGAAGCTCGAACTACATTTCTTGGAAAGATAGGATGGAGGCAGTACTCAAAGACAATGGCTTGAAGGAACTCATTGACAAAGATGTTCCTAAGCCAGATGCTAACAATTTTGATGCATGGCAAAAGAAAGTGGCAAAGGCGATAGGGATCCTATTGGGGGGAGTACGAGACCACATTGTCTCAAGCCTCAATGGGAGAACCACACCATATGCTATGTGGAAGGCTTTGACGAATCTATTCCAAAGAAGCAGAAACCATAGTAAATTGGCGCTCAAAGATAAACTCAGGAAGATCAAGATGGAAAAGGGCGACACCATTCAAAAATATCCCACGAAGTTTGTCCAATGTAAAGATGAGTTAGGGAGTGTGGGAATAATAGTCGCTGATGATGTTTTGGTGAGCTTGGCTTTCCTAGGACTTCATAAGGGTTGGAACAATTATTAAGACTCTATCAACAGAAGGGAAAAATTTCCATATTGGGAACGACTGTGGTCAGATCTTGTGCAGGAGGAGTTCATAAGGAACACCAGAGATGGATCTTCATCCAATAATGAGTATGAAGAGGATTTTTCTTTGGCTACTAAGGCAAGGAAGAGGAAAGAGAAGAAATTTCCTTCAAAATCCGAGTCCAAAGGCAAGAAGCAGGACATGTCCAAGGTGAAGTGTTTTCATTGTCATGAACATGGGCATTTTCCTACTCACTGTCCACAAAATAAGAAGAACAAGAATTTTTTTAGATGTGCAGCTAGTAAGGCCCTTGCCTCACAATTTGAGCTTCAATTCTCATTTATCGCATGCATGGTGTCAAGTGCATTGGGATCTATGTGGTATTTGGATAGTGGTGCTTCCTTTCACATGACGGGATATAAGGAACTTTTCATTGATTTGGAGGAGAAAGATCTCCATATGCATATTGACATGGGTGATGATAGACGGTACATTGCTACCGGGATTGGTACCATTACCTTCCAGAGGGAGTCCGGTAAACCATTTAAATTAAAAGATGTGATGCAGTACCCGGTCTGAAGAAAAATTTGGTCTCAGTCGCAATGTTGGAGAATAGAGGCTATGACGTTGTTTTTAGTGATGGAAAATCTTTCATGCGACATAAAATAATGATTCAATCCAAGAGGATATGGATTCGAGTTAAGAATATCCACAAGCTGGAGTAGATGGTTGCGCTGCCACGATGGTCAAGGCAGAGAAATTGGCGAGCTGGGATGAGGGCGAATTATGGCACAGGCAATTAGGCCATATTCATCATGGAGCCTTGAAATTCATACAACAAATTTGTACTGGACTTCCAATGGGAACACTTGCTCAGTTAGATTAGTGTAAGGGTTGCACCGTGGGGAAGTATGTAAAGTCCACATTCCATGAGAAGGAGAACTGAGCTTTGGGGATCCTTGAGAGAGTTCACACAAACGCGTGTCGACCATTCTCGTTAGCTTCAACAGAAAAACATAAGTACTATGTAATATTTCTTGATGACTTTTATCGTAAATGATGGATCTTCTTCATGCAGAAGAAAGATCAAATATTCTCTAAGTTTTGTGAGTTTAAGGCATTCGTGGAGAAAGATTTGGGGATGCAAGTGAAGGCTCTTAGGAGCGATAATGATGGAAAATACATATCTAAAAAATTTAAGAACTTCTGCAGCAAAGAAGGAAGTCAAAGAGAACTCATAGCGCCTCATAACCCACAAAAAATAGGGGTTGCAGAGAAGAAGAACAGAATGATCGTGGGTGCAGCACGAGCGATGTTGCATGATCAAGGCCTACCAATGCATTTGCGGGAGGAATCATGCAACACTGTGGTTTATGTGAAAAACTGTTGTCCTCATAGAGTACTAGGAATTTGTACACCTGAAGAGGCTTTCACTAGTAAGAAAATTGATGTTTCACACTTTAAGGTTTTTGGCTCATCTGTTTATGTGCATGTGACCAAGCATGCTAGTAAGAAGCTGGAACCGACTGTTGAAGTTGGGATTTTTGTGGGGTACACAGAAACACCCCATAATTATCATGGGTATTTTCCAAACAACAAAATGACTGTTGTGCAACGGGATATAAAATTTGATGAGGGAAAAACCATGCGGTTGTCCATTGAGAGGGAGCTCGACTTGCATGCAGAGGAGGAACTATTGGTTCCCAAGGATGAGTCTCAAGATGTGGATCAGCCACATGAGGAGGTTCATGGAGTGGAGGAAATCACTCATGCAAATCCATCCATCATAAATGGCAGAAGGCGCACCACGGAAGCTGATAGGCTGAGACTTGATGTTGCATAGAATGTAGGAGTCCCTACTTCACAACACAGACAAAGACAGTCTCCTGACCGATTTACTAGATACATGGCTCTTATGAGAAAATGTATTGTGACTGAACCATCTTCCTTTCAGGAAGCAGTACATGAGCCTACTTCGGTTGATGAAATGGTGGAGGAGTATGACTCCATTGTCAAAAATAGTGCATGGGAGATAGTCCCAAGACTAGTCGACAAATCAGTGGTAGGTTTGAGATGGATCTACAAGGTAGAAAAAAGTTTTTGATGGGAGTGTGGATAAATAAAATGCTAGATTTGTGGCTCGAGGCTTCTCACAGATCGAGTGGATATATTATGATGAGACTTTTGCGGTTGTCGCTAGGTACTCCTCCATAAGATCCATCCTTGCATTCTCAGTGTAGATGGGCTAGCGCATTCATCATATTGATGTGAAAAATTTGTTTCTCAATGGGTCATTGAGGAAGAGGTGTACATAGAGCATCCTGAAGGTTTCTAGATCTTCAACAATGAGTCACATGTATGCATACTGAAAAGAGTGTTGTATGGGCTGAAGCAAGAACCATGTGCTTGGTACACTGGAATAGATAGCTATTTCACCGGACTGGGCTTCACCAAAAGTGAAATAGATGCAAACCTGTACCAGATTATGGTTGAGGGTAAGCTATTGATAATTTTTCTTTATGTTGATGATCTAATTTTGACTGGTGATGAGGAGCTGATACACTCATGCAAGGAGGATCTTGCAAGGGAGTTTTAAATGAAGGATATGGGCCTCCTTCATTATTTCCTTGGATTGGAAATATGGCAGCGGGATGGTGAACTTTTTGTGTCCCAAGGAAAGTATGAAAAGGAGATATTGGGTAAGTTTAACATGGAGAGCTGCAAACCCATGGATACTCCTCTTCTAGGAAACTGGAGAAAAGAGGATGCTACTTCTGGAGAGGTAGTAGATGCTATTGTCTATCAACAGTTAGTGGGTTCGCTAATGTATCTAGTGAAAAGAAGACCGGACATTTTCGATGTAGTTAACCGGCTGAGTCAAGCTATGGTTAAGCCTACCAAGCTCTTTTGGAAGGCGGGGAAGCATGTCATGAGATAACTGAGGGGCATATCAGAGTATGTTCTAGGGTACAAAAGGAATGATGGAGTGAAGTTGCATGGCTTCACGGATGCATATTGGGTTGGAAGTCCATCGGACAGAAAGAGCACATCAGGGGGGATCTTTAGCATTGGATCCATAACAGTTTCCTGGTACAGTAAGAAACAACAATGCGTGGTACTCAGTTCAGTGGAAGCATAATACATGGCAGTAAGTCAAGCTACATGTGAGGCTATCTAGATGAGAAAGATATTTGTTGGTTTGTTTGATTCTCACATGAATCCGACGGTGTTTGATTGTGATAATCAAAGTTGCATTAAACTCTCGATTAATCCTTTGTTTCATGATAGGTCCAAGCATATAGATATCTGGTACCATCATCTTAGAGATTTTGTGCAAAGGAGGATCATGTTGCTTCAGTACATTCCCACGGAAGGTCAAGATGAAAATATTCTGACGAAGGCGCTCAAAGAGAGAAAATTTGAATACCATAGAGATAGGATCGTGGTGAAGGATAATCCCTTTCTTATTGAGAGGGAGTGTTGAGATTCAACAAGAAGATTCAGAACCCACAACTAGTGCATTAAGCACCCAGACTGGGGTGGGGCCCACAGTGCTATTTTTGGGTGCATGTCTATTTTTATTATCCCTTAATTTAGATGGACATTAAATTCTAATCTATTCTCAATGTGAACTTGAAATAGTTAACTGAAGTGGAAAATTCAGTTAGCTAGTGGATTTCGAGTTAGAGGTTGGTTGGCGGGACATGCAGAGTAATTCTAGTTGTAACAAAGTTCGAAGTACAGTGGTGCATGAGTTCGTGCAAGTTGTAACAGTTTAACTCAGTTAAGTGACTTAAACTGAGTTGTGCTAGTTGTAACTGAAGATACACTAGTGCGAGATCTAGTGAATTAAATATTAATTAATTCACAATCAATGATCTCACATGCAACTAAGGATTTACTATTATTAGCTACATGCATGTCAGATCCAGTGGAGACCGAGTTGAGTTCTAGGTGAAAGGGAGGTTGACTATCAGTTGTGACATTATCTACTTGCACACATGCAGGAAAACACCCATTGGTGTGCCCATGATACTTGCGCAGTCAAGGAAAGAAATAATTCCTATATTTTAGGGATGTTTACCATTAGGGATTGTGCAAGAAAGGCAGGTTGTCTGGAGGCTGAGAATTGGCTATGTGTTGGTTAGTTCTTCATATGACAGTGTAAGACAATTAGCTGATGTACTGAGGGCTCTTGTGAGAACAATTTTGTATGTAGTTGTTTCATGATCCATGCTTAATATACAATAGAATATAGAATATAGTGGGGTTTTTAGCTATAAGCTTTCCTCGGGAAATTATCTATGTTGTGTGTGATTGATCTTTCTTCATGTTCATGTGATTAGCGATTTTGTTTTTAAATCTGCAAAAGATTTGTAGAAGCTATTTAGTATTTAACTTTAGCACATTGTTAGATCGAGTGAATCCAAGAAATACATTCTTGTTGTATAATTTCTACAAAATAAGAAAAGATTTTCCCGTTCTAGTATTTCCTTGAATAATCGTTAGCAAAGGATTATCTTCTGGCGCATTTCTAAAGTTGTGTAACACAATTTCCAAAGCAACGCATTGTTTCTTTGATAAAGATGAAGGTAAGAAAATTGTGTCGCCAACCGAATTCATATTAAGAACATGAGAAGACTTTGTATCTTCTATAAAATGGATTGCTTTTTGAATAATTTCATCTCACAACATTGATTCCTGGCAATTATGTTGAATATCCAAAATCATTCTACCAAGATTCTAAAGAATTGAAACCTCTACATTCTTAGGGGGAACTATTCGTTAGAATATTTCTCTTGTGACCCAAATATCCAACGCAATTTCGTGAAATTTATTGTACAACAACAACTTCGTCCAACAAAATGTTTCACTCTTCCCACTGTTTATCAAGAACAACATAAAAATGTGGCCAGACATGAAAAACAAGAAGGACTTCTCATGTCTATGACCTGCATAAAAAATACATGTTCTTGTCGTTTGAATCAAGCACAAATGGTCAAAAAGATGGGGTCGTGTTTAATACATTTCCACAAAATTGTTCCCACACGTAATGTCATTAGAATGTACTATAAGCCTTTGGTAAAAAAGATTCCCAACGTTCAAAGGGAAAATTTACAACTGTAAAATACAAGAGGAAAATTTAATAAAATATGGAAACTTTACTATGCTCCAATGTCACACTCAACAACTATTTCAACAAGGAACCTCCTCTATGCAGACAAGGAAGGAGCTTCAGATCCAGTGCTTGAAGCAACACTTGTCAACATTTCATGGTAACTTTCAGATCCTCTTTCTTTCTTTGAGGCATATTTCACAATATATTTTAACACTGCATGTCAAGAAACAACCGGTTGAGAGTCAACATTTGCTCGCCACATTATCAAAAGATATATGTTGTGAAAATTCAAACGATCATCATTTCGAGTTGGTTCATATATATTTTTCCCTTTCTCGTCAAGGTACAAATTTGAATCTGCATGAACCTCCCATGGAGCATTATATCAGCATGAAAGGATTGACCCCTTCTTCCTCAAACACAAATTGACACTACATTTGGTGTGTGCACTCAGTTTACCAAATGCTCATAATCTTCTTGAACGTTGCAGGAAATAATTTCGTTCATTTTGAAGGGGCGTGGATCATCATTCACACTTCTAGGGAGCGTCACATTTAGACGATGAATGTCGCACAAATTCCGAGCTGTCACAGATTTGTCAAAATATTTCTTCATTGCTTCGACACTTAAAGGGTGTCACCAATCCATTCTTGCGACATCGGGAGCTCCAAGAAACCAAAGGAGCCTGTGGATTTGTGCAGAGCCTCTATGCTGCCACTCAAATCTCACGAAACCACACATGCAATAGATAAATACAAACAAAAAATAAATCCAAAGCTTCTATCGTAAATTTTACACAACATAACATAAGGGAATGATAACAAACCTATACCATAAATATTTCACCCAAATATATGTTTGTAGAACAAACTCACGAAAAATATTGAACCTTTGGTGCATATAATTAGCAACAATATGTGGATACTGAATGACATCATAATATGTGGATACTGAATGACATCATAAAATTTTCTTGCATGCTCATTTTGACGCGTGGTTTGGCTATTTGTAGGCATAAGACAATGCAATTCTGACCACTTTGTATTAGTTGTAGTCAACGTAAAAAAAATTGTTGGGCAACCCAACTGGCTGATCATGTTAGTGAGCTCAGAATGACACATTGTCCAATATTCCTTCGTACCCATAAGAGAGGAACCAAAATGCATTAATTTTTCATCCAATTTCTTGTTTTAAAAATCACGAAGTTGTTCACGTAATTTCTAGATATTCGAAGGTGCATTTTCATGAATACCCTTCTTAAAAAAAAACTGCAGTTCCCTCGCTACAATGCTGCATAAATTTTATTCAAAAGAAAATACCGAAAACTAGGATGGCTTCCAAATATTTGATCATAATATGTCAGCGTGTGAAAAACGTATTCATGCATTTCAATGTTAGAAATACGTGGATGCAACCAATTAGCATCTCCACTCGGGAAAAAAGTGGGGAATTCCATGTCTAGAAACCCTTTAGTATTGTATTCGTTTACGGGAGATGTTCCAATTTCTGGAAATTCTAAAGCCTCCTCATCTATTGAATTTGTAGTTTCAAGAAATCTTCTTCTTTGATCAAACTCCCTGCAATCATTCATCAAGCATTATAAAAATGATGACAGATGGGACCGCACAGAATTATAAACCTGTATTTTTATCTCCTCATCAACCCACTTGGTTAGTCTACATTACTGTTGACATGTTGTAGCCTGTTTGACACAATTTTTGGTCTTTCGGGGAGTGTCGCAACTAATTCCATATCAATTTCAATATCCCTATAATACTTATCGATTTGGATATGATAAAGAAACACATCCATGACACGTTGTCTCTTCACATAGCATTCATAATATCTCGATTCAACACCACTTCTTCTCACAATAACATAATCAAGTTGATCTACATGTCAAGGAAGTTTATTTTTAGTCGTAGATATATCTTGTGGAAAAATTATTGTATTACCATTATACTTATATTACCACCACGAGCATGCGACACTTGCAGTATTGGATTCACCCTTTTTATTAGCATTTCCTCCATCTCTGTCAAAACTCTGAGAACTTCTGGATATTCGCCTGGATCCATGTTGTTAAAAAGAGAAAAATGATGAGATCCTTTCACCGCCCTACACCCTTTACAAATGGGCCCCTTATACCATCTCACAACTTGTATACTGGGATAACATTCATTGTAGAATTGGCACATTTGTACAACAAACATATTATCAAGCCTGGAACAAACTTTTCTATGAGCTTCAATCATGTCCCTTCTGAAATCAAAACAACCAGACATGTTTCCCCCACCACTGACCATTCGAACTTGATGAGGATCAGAAAAAACCATTGCAGAAGGGACATGATGAACATCACTTCTTTCCATAATACGAGAAACATCCACTCTCCTTATTTCATTTGAAATCAGATCATTCTGCACACCAAAATACACAAACCATAATGTAAAAACCAATAACGTTGAGAACAAAAACTAATTTTTTCCAAAAGACCAGCTATTTCAAAATACACATAATATACATTTTGCTGGTTACTGCATTAGCCAACCAGAATTTGAGGAACTGACACAGATGACCTTGCCTGCAAATATTATTGATATCCACAACAGAATTCAATATTGCTTTAAAAAATATATAAAAATGATTGAATAAAAGAAACCGAATTTTATAATAAAAATTTAAAAGCATGTGAAAATAAAAAAAAAATACAAATCTAATGCACATTCACAAAAGCACAACTTTGCACCCTTTCTGTGCGGCGAACAAGTAGTAGAGTTGCATCGAGAGATAATAGGTATAACATCATCACCAGCTTCTCCCAAATTGTCAACCATCCTAGAAAGCATGCTACAATCAGAAAACAGATCAGAGCTAAACACTCGTCCATGCCCTTCATTTCTTGAACCTTCAATTATAGAAATTCCTTGATTTTTTCCAAACTGCTCATGATTCTCACTTCTTTCACCGTGTTATTTGTAAATACAATGCACCGAAAAAACAAAAAATGTGAGGGAAACCTCATAAAATTGTGAAAAAATAATTGCACAAATAAAGCAACAAAATTCATATTTGAACAAACTCAAATTTCATCAAGCAAAAAAAGTTCCATACTCACAGTGTTCAACACCAACAGCTTCACAAGGTGCTCCAAAAGCACATGACACCATGCGAGGTTGTAAGCTAGTCGGGGATTCAATGGGTTCGACCACCGAACACTAACATTCGACTCACAAACATTTTGCGACAACAAAGGGAAGAGAAAAGAAAATCGCTACAAAATCAATAGTTTTCCATCTAAAACATAAACCAAGAAAAAAGTAAAAATCTTGAACTACTTGTACTACTCAGTTAGAGACAATACAAAAATATTCAGGAGGACTAAAAAAGTTGACTATATAGTTTCTACTTGGAACACCCCAACCCACATTTATAGTAGATTGTTCCAAATTGTGGAACATGCGAGGAACAAGATCATTATCAACGAACAAACCAGACCCGGCAAATTGTCTATCAGCATCATTCTCATCATCTCGAAATTCTACATTTCTTCCATTGCCTTTAGCTGAATTTTGGTTATTACTTGTATCGACACTCTCTAAGAGAAAACAATATGAAAAAAGAAGTAAATTTTCAGAAAATTTAAAAAAAAAAAAAATCAACGTTAACAAAGAAGAAACCAAAAAAATTATCATTCCAAACCAAGTTTCAATAATGTGAGACTCATGATCATCCACCCCTCCATCTACACGATTTGTTGAAAATATTTTTCTTCACTGGTAACCAACGCTTCTACGGGAATTTATAACTTCCTTGTTCTGTTGATACCATTATCGTTGATATTCATTTGTTCTCTGACGAGTCGCAGGCGAGAGAGTTCTTTTCCCTGCATGCCTACTTGTTCCCTCGCTCAACATTTCTACAAGACACAACAACTCTTCTATTTCACATTCTTTTGTTCAACCCCAACATCGATATACAATCCCATATGCAGACCATTATGAAACCCCTATATTTTGAAATTTGTAATCTGAAAATGGAACCAACACTTCCTACGAAAATAATAAAAAAAGAACAAGAAAAGTTCAAAAGGAATGGAAAAAGGAACATATATATTAAAAATCCCACAACAAAAAAAGTTTGGAAGGTTTTGTTTCGAAACACTAATTTCTGGAAGAAAAATATTTTTTTGAAAAGAAATGTTTCCTTTTGACATCACGAAAAACAAAACCATTTTCACATTTCGCTAGGAATGATGATATTTGACGGTGATTGTAGAATACAGAGAAGAAGCAACACAATATTTTGCTCGTCTAAAATAAACATTTAATCGCAATAGAAGAAGCTATTGAGTATAAAAGCACAATTCCCAACATCAAGATCTGGAATTGATAATTGAAAGTATATGAAAAACTATGCATTTCGAAGAATATCCAATAACAAACATGCTAAAGTCTCAAATGCTATATAACAAGACTTAAAGGTAGTGTTGGTATGCCTACATTAGAATCAACATTTGGAACAATAAAGAATAAATTTCCATTTTCGATTTATTAAATGAAACCATCAAAAGATGTAACATGGAACCATGTTCCTTCAAACATGGAGAGACAATCAACAATTGTTGTTTTGTAGACCCGAGTCACCAAAACATATACGTAGAACTACGCTGCCATGGAATAAATAAATAAAACAGTTCCTCCTAAACGAAATGGAAGACACCCCAAGAATTTATTGTTTATATCCAGAGAGAAGTATTCTAGTAACGTCCAACTAAACCCCAATCATCTTTAAAATATTTGAGCCTTCCTTCACAGGAAGGTTGCTTACTTTCAAAATTATTTAATTCTATCAATACCCAAACATACGTGGTAACATTATTTAGAAAACAAAAATTTGGTTCATGTATTTTCCTATATCGATACACCGTATGTCTGAAATAGGTACAAATGTAAAACCTCAATTGTTACCTCCTAGATCCACCTAATATATTGTGTACCCATAAACAGGATATTCATCATAGTGTTTGTCCAAATACCTTCAGTCCCTTTAACCGAATTCAACAACCACTCATTGCAAATCTCCACCTATTCTTTGAAGATTACAAAAAAAATATCATCTTAATCCTACATATTCATAAGTTTTTTTTGAAATAAAATTGAAATTACAACAAAACCAAAGGTAATTATTTGCACCCCTTATCAATATAAATCCATAATATTAAATTTCATGAATGAACACCCATAAATATTAGAAAAAACCAAAATACATATGAAAGATGCATATTACATGTTTTATATCTTCCACAAAACATCTCTCATAATTTAAATTATCTATGTTATCATACTTTTTTATATAAACAAAGAAACCCTTATCTATCATGTTCTATATATATATATATATATATATATATATATATATATATATATATAAAACAATCTTTGACATCAATATCCTTCATAATTATCCTTTATAATTGTATTTTTAACATTCTCAACTTCAAATCATTTTCCAAAAATAAGAAAATAATCTTTATACATTTTTCTACCATAAATTGGTTTATTAAATATGGTGTAAATCATCTATGAAATAATATTTATACATTTTTCTACATTAAATTGGTTCATTAAATATGGTATTTTTACATTGTAACAAAAATAATTTATTAATTAACTTTTTTTTCTTATGAACTATATCAAACACAAATCAAAGTCATACTCTATATGATATTGGCATTTCATTTTATTTTAGTGATTATAAGTTGGCATTGCTTACACAACTTCCATTCATGTATAAATATGTTATGGAAGTTGTAAAGAACAAGGTCATACACCAACCATTTCAAAACAAATTGTGACTAATGTTTCCAAGAGTCTAATTGCCTTCTTGTAGTCAAGTAGAACAATAAGAAGCTATAAAACTATGTTATAATAATTTTCTATAATGTGTGGTTAATATCATCAATTTGACATGAATTTGAAAAAGTAGGGAAACATAGTCTATATAATTTTGTGGATTAAATTATTTTATTAGATATTGATTTCTATATAAAAAAAATATTTTTAATTAATTACTTTAATAAAAAGTAATTAAATTATTTTATTAATATTGATTTTTTTATCCAAAAAATTCTATTTTTAATTAATTACTTTAGTACGGAGTATTTCAAATGCAAATAAAAACTCATTTTTCATCAAATTAATTAGATAGTGACATATGCATGCAACACATATTTCACGCAAAACTAAATTCAACGTCAAACTTAACATTTCCCATTCCTGACATAGCGTCATTAAAGAAGGTCTAAATGCACATAATACTAATGAGGTGACACATCAATCGATTATAACGTGCTAATCCAACGTTCAAAGATGGAAGTTAACGTTGGGTTTTATTAAACACGTTTTACATATAATCAAACATTAAATTTCATTCAAATTTTTCTATCATATATTTTTGTTTATATAATGATATTGGTTTCTTCAATAAATTAAAACATTTAAATAAATATCACAAATTTATGGAAATGAACATAACATTTTAACAAAAATAGCATTTAAAGTTAGCATTGTTATCCATATAAATACTTTAATATAGTGAAAATAATGGTTGTGCGTTTTTGAAGTCCATGGTCTGTTATCACCAGCGGAGGTCTATACAATTAAACTCTAAATAAATAGCACAAATTTAGTGAAATAAACATATCATAACATTTTAATAAAAAAAACATTTAAAGTTAGCATTGTTATTCATGTAAATACTTTAATAAAGTCAAAATAATGGTTGTGCGTTTTTAAAGTCCATGGTCTGTTATCACTAGCGGAGGTCTATACAATTAAACTCTTTTACTTTATGTTATTGAAATATATTTTTATTTCCTATTTTTAAATATATATTTAATTTAAATATTAATTTTTTATAATTAATAATAATATTATTATTAATATTTTAAAATAAACTCTTAATTATTTATATAATTAATTAATTTTAATAATATAAAATATATTATAAAATGAATGTTGGACATTTACCAATTTGATTTATATAAATTCTTTATTTATAAAAATTTGTAAAATTACAAATTCCTCTTTACCAATTAGAATATTCATGGAGCCAAATTCCATCAAATTTAATAAAAGGTCAAAATCTCATGTGTCCAAGTTCCAAGAACGAGTCAATTGCCCAATTAAATTCAATGAATGATGCATCAAGCGAAGCGTATCATTGAAGTTAATTATTTTTTTCATATGTTCTCGTTTCCAAGTAAGATTAAGTCAAATAGAAAGTACATTGACCAGAAATAATTCAAACTTCAACGCGTGTTGAATAGAGTTGAGATACTGACCGTTGGCGAAGACTTCAGATTCATGCGTCATGATAAACAGGAAGAGATTTTGAACGTTGAACTGAACCTCGGAGACCGTAGCACAGAAGACTGGCCGCTGCAGCAGTGTCAAACGTGTGGAGATAAACCTGAACTTTGAATGATTTCGACTTCGACTAGGTAGGAATTGCTAGGAATTTCAAAACTGAAGCATCCGTCAAATTTGATGACTTTGGTGTCCTTTTCAATCATTTTAACAAAAAAGGTTAATTCGGAAAATTTCACTGGAAAATCACCCGATGGCGACCCGTCAAATTCCATCCCTGTCCACGGGTGCAACGAAGAAAAGGAAAAGAAACTAACAGTTGAGCACATCGGGTTTATTAGGAAGTTTATACCACATGCATCACTTTAGTCAAAATCTACGATCTCTTACCATTCAACAGACTGCTAACTCTCTATATTGTGTTTTTGATAGCGTTCGTGGTGATCAGGTTGTACGTAGTTGAAAAATCTGTAGTCCAAATCTTTGCAACTATCAAACCTCGAAGGAAGGAGGATAGCTTAAATAAACCGGGCTCTCTGTTGTTGTATGCATTGCTATCTTTTAATTCCAACATTTATTTTTAGAGATGGCCGCCTCCTCGCAAGTTTCTCAGAATAAGCGAGGCAGAGGTGGGTACCGGAATGACGAATTGGCTTTGCCGGATGCAAAAAGAAGCAATAGCGTAACCTTGATGCAAGATAGTAATCTCATGGCCTTATTTGAGATGATCGATAATATGGATGTTATTAACTGTAATGAAGAAGAATTCCATACTGCGATTCCGCTGGGGGACGAGAGGCTGAACGGGCTTACGAAATCTCGTGAAGATGAGGTCGGATTGAAAGGGCAAGCAGATGATACTGATGCGAAGGGTAGTATAATTAAACAGCTAACAGAATGGAATTCTGAAGCGACCTCGGCTTCTGATACAAGAAACATGCGTTTAGAAGGAAATTTGACGTATTACGACGATGCTGGTGCAGAGCTCAGTTTGTTCGTGGACCATACTGCTGTCGAACTTGGAATCATGATGAACTTTTTGGATGGAGATTCAATGGTGTATATGTATTCAGATGCCGTGTGTGCTTATGCCGAGACTGCGGCGGTTTTCTATGAGTCTCTGTGGGAGGATGATATTTTGGAGTTGAATGAACATCTAGCCATTCAAAATGATTTTGAATCGCAACACCCAGAAGAATTCCAAATTAGTGGAGCCGAATTTCACGGGTGAGCACCACCGATGGTCAGTAATTTATATAGATGTGAAGAAATCCGCCTCATTCTGTAGGCCAACAAACCATCCGCTCGCTCGAGAGTGTTATATATCCGAGTTATTTTCCCAAACTGTCATAGCTGTAAAGACGCGGCATGCAACATGTCAAATAAAATTTTATCGCAAGAGACGATGGCCGAAGCGTGGTCTTCATTTTCCTTCAGCCCAGTTTCAAGATTTGCACAGTTTAATCTTGTCTATAGGTTCACAAAAAGTCTCATCGTGGAAAGTCTTCATTTTTCTTTAGCTCAAACTCTAATTTGGCATCGTTATCGTTTCAGAAAATATCCCATACTTTTCTTTCGTATATATTTTTGTAAAAATGTTTGATAAATTTTTTTTTTTCGAGAAGGAAGCGTAATTTTATTAATTTTGAAGAAAACCATTTCATAATTTAAGGCCATAGCCAAAGAGCTAACAAGAAAACAGAAAAACAAGGAATTATGTACTACAACATACTATGGAAGCGGACATTTAAAAACAGAAATTTAACATTAACCTGAAGTTTTACCCTTTTTTAATGCACCTTGTGCCAACTATTTGAAGTTGGTTCAATAGGAGCCAGGGCCAAAGTTCTATCTGAAATGGGCGGAAATGTGTATACCGAAAAGGGGAGAGCCCTGCTGAATCTGAAAGGTCCATCTTGTTTGTGTTTGAGAGATATTTTCGAGTTGTTGACTAGACAGGACCATATTCTCCTCTGTGGGTTGAGCTTGAGTTTTCTCTTTTGGTTTTATTTTTTTTCATTTTCCAAAAAGGGAATCTCAAATAATTGTGAATCTTTTGGTGGCTGGGGTTGTTTCTTTATTTTCTTTTGGGTTTTCTTAACTTCAAGTTTTCAATGAGTGACCTATTTGAAAACATTGACGACATTTAAATATTTTATTCTCATTATTCAAGACTTGCTTTCACTATAAATTATTGTGCTCTAAAATTATGTGATCTAAAAGTTCTTTGCTCATATTTATTTCTACGCATATTCTAGAAATAATAGCTATTTTTCTTCTGTTCTCAAGTTTTTTTTTTTTTTAAATATGTTTATGACATTTCCAATTGTTGAAAATATTAGATTTACCTGCAACTCTTTGCAGGAGAATAAAAGAAAGTACAAGTAGGGGCAGTTGGTTGAGTGCGCACCACTAAGCATTAAACAGAAGTATGGAAAAACTGTAAGGATGAATTTATGTTTATGGCTGCAGCCGACTTTGCAGAAGGTATTCAAGTTTTTCATGGTTAAACCACGCAACAGCAGAGTTTTTTAAAGAACAGTGTTATCGAGCGTAAAATTCCTCACCAACCAAAAAACAGGAATTTTGTTTAAATGCGCCAAGTTTTAGTTTTTGAAAGAGCCACGTCATGGTGGTCCCCACAACATCACCCATCCGCCCAACCGCAAGGCTCATTGTTCCAGTCACGATGCGATATTGCGATATCACAACATCGCACATTGCAACATCACAAGTCTTTCGCACCGTCTGCAACATGTTCCGCAAACCCGCCGATCCACCACGATGCAATGTGGTCCCTACCACCATCGCACATCGCAATCGCTCATCGCCAAGTTCTTCCACTCATTCGTCCGTCGCTCCGAATCGTCGATGCGCCGATGCCGATAGCGCACAGCGCATATCGCACATCGTTCATTGCACATCGCAAGGGCATAAGTCCCACAAACCTTTGATCCGCCGCGATCCAATCTCCAATGTGGGCTCCACCTTTCATGAATATATTTTATTTGATTTTATGTTATGTTTTGTATAAAAGCCACGACCAAAATTCTTTTGACTTTGGTTTTTAAAAATGTATGCGGTAATTTTTTTTTCAACAATTTTGTTTTATTTTAAGGAAAAAAAGGGCCACGCCATATAAAATGAAAAAGTCTGAAAGCTTATTATTTGGAGGTAATACGCATAGACAGAGAGAGACAGAGAGCAAACAGAGAGTATTGCTGTGTAGTGAAAAAACCGCAGGCAAATTAAAACACAGTGAAGCAAAAGAGCACTGTATTTGTGTTTTTGAGACAGAGAGAAGATTGGTGAGCACTGCGTGTTGTAGCAGTCTTATCCGCATTTTGTAAAATCCCTCTAATAAGAGAAAGAACGAATTTTGTAATGTTTTCTTTTATGTTAATGAAATAGAAGAAGCAGTTTGTCATCTATGTCCACCAGCAACAAATTTTTAATTTAATCTCTATGTTGTAAAGGAGAATCTCTATTCTCCCCATTTGTTCGGAATATACAGAAATTCCAACATGGTATCAGAGCTAGTCCAGGCTCTTTGAAGGATAGTCAAAGAAGCTGAAGGAAGAAGGAAGCTTGTTGCAGCAGTTCACCAACAATTCTCCAGGAAACCCAGCAGAAGTTCAAGTCCAGGTATTTATCAAAACTGAGTTTTTTGTTTTGAGTTTAAAAGAGCAGTCTAGAGAATTTTTCAGAGAAAGAGTTTGGTCTCTTAGACATAGAGGCAGTTTGTTTGAAAAACAAAGTCAAGTTTTATTTCAAAGATTAGTTTATAAGCCATGGCTGGACCAAGCATCCGTATGAGTATTGTAAATACTCAACTCCCACAAGTTAATGGGAAGAATGATGATTATTTGGCCATTACCATGAGAGCCCTGTTTACCTCTCAGGATCTATGGGAGTTTGTTGAAGATGGTTTTGATGAACTAGTTGATGAGCAAGCCTTTAATGCCTTAATACAGGCAGAGAAGGATTTGTTGAAGACCAATAGGAAGAATGACTCAAAATCCCTCTTCTATCTCTATCAAGCAGTACATGAGAGTGTGTTTCCAAGGATAGCAGCATCTAAAAGATCTAAGGATTCATGGGATACCCTCCAGTTTTCCTATCAAGGTATGGAGAAGGTGAAGACGGCAAAGCTACAATTGCTGAGGAGAGATTTTGAAACTCTCTGTATGAAAAAGTCTGATAACATAGACTCATTCTTCACACATGTGATTGGGATGGTCACCCAAATAAGGTCTCATGGAGAGACATTTGAAGAAAGAAGGATAGTAGAGAAAATATTGAGAAGCTTACCCTCAAGGTTTGATGTTATTGTAACCACCATTGAAGAGACAAAGGATTTATCAAAGTTCACATTTGATGAACTTCATGCATCACTGATGACTCATGAACAAAGATTGGGAAGATCAGTAAACCCATCTTTGGAGCATGCCTTCAAGACTCAAATGCCTTTTGGAAGAGGAAGAGGTCAAGGCAGAGGAAGAGGAAGAGGCAGAAGCCAAAACAGAGGAGGAAGAAACAACCCTTCACATACTCATGGAAGGAGCAGCAATCAGAATCAAAACCAAGGCCAAAGTAGCAACGAGCAAGGTGGACAACAACATGCTCATAGACAAGGGTATGAAAAATCCAATGTCTAGTGTCGTTATTGCAAAAAATATGGGCATTATGCCAATGAGTGTAGGAAAAAACAATATGACATGAATAATAGGTAGAATGCTAATGTTACAAGAGAAGAAAAGAACCCAAAGAATGTGTTTTTAATATTTAATGTAGTACAATATAGGCAGGATGATGTATGGTTCTTAGACTCAGGCCGCAGTAATCACATGACTGGAAACATAGCAATGTTTTCCAATCTTGATGAAGATGTTAAATATGAAGTAACAACTGGAACTGATACTAAGATCTTTGTCAAGGGAAAATGCAGAGTAAGTATCCTTGCAATAAATGGAGAGAAGAAATTTGTGCCAGATGTATACTATGTTCTTGGCTTGAAATGTAATCTTTTGAGCATTGGGCAGCTCATTAACAAAGGTTACAATGTATTCTTCAAAAATGACGTGTGCACAATAATGGACATACCTCCAAGTAAGAAGGTTATTGCAGAAGTGCAAATGACCAGCAATAGAATGTTTCCACTCAAGCTAAATGCAGACTTGAAGGGAAAGAGAAAGAATGTAGCAGTTGTAACTCAAGAGGTCTTTCAAAAGGAACTGAAAGATGAGAACTGGTTATGGCATTTGAGATTTGGACATCTCAATTTTGGAGGACTGAATTTGTTGCACAAGAAAAGAATGGTAAGAGAACTACCATTGATTGAGAAACTGGACAGCCTTTATGAAGGTTGCATCTTGGGAAATCAACACAGAGAAAACTTTCCATCAGGAAAGAGCATAAGGGCAAAGGGACCCTTAGAAATTATCCATTCAGATTTGTGTGGGCCAATGCAAACATCATCAATATCAGGTAGCAATTATATGTTGACCTTCATTGATGATTTCACAAAAAAAGTATCGGTTTATTTCTTGAAATATAAAAGTGAAGTGTTTGAGAAATTTTGCCACTTTAAATCTCTTGTAGAGAAACAAAGTGGGCAACATATCAAAGTCTTAAGGAATGATAGAGGAGGTGAGTATATCTCAAAAGAATTTCTGCGTTTTTGCAGAGAAAACAGAATACATAAACAATTCACAACAAGGTACACACGACAGCAAAATGGTGTTGCTGAAAGAAAGAAACAAACCATCATAGATATGGTGAGAAGTATGTTGAAGGCAAAACATTTTCTAAATGAATATTGGGCCAAAGCAACAAATTGTGTGGTATATATTTTGAATAGATTCCCAACAAAAGCAGTGATGAACATAGTTCCAGAAGAAGTGTTGAGTGGCAGAAAACAAGGAGTCACCCACATGAGCATTTTTGGGTGTGTGGCTTATGCACACATTCCAGATCAGCTGAGAAAGAAGTTGGACAGTAAGGGGGAGAAGTGCATCTTCCTTGGATACTGTGAAGAATCCAAGGGATATAGATTATATAAGCCATCCACAAAAAAAATTGTTATAAGAAGAGATGTGCAATTCATAGAAGAAGAAATATGGGAAGGAAGCATTGAGAAAACAGTCAATGTCAAAAGTTGTTTGTCTCATGATGAAGATGAGGAAGATGTGGCTGAAAAGAACACCTCATCGGTAGCACCACCTCCACCAACACAAGGATAGCAAGGGACACCTCAAGCAAGAATGAGAACACCCTTGAGAAGTGAAAGCAGTGCTTCTCCAAGCACACCACATGGCACTGATTTAAGTGGTTCTTCAAGCACAGCTACACCAAACGAAAGAGGAACCAGATTCAGAAATTGGAATGATATTTATGAGAAAGAGGCAACAAATGAAGGTATGCACTCTTTATTTGCTTTATATTGTCATGTTGATGATCCTATTCATTTTGAGGAAACTATAAAAGATAAGAAATGGATAGATGCTATGGATGAAAAAATGAATGCCATAGAGAAAAACAATACATGGGAATTGGTTGATCTCCCAAATGGTAAATAAGTTATTGGAGTAAAGTGGGTCTATAAGACCAAAAGCAATGCTGAAGGTAATATTGAAAGGCACAAGGCCAGACTTGTTGTCAAAGGCTATAAGTAGCAACATGGAAGATATTATGAGGAAACCTTTGCACCGGTTGCAAGAATGGAAACCGTGAGAGCAGTGTTGTTCATAGCAGCACAAAACAAATGGAAGGTTTACCAAATGGATGTAAAATCAGCATTCCTAAATGGAGTTCTAATGGAAGAGGTTTATGTTGAACAACTTCTCGGCTATGAGAAATAGGGCTAAGAGCACAAAGTTTGCAGATAGAAGAAAGCTCTTTATGAGCTAAAACAAGCACCAAGAGCATGGTACAGTAGGATAGACTCATATCTATTGGAGAATGGGTTTGAAAAATGTGAAGGAAAACCCACGTTATACATCAAGGAGAAAGATGGTAAGATGCTCATTTTTGTCTTATATGTTGATGATGTGATATTCACAGGTAATTATGATTACCTCATTGAGAATTTTAAAACAGTCATGAAGAATGAATTTGAAATGACTGATATGTGATTGTTGAAATACTTTTTAGGAATAGAAGTAGAGAAAAATGAAAATAAGATTTTATTTCTCAAGCTAAATACGTAAATGAACTTTTGGAGAGATTTAACATGCAAGATTACAAGGCAGCAATTACTCCCACAGTAATGGAATTGAAACTTGGCAAAGAGGACAACAGCAAGGATTTTGATCCCAGTTTGTACAAGAGTATAGTTGGCAGCCTTATGTATTTGATTGCAACTAGGCTGGATGTTATGCATGCTATGAGTTTGATTTCCAGATTTATGGAAAATCCAAAGGAGGCACATTGGCAAGCAGCAAAAAGAATTCTGAGCTATGTGAAAGGAACTAAAAGGTATGGAATTTTATATACCACTTTAGAAAATTCTGAATTGATTGGATATACTGACAGTGATTGGGCTGGAAGTATTGATGACCGGAAAAACACTTCTGGTTATGTTTTTCATATGGGTTCAGGAGCCATTTCATGGGATTCCAAGAAACAGCCTATTGTAGCATTGTCTACAGCAGAAACAGAGTATGTGGCAGCAAAAGAAGCAACATGTCAAACAATTTGGAAGAGAAGAATGTTGAGGAATTTATGCTAAGAACATGTAAAAGACACAGTGATTTATTGTGACAATAGCTCAGCTATAGCATTGTCAAAGAATTCTATGTTTCATAAAATAACTAAGCACATAGATGCAAAGTTTCACTACATCAGGGAGCTAGTGAACAATGGAGAAATTGTTCTAAAACATTGTAGCATAGAGGAGCAGTTTGTAGACATTTTGACAAAACCATTGGGTCAAAAGAGTTTTGAATACTTAAGGAAATGTTTGGGTATGACTGATAACCCAGCAGCTAAATTTAAGGGGGGGTGTTGAAAATATTAAATTCACCTGCAACCCTGTGCAGGAGAATAAAAGAAAGTACAAGCAGGGGTAGTTTGTTGAGTGCACACCACTGAGCATTAAACAGAGGTATGGAGAAACTGTAAGGATGAATTTATGTTTATGGCCACAGCCGACTTTGCAGAAGGTATTGAAGTTTTTCGTGGTTAAACCATGCAACAACAGAGTTTCCTAAAGAACAGTCTTATCGGCCGTAAAAGCCCTCACCAACCAACAAACAGGAATTTTGTTTAAATGCGCCAAGTTTTAGTTTTTGAAAGAGCCACGTCATGATGGTCCCTACAACATCGCCTATCCACCCAACCGCAAGGCTCATTGTTCTAGCCACGACGCGATATTGCGATATCGCAACATCACACATCGCAACATTGCAATTCTTCCACATCATCCGCAACATGTTCTGCAAGCCCACCGATCCACCGTGATGCGATGTGGTCCCTACCACCATCGCACATTGCAATCGCTCATCGCCAAGTTCCTCCGCTCGTCCGTCCGCCACTCCGAATTGCCGATGCACCGATGCCAATAACGCACAGCGCATATCGCACATCGGTCATCGCACATCGCAAGGGCATAAGTCCCGCAGACCTTTGATCCGCCGCGATCCGATCTCCAATGTGGGCTCCACCTTTCACGAATATATTTTATTTGATTTTATGTTATGTTTTGTATGAAAGTTGCGACCAAAAGTCTTTTCACTTTGGTTTTTAAAAATGTATGCGGTAATATATTTTTCAATACTTTTGTTTTATTTTAAGAAAAAAAGGGCCACGCCATATAAAATGAAAAATCCCGAAAGCTTATTATGTGGAGGTAATACGCAGAGACGGAGAGAGAGAGCAAGTAGAGGGTATTGTTGTGTAGTGAAAAAGCCCGCAGGCAGAGAAAAACATAGTGAAGCAAAAGAGCACTGTATGTGCGTTTTTTAGACAGAGAGAAGATTTTTGAGCACTACGTGTTGTAGCAGTCTTATCCGCATTTTGTAAAATCCCTCTGATAAGAGGAAGAACGAATTTTGTAATGTTTTCTTTTATGTTAATGAAATAGAAGAAGTAGTTTGTCATCTTTGTCCAACAACAACAAATTTTTAATTTAATCTCTGTTGTAGAGGAGAATCTCTATTTTCCATGTTTGTTCAGAATATTCAGAAATTCCAACACCAATGTCTTCAAAAACTTTGTAATGCTAGAAATAAAGAAAAAAAGATTAAAAATCTAACCCCAATAGATGTGGTAATTCTACCATTATTGTAGCGTCAAACTGTGGAAACCATATAGTAATAAATAGGCCAGCATTTCCCATAACCATGTCCAATCTATTGCTTGGGTTTTTCCATAACCAGTTGATGATAGCCTTCATTTTGAAAGATAGAAAAAATAAAAGGAAAAAACGTGAGTGTTATTGACCACGAATGCTGGGGGTTGTTCCATTTGGTCAACAATATAAAGACCTCGATCTTTGCATATTGAGGAAACTTCATGAAGTACATACAGGTGTCCCACTTGAGGGGCGAACAAAAACCTGCCATGTCCATCGATAATGGCCGACAAGAAAGCATATTGGCCCGAAGCATAGTCGCCAAGCGCAGTAGGGCCAAGTGCAGCCAATGTAGTGGCATCCGAAACAATTTTGCATCACAAAGATAACCTAGTTGTGCACACCATTCTCGGCCATATTTTTTTTCATAATGTTATAGATTAAATGTTTATTTATTGATTGTTTTTATTTGAGTCCAGTACTAAAAATGATTTTTTTCCCAATTATAAAAAAACTAAAACCGAACCGTTTATTATTTTTAAAAGAAAAAATTCTATTGTATACTTCATTTTTTTTCCAGAAAGAAAATTGTATACTTCATTTTTATCCCATTCATTTTTTTCATATAAATTAGATTTAATTTCTATTACATCTGCATTTTATCAAATTTTTAATAAAGCAGAGCAATTTAACCTCTCTTTGAGAACTCAGATATCACAAATGAATTTTAGTTTGTTTCACATAAGTATCATATCACAGATGAATTTTAGTTTTTGTTTGATATAAGTGATATATCATAATGAAATCGACGTCGCTAAATACGAGAAACACTGTAAATTTGGGATTTCATTTTTTCTCGTTAGGTAATAACGGTTAAAATAAAACTAGTAAAATCCACGAGTACTGTTTCTATTTCCATAATGTCAAATGAAAAAACTTTAGTTTGATGCAGTCAAAATAAGTATAAAGATCTCTAGATTTCTAGATATACATTAATGGGCAATAAAGTTTACTGTTAAAGTATTTTGTGGGATTTAGGTTGAACCTCCGCATTAATGGGTACTGTTAATTGATATTTTAAAATTTATTGGGATAGTGATGGAAATCAGTTCTTTATCGTATCAATATAAATTTAACTAATTAAAAAATTCATTAGAGTTAGTCCAAAAATAAGAAAAAAATATAAATATTTAAAATTTTCATACTACAGTAAGTTTTAAAAATATAAATATTTAAAATTTTCATACTACAGTAAGTTTTAACAAAATTATAGGTAGTACTTGCTATTCTAGAAATTTGAACTATATTGGGAATTTGGTGACCCAAATCCATTTTAATACAGATAAGTTGGATGCAAAATCTAGTTTTAAAACATGTTAAAAATAATAATCATAATAATATAAATTTAACCAATTAAAAAATTCATTAGGGTTAACCAAAAAAAAGAAAGAAGTATTAATATATCAAATTCTCATATTACAATAAGTCTTAACAAAATTATAGGTAGTACTTGCTATTCGAATTTGAATTATATTGGGAATTTGGTGACCTAAACCCATTTTAATACATATAAGTTGGCTCCCAAATCTAGTTTTAAAACATGTTAAAAAAATTACCATATCAATATAAACTTAACAAATTAAAAAATTCATTAGAGTCAACCCAAAAACAATAAAGAAATATAAATATATCAAATTCTCATATTACAATAAATCTTAACAAAATTATAGGTAGTACTTGCTACTCCAGGAATCTGAATTATATTGGGAATTTGGTGACCCAAACACATTTTAATACAGATAAGTTGGATGCCAAATATAGTTTTAAAACATGTTAAAAAAAATTATAGGATGAGAAATTTTGCCACAAATTATTGTTGAAAATAATGCTTAATTGAGTTTGAGGCTTTAGCAAATTTTGAGTTCTCTAAGCATGGAATATGGTTTAGTAGGAAATCAGAATTAATCTCAGTTATCTGTTGGAATTAAAGTTAGATGGTTTGTAGTAATTTCCATAGTTGTAAAAATATAAGGGCTATATATGAATCTATTTAATTCTTTTATGCAAATAAATAAGACCAAGAGAAACAAAGAATATGTGGCATTCAAATCTTTGATGCTTTTGGGTTCAATGTTTGTATTGCTTGTGTTTTTCTAATCATAATTTTTCTACATTATGATATGAGAGTCATATTCCATTAGTTGGCAACATTTAATTGTTTGTGAATTTTTTCTAATCAGAGTGTTGGAGAGTATAAACACATGGCCAACAACAATTGTGATCTTAACATTTCTCAACCTCAAATATCAATCTTTAGAGGTATTTTTGGATCTTTAATATGAAAACAATGGTTCTTTCACATGATATGTCTAATTTGGTGGAAAATGGTTATACAAAACTAGCGGATGCTCAAGCTCTTATAGGTTAAACCCAAATCCAAAGAGAACAATTGGGAAAAATCGAATTAAAAAATAAAAAATAAAAAAATCTTTTTTTCATCCAAGAAGTAATACATGATTCCATTTTTCTAAAACTTGTTAAAACAATAAAATAAAACTAGGAATATGATGTGCTACAATAACCATATCAAGCAACACATAAGGTAAAAAAATTTTGAACTGCAATCATTCAGGAGAGAATTTGGAGCTCTTTCCATGCAAAATTCTCAGACTATGCAAGAATA
This sequence comes from Pinus albicaulis, assembly GCA_034641835.2. Taxonomy (NCBI): domain Eukaryota; kingdom Viridiplantae; phylum Streptophyta; class Pinopsida; order Pinales; family Pinaceae; genus Pinus; species Pinus albicaulis. The sequence goes on along the minus strand of CM076579.1, from coordinate 1,235,764,859 downwards.
TTTTACTAGATTTATGGGAACAATGAATCAAATTGGAACTTTATGGGAAGATTTAAGAGATAAAAATATTGTTCATATTTTTCTAAACTAAAACCCCACTTTTTATGTGTATGTGCCAAAAATGATAAGTGGCACTGAAGGAAGTCAATTCCCCACTTTTGGGTAACCTAGGATACAAAATATATGACATAGTGATTTTAGGATTTAAATAAATATTTGGCTTGACCCCTTGGCTTAATACCATTATTTAGCCTTTATCCTTCTTTTCCCACTCATGGAGCCCTATTCTCCATACCATCTCCTCTGACACGATCTTGAAAGTCGCATATTTTTATTAATATTATTGTGATGACATAATTTAGATATCTAGGATCATTGGCCTTTTATGACATAGGCTCATTAACCTAAAATCACATGCAAAATCTAGCCTCAAAACCTATAAACATAGGAACATAGGCCTGAAAACACATGTATACAGATGGGTATCAAGGCCCAACCATACAAGATGACCACTATAATAAAAACATATAAAAATATATGTAGAGATAAACCTTGTAGGATTACTAACCTTGAAAATTTGGACTTTGATTTTTTTTTTACCTTTTATTTTTTTTTAAAGTCCATGTCACATAATCTCTGATACCATGATGATAATTTTGTCATTAAAGAATCTCTAACACCTTAGTCATGCTTTTTCCAACATACGTACTTCATACTATGATGCAATGAAACATTTACTCATCTATAACAACATACTTTCACAACCATAAAACATATAATTATAAGAAATATGTAAATACATGAGTATCCATAACATAATCATGTAATTATCCTGAATATGAATTGTTTCTAAAATAAAAATACCAATTAGATGCAAACCTACGACATTCCACCTATCCATAGGGAAAACTGCTCCAATGCTCTTATCAGTGGGTCACCCACCAAGCTAGAGTTATGACTCCACTAGTGAAAAAGCATTCCTAAAGAAAATAAGGACCCATAGATAACATCAACAAGGTAAAACCATGGTACTAGACTCCAGTGTCCTCCAACATACAATCTCCCATCACTCATTTGTTTTTAAAACCAAAGGTAATGCACCTCCTTTCCACACCTATACTCCATTAGGCTATTCCATTACTCTTCCATAGCTTCTAGAACAAGTGAGACATAGATTCTCATATCACTATGACTTATATGAGTTTCATATGCTCTCAAGAGTCTCCAGATACTCATTGGACCCCACACTAAGAAAACATATCTCCATGCCTAGATCCACCTTGGATCCATAGGATAATGTTTTCACAAAGTCACACTAACCTTAGAGAAAGTACATATTATAGTCAAAATGGTGAGAATGATATACTAGAATGGGATGAATAACGCTAAAAGCCCATTTTTTATGTGCATGTACCAAAAATGAAAAGAAACATTGAGGAAAGTCACTTCCCCTCATTTTGGGTAACTTAAGATAAAAAAACATACAACATATTGATTTTAGGCTTTAAATATATTTTTGTCTTATCCCCTAAGCTTAATCCCATTAGACATCCTTTATTTGCCTTTCCCAGTCATGGAGTCCTAGCCCCCATACTCTTTCTTTTTACCTGGTCTACAACTCTGGCGTATTTATATTATTATTAGTGTGATGACATGTCATGTAACTAGGCTTATCAGCATTTTCACATGTAGGCTCACTAACCTAAAATCACATAGGCATGTTGGCCTCAAAACATGCAAAGATAAGCACATAGGCTCCAAAACCACTATATATACATGGGCATGCGGGCCCAACCATCCTAGCTCACCATAGTAATAAAAACATGTATACTTATACATAGAGGTCACCATAGTGGTATTACATTTCCCTTCCCCTTATTTTTGTATTATACCTAGTGCCTTATCTACATATGTACAACAAAAGTTACTAAAAAAAATTAAAGTACTCCCTCATGGCATCCTCATGCTCCCATATAGTGTCCTCAATACTAAAAAATATCCACTACAACTTTAATAATGAAATGGATCATTTTTAGAGCACTTTGCCTTCCTCTCCAATACCCACATTGGTTAGACCTGAAAGTCACCTTTAGGCTCTAACTGAATTATATTCCAGTCAATTACATGAATAGAATCAAGAACATTCTTTTGAAATAAAGAAACATTAAATACATCAAGAACATGAATAGATTTTGGTAATGGAAGTCCATATGCAATTGGACCAATCCTTTCCAGGATCTCAAAAGGCCCATAAAATCCAGTTTCCAACTTTATGTAGCTTCCCAATTTTAATGAAGTCTTCCTAGATTTGAATTTGAGGAAGATATGCTCACCAAATTCAAATTCCCTATTTATCCTAACCTTATTTGCATATATTTTCTATCTATCATGGGTATCCTTCAATTTTTCTTTTTTTACCACATTCCCCTTGATTTCCTTGAGAAAATCTAGCCTAAAAATGACCCTATATACCAGAGTCTCCTAACTCGTAGGTGAATTCACTTATTTATGTACAAATAATCAAATGGGTTCATCTTCAAAGATGATTGATACCAATTATTATATGAAAATTCAACCAAGTGAAAATATTCTTCCCATTGTGATGGTTTGTCCATTGCACACATCCTCAAAATATCCTTAATCACTTGATTATCCCACTATTTCTATCCATCAACATCTAGGTGTCAGGTTGTACTGAAGTTCAATTTGGTTGCACATTTATTGAAGAAACCATTCCAAATGTTTGATGTAAACTTGGTATCCCTCTCTGAAATGAGTACTTTAGGAACTCCATGTAACCTAGCAAATTTTTCCATTTACTTTTGAGAAATATTTGTTTCCTTGTGTTCTGACATCACTAGCTTGAAATCAGTTAGTTTTAGTGGGTTTATCCACCACCACCATGATGGAACCATGCTACCTCAAATCCCTAGGTATTTTTTTAATAAAACCAATTGAAACGAGTTCCCATGTCCACTTAGGAATGGGTATTGGATGGAACAATCCAAATTGATTCCTATATTTATCATTTACCTTTTTGGAATTCTAAATACCTAATATTATAATTAACAATTTATCTTTTTATACATAACCAGGGAAAATTTTAAGGATGGCAGTTTATATTAAAGTATAGAAACCTTGGTGAATCTTACTAGTCCCTAACATGCAAACTATAAAAATTTTGTTGATATTTTTGTAGAAATATTTATATTTCCAATGATTTCATATTAGTATATATAAAATTGTGGCGATTTCTAAGGTAAAATAATTTTGTATTGTAAAATTTTGGCAAATCAGTTTTAGGAAAAATGGAAATTGGCAAATCTTTTTTTTTGGAAAAAGCATGGATAATTAGCCCACCTGCGAATATTAGCCCCTAAAAGTTTCCCTGTATATAACCAAAAATATTGACATTTTATAGTTGAAATTGTTTTCTAATACCATGGATGAATAGCATAAGATAATTTATAAATCTCATTCAACACCATATTTTTCATCCCTTGAATTTCATGTATTAATTCTACCCTTGAATATGGGGACCCCATCCTCTAGTTCGTAATCTTTATGTTGTGGTTGTAAAATAACCTTGTTGTAGCTTAACTTTTATTTGCATGTAATGCTAACATGAATTTTTAGCCTCTAAAATTATGAATTTCAAATCATATTTACATATGTTTATTACTATACCATGCACTTCGTGAACCCATTGCCTAAGTGTCTTAGAAAACTTGTTTTCCTCCCCTCTTATGTGTTTTATTTCAAATCAATAATTAGATATAGATACTAGCCACCTAATTTGCTTCAAATTGAAATCTGGTTGCCCAAATAAATACTTCAAAGCAATATTGTCTATTATCAATTCAAAGTTTTGGTAACCTTCCCCTCCCACATTTACTCGCTTTTACAAGTTCCCTAGGGTAAATGTGAGGTGATTTCTACTATGACGTGACCCGACCTCCAAGTTCTAGTTATGGTAGTGCAGTCGACAACTGACAACTATACTGACATCCCTCATAGACCATAGACCACTCAGAAGGCTGAAACCCACCCCAGGTGGTCAATCCATGATCTAGAACCATTTTTCATTGACCTAACACTCCAACCACACACACAACAAGGCGTAGTGCGGTTATAAACCTACAATTGCACGCATAAGCCTTTTTCCATGTGGTTATGGCATAAATTTCCTTGTTTTGTGCCAAAGGTCCCCGATATCTCAACCACGTTTCTAGTATAAACTCCAAACCACTAGCAAAAACTTCTTGTAACTTTTGAGAATCATATTTAACATAAATAAAATGCTAAACATTCAAACTTGACCTAAACTACCTAGAACACACTAAAATGTTTTCTAACATACATTAAACATGTTACTTATACCTCATGAATGCATATCTTATCTTAAATCTCTGAACTTCATTTGAGAATCACTAAGAAGTTCTAATGCCCTCTCAAGTAGTTGAAAAAACATTTTTTAGCCAATGCATTCATCAACCATTCAAATACTTGTTAAATAATGAATAAGTGCCATAACTAAAGCACATGATATAACCATACCATGACAAAAAAACCATCAAATCAACATAATAACAAGTAAAAGTTCTCTTAAATCACATTATGAAAATATCTCTTATTAACAAATGAAAAATCCAACCAAGTCAAGGACTTCCACGTGCCACCTGACCATAGATTAACTTGAAATAAATATTTCTTTTAGCTAATCACCCCACGGAATTATTCAAGCATGAATTTTCAGACCTCATGGGATAAAACAAGACCTAATAAACCAAGGAATGAAGAGGTTAAACCACTTCCACCCTCATTCTATCGTGATCTAACATAAACTAGTTCCGAGATCACAAAATCAAACCAAGCTTGGATGCCTCAAAATTCCTTCACTATACCTTGAGGATTTTTCCCATATCTACCCACCTATCAAGGGATTCCTAGAGAAAACCATCTCCACCCCCTACCCTTTGAAATTTTCCTGATACCACCTTACCCAATTATAAATCCTTATGGAAATCCAAATCTCAACCGAGAATAAATCCCATCACTCCATGAATATCCAAGAAATTACAAAGAAAGGATGAAACTAGTGTTAAACCAGGAAACACCCATGTCAATGAAAACAAAATGAACCAAATAAACACATGAATGAAACATGCATTCACACCTCACTTAGGAAATCAAACATGCAATCTATTAACTACAAAATCTTCCTGCTAAAGTTCTTTATCCAAGCTTCTCCTTGCTTTCCTTGCTCTCCTTCGCTTTCCTTTTCATTACTTTTCTTGCTTACTTCTCTTAGAGCTCTCTCTCTCCTTAACACTATTTTCAAGCCAAAACTAACAAAAGATAAAACCAACAAAAGTTGTCAAAAGATGTAAACCTATTCTCTAAAGATTTTTTTATCATTGTTGACTTTATTTTCTTTATTTTTCCTCTAATTTTCCTTGCATGTAAATTTGTATCTCTTCACCTACCTTTTTTACCACTTTCATTTATTTTCATAATTAAATGCCGATTATTATCTCTTTTCCTTTTAAAATTTCTTTGCAAATTTCCATAGCCATTATTAAATTGAAAGTGATGCCCACTATAGTGCTTTCCCAACATTCAACTTGAAATACATGTCCCATGACCTTGGTCTTATTTTTCCTTTATTATCCTTTATTACATGAACATTCACGAGGGGATATTACAAACCCATACCCCTTAGGGGAAAACTTTCCTTGATGTTCAATGACACTTATGAAGAGAAAATTGCTGAAATAAAACACACTGCATATGGAGATTTATAACATAGCTTGTTGCAGTATTTACAATGACCACTGCTAAAGATAAAAAAAACATACCACTTATTGGAGCTTTATAACCAAACTCATCACAATATTTACAACCATATGCATATATGCATATAACAAAAACTCATTTTCTTGAGCTAGTAAATAATGATGGATACAAATCCTGCATCTGATCAACCATCTCCCATGTAGCTTCATTGGGCCAAAATTTCTTCCACTACACCTTAACTTACTCTATTGCTCAGTTTCGTAGCATGCCATTGTTTCCATTGCAATATGAATTGAGGTTATGATTGGAATTCTCCATATAGTTCCACCTGCAATAAATATCAATAAATCACATGATCAACATCATTCACATATCTCCCAAGAAATGAAACATGGAAAACATTAGGGAATTTCATTGCCGGCCACGGTGCAATTCAGTATGATACTAGTTTAATCCTATCAAGGATATCAAAAGGCCAACAATTCCGAGGTCCCAACTTGTCACGTGATTGAATCCTCAAAGAGCCCCTCTTGGGCTTGATACACAAGTACACATGCTCCCCAACTTGAAACTCCTTGAATTACTTGTCATGATCTACATAACTCTTCTAATTTTCCTGTGCTTCCTTCAAATTCCTCTTGCAAACCTACATCTCTTGTTCCATCTCACCCAACATATCTGGTCCAATCAACACCCTGTTCACTGGATCACTCTAACTAATATAGATATTACAACTCCAGCAATAAAGAGCCTCAAATGGACTCATCCTCAAGGAATCCGGATACCCATTTTTATATGCAAACTCTGCCACTAGAAGATACTCCTTCCATTTCCATTGTTGATGCATGAAAGACATACTCAACAAGTCCTAGAGAATCCTGTCGACCCTCTTTGTCTATCCATCTGCCTGCAGATTATAAGTTGTACTAAAAGCCAACTCTGTCCCCAAGCTTGCAAAAAAATCCTTCAAAAACCTAGACGTGAACTTGGAATCTATGTCTGATATGATATTCTTGTGAACACCATGTAATCTCACTGTCTCCCTCACAAAGATCTTAGCTACCTCTCTAGTAAAATTAGTAGGCTTAACTACAATGAAGTGAGCTAACTTACTTAATATGTTAACCACAACCAGGATGGAATCGTGTTGCTTCAATTTTCTCAAAAAACCTGTAATGAATTCCATGGAAATGACCTCCTATTTCCATTTTAGAATCAGAATCTGCTATAGTAAACCAGCTGGATTCTTACACTCTTCTTTCACTTGATGATAGTCCAAGAATCTAGCAACAAAATCAATCACCTCTTTGTTAAAATTCGGCCAATGATATAACTTCTTAACTGTTGTCAAGTCTTATGATATCTTAGGTGACCTGAACACGACTTGACATGGAACTCCCTCAAGATAACCTTCTTGATCTCACTGTTATCCGACACATAAATCACGTTCGTGAATCTAACCAAGACATCTATCGTGAGATGATACTCCTCATAACTATCACCTTCACCCCACTACTATAGTATTTGCCTCAACTGTTGATACAAGTTATAATTTCTTCCTTCTTGTAACACATGCTTTTGCAAATCTGTCCCATAAGAACTCAATGTTGTTATATGATTCACTTGCGCTCTTCTACTAAGAGCATTTGCAACCTTGTCCTCCTTACCCTTAATATACTTGATCTCATAGTTAAACTAACCTAGGGTAGCCAACCATCTAGCTTGTGTGGCATTTAGATTGGGTTGGTAAAATAAGTACCTCGATCCACTCTGATCATTCATTAGAATAAGCCTACCACCAAGAAGATAATTTCTCCACATCTTCAATGCATGAATAAAAGCTTCCAAATCAAGATCACGAGTAATATAATTTTGTTCGTGCTCGTTCAACTTCTTTGATTCACAACATACCACTTGTCCTTTCTGGATGAGGACTCCAACAAGTTCTCTCTTGCAAGCATCTGTACATACCATTAATTCCTTATCAAGATCTAAAATGTTCAATATTAGAGCATTTATAAACACATGATTCCACTTCTTAAAACTAGTTGCACACTTTCCTTTTCTTTGCAAAAATGTAACATGATAGGCAATCCATGAGAAGTTCCTCTTGAAACTCCTATAATAACTTGCTAATCTCATGAATGAGACCAAAAAAAACCACCACAAACTCATAATACCAATACCTAAAAGAAATTTATGAATTATTAGAAATTTGCGGATCATTAGACAAAAATACACCATAAAGATTTATGACTCATCATTAAATTTATTGAATTTCAAAGTAAAAAAATTCTCATTTTTGAAGTTGAGTTTTTTAAATTAATAAAAAACAAAACATTAAGGTTTAAGAATTATATTTTATGTTTTTTTTAATGTAAAGTTTAAACATTCCCTTTTATCTTTTTTTTTTTATTTGATTTATTTAATAAATTTTTTTTATCTATTCTTTTTTAATATTCCTATTTTGATTTAATAAAAATTAAAATAAGATAATAAATATTTCCATTTTCAAATTACACAATAAAGTATTAAATATTTTTTTTTTTTTTTCAAATTAAACAATTTCACCATCCACTCAGTACGTAGTGATTTCCCAAATAACAACAAAATGCAGGTAAAATAAATAGAATTTAACATATGAGAATTCTTAATGTTTTGAGAAAAGTATAAGATATGCCAACCATAACATTTTTCAAAGTAAATGGTTTTCAATGTGAAGTATGAGATATGGAAACCAATTTTTCAAAGAACACTTAGACCCGGACGAGATTCATAATGTATTCATATTTTGAAATGAAAAGTGAAAAGCCTTACATTTTCGAGAGTTCGAACATGAAGGTAGAGGTGTTTTTAGCGCTGGTTTTGGTTATGAAAATTATATTTTTATTAGTTTTAGGATTCTTATTTGTTGGTTAATTATTATTATTTAATAATCATTAAAGCTTTGAAATATAAATATTTATTTTTCAATATTATTGAAAAATATATATTTTAAAATATTTGATTTAATTATAATTTTGAAGATTTTATAGTAGTTTTTATGGCATGTGGATATTTTTTCTATAATATATGGTTGTAGTTGCAATATTTATGTCATGATCTTAAAATATTTGTTTAATAATGTTTCATTATTAAGTTTGATAGGAAAACAATCTAAAATGATAATGCTTTAAAATAACTCATATTCATGCAAATAATCTATTCACCATCAATCTAAAATTAAAATGCTTGAAAATACTCATACTCGCTTAAATAACTTATTTACCATCAATAAGTGCCCACAATAATTTAAGCAAGTATTTGCATAAAAATAAATAGAATAAGATGTAAATAAATATACCTACCATTATTTATGTTTTCTTCAACCCTTTAAAATGTAGGAGTAAATGTGTAAATGTGAAAGCATAGTAGATAGATAATTAAAGGATGAAGGTTTTTCAATTTTAAATATAAATATTTTTGTTTATTTTATTTAAAACAACTTGACAAACAAAAGAATATTCCTCAAACAAATAAATTAATGTCAGTATCACTGAAAAACGTCATATTCTTCATTGGCCATTGATAGTAAACATTAATATGGGTATTCCATTTTTATTTTTATTTTTTTTTCTGAAAAAATATTATAAACTTCTTGATTTCTTTCGTTCATCATGAAATATATGTATAGACTGTTTTATATAGTTTCTTTTGTTGTTTTAAGTTGGTTTTCTCTATATCACAACAATTTATCAGATTTTCTATTCCTTTATATATGGTTTAGGGTTGTTTTGGTGTTGTAATCCATTTGATAATTTCATATTCTCACAATTTAATTGTTTATCGATCCAAATTTACATATCTAGTGAGATTGACATAATATTTGGTGAATGATACCAAAACTTACAAGGAAGGGTGCCTAATCTCTTATAGCCCAATATATAATACATGTCCATAAATTCTTATAATTTTATTGAAGTGTTGCTAACTATTATTAATGAAAACATAGAGGTGTCGGTGACTTGGATTTTTCCATACAGTTTTATATGAAGGACCATCCCAAACTGTCAGAGGAAGAATCTCTCAAACATTCTTATAGTCTCATGGAAAACACCCTGCATATTTCAACGGTGCAAAAGAAGTGTCAGATTTATGAAGGAGACCGGTTTTTCACAATGCAACATCATTGCAACTATTTTACAAAAAAGAGACAATTTCACACTTGCACATGATATGGAAATTAAAGAGCACGTCAAAGAGTTCTTATTTGAATGATTCAAATAATCAAAATACTCACTCATTGCGTTATATTAACCTTGTAATAATGCACCTTCTTGTGCAATGTTATAATGATTTTTTTTTTTTTTTTTTAATTTGGAATTAGTAGTGAGGCTTGTTTTTAGGTAAAGGGTATTAAATAAATCTCAATTTTTAAATGAAAAAACTTTTTCCAATTATATATATATATATATATATATATATATATATATATTAAATATGGTTTGTTCATTAATATAAAATAAGAAAAATTGGAATTTTTTTAAGAGTTAAGTTTGTATAAATGATTTTTTTTTGTTACCATCTATTCAAGACTCTATAGAAATAAATGATTTTGTTATATATATATATATATATATATATATATATATATATATATTTTTTTTTTTTTTTTTTTTTTTTTTTTAAAAATTATCAAATTGCATGTAATAATAATAATTTATTTTTAATATTATCATCAAATTTCTCTAGATTTAAATTATATAAATTTTAAATATTTCAACAAAAATAATTCATATATTATACATTAATAAAATTTGTTAAAATGTTTAAATTTTAAAGTTAATTTTTGTATTTGAAATGTGAGTAATGTGTTTGACATCTTATACCTAATAAACTCTACTTATTTTTTGGTCATCAAATTGAAAATATAATTCTTAAACATTTACATACATAACATATTGTTTTCTAATCTAATCTGATTTCCTTTACTTATTAAGTTTTACTTATCTAACCAAGAAATACAAAAACTTAATGAACATTATTCGTGCATATAGCTTAGTAGCTTAGCTAGTGGTTTCAGGTCCATGAGTTTTGTGTCACAATTCTTGAAAATTTGTCAATGGGTTATTTATATTTATAAGATATTATACTTTCATTTTATTGATTTCTATATTGAGAAAGAATAAGAAGTTATGTTATATAAAGAAAGGATATATTAAATTAGGGTAACGGTTAAAATGGTATTTGGTTTATGTATAAAATTAAATATATTTAAAAAAATATATATTTGATAATTTGAATTATAATTATAAATGGTATGGTTTTTTTAAATACTACCTAAGTTGTAATTATATATTTTGATTTGGAGTAAAATCTCAAATTGATTTTTACATATATTTGTCTCATTTGGATATACGAAATTAGTTAATGATACGCAACTCAAATATCATTAGCAAAGAAGAAAATATATCACTTGAAATTAGCACAACCTTATTTAAAAATTAAATTTTTTAATTTAATAAGAATAATGAATTATTGAACATGTGCTAACAATAACATATAATAATTATCTTAATTTTATTATTATTATTATTTTATAATATGTACATTTTATTATTTTAAAATGTAAAAAACACACACATATATATATATATTCAAAAGTATAATTTAAATGATTTAAATTTCACTTTAAAATTATTAAAATAAAACTTAAATGGAATAGAGCTTTTTGGAATATGAAAAATTGTAAAATTGAAAATTTATACGATATGTTTCTTTGTAATAGATTACAAGGTTTAAATAGAGAAAGATAAAATATATATTTTTTTTTACATTTGACAATGTGGGTTTTCTTTCTCACAAACAAAGAAACTCATACACCTTAATATTGAGACTTTAAAATTAGATTATTATTATTATTATCTAGATAGATGTGTTTAGAATAGAGTTGTTAAAATTTTATTATAATTAGTGTAACCATATCAATTAAATATCATAAATAGATAGTAAAAATCAAAATTTTATCATAATTAGTGTAACCATAGGAATTAAATATAATAAATAGATAATAAGTATCAAAATCCATACTTCATGTATTAACTAAATTACCAGCCTAGATCCATTTTAACTCCATATCTATGGCCGAGAGGGATCAAATATCTCTAGGTGAAAACCTATTTTTTGTGTGAAAAACTTTAGGAAAGGTTTGCACCTCAAGAGTTTTGATCCATCTCAATGCTTGATAGATCCAGATTTAAGATGGATCTAAGCTGGTTTGAGTTGTGCGCGGCCAAGGAAAATCTAACATATGATTAATTTTATCAATAATATGTAAATACATCTATGTTTGATATTTATTTGGTCATTTTAATTTTAAATTTGTTTAGTTACCTGAGTCTGTTGAGATGATAGATATTGTTAATAACTTTAATGATAAAAATGATAAAATAAAAAAATTGAATGCAAAGTGACAATGTAATAGTGTTGAATGATAGAAAATGTGAATAATAAGAATGCATCCAATTACAAAAATTATTCATTGTGATCAATCTCAAACTATTTTCTTCTACTATTCTTATTGTCACCTTTGTTAGTTTTGTCATATTTTCGTATGGATTATATGAAAATGAAACTTGAAATCGTAAACCATTTAAATGTTTAGCTCGCGCTATTGTACTAAACATAATATATTGTCTCTCTTGATATCCAATATTAATAGGTTGAATTACTGTAACACAAAAATCAATTTACATTGTCAATAATTTGTTGTGTTTACACTATAATCAATGCATATTGTTAATCCAATCACTTTAAAATTAATGTACCATCATACATCCAATTACATAAAATTAGAAATCAACATCTACACTGAAATCAATGCATCTAATGCAAGAAATAAAATAAGATTAGAAAACAACATCTACATTGAAATCAATTCATCTAATGCAAGTAATCAAATAGGATCAGAAATCAACATCTACAATGAAATCAATGCATATAATGCAAGTAAGAAAATAAGATTAGAAACCAACATCTACACACAAATCAATGCATCTAGTGCAAGAAATAAAATAGGATTAGAAATCAACATCTACGCTGAAATAAATGCATTTAGTTCAATCAATCAAATAGGATTAGAAATCATGTACATTGAAATCAATGCATCTAGTGCAAGTAGTCAAATATAATTAGAAATCAACGTCTACACAGAAATTAATGCATCTAGTGCAAATAATCAAATAGGATTAGAAATCACCATATACACTCAAATCAGTGCATTTAGTGCAAGAAAATTGCAATCATATAGGATTACAAATAATATAAATTGAAAAAATGCATCTAATGCAAGAAATTAAATATCATAAGAAATCAACTTCTACACTAAAATCAATGCATCTAGTGCAAGCAATCAAATAGGATTAGAAACCACCATCTACACTGAAATCAATGCATCTAGTGCAAGAAATATTATCCCCCTCTCCCCCATCCAACTCCATATTTTTTCCCTCCCTCTCTCCACTCTCTCAGATCCTCTCTCTTCCTTCTTCTCTCTCCCTTTCTTTCCCACCTCTCTCTCTCTCTCTCTCTCTCTCTTCACCCTCCAACTTTGTTACTATATCCCTCCCTCTCTCCTTCTCTCCTGCCTTCTCTCCATCTCTCCTTCTTTTTTCTCTTTATCTCACCCCAAAACATACACACACTCTCTCTCTATCTCCCATTCTTTGTCTCTATATCACCTAAAGAGACAAAGAATGGGAGATACCACATGTCCAAAAACACATAACTCATTTCATATGACACTGCAAATTTTTTTAAATAACCAATATAATTAAAAGGGAAAAAAGGCATAACTACTAAAAGATACATGTCAACTTTAGATTTGTGACTAATTCTAAACAATTATGTAGACATTAAATTCTACCATTTAACTAGTAAATTTTGGTAATTAAATCAAAATTTTAGAAACCTTCTGTCAAAATAGACATGTCTACTAACTTAATTATTACTAATTATTTGGTGTATTATAGAGATTTAACCTTCAATTAATATCCATGAAATATTTTTAGTAATAGTGAAGAATAGATTATTGAAATTTATCTCAAAATTAGACATGCCCTTTTTTGTCTTTTCAATTCAATTAAAAAAAAATCATATTAACATGTGCTATCTATTAATTTTTGTTTATACAATTAAACTCTTATAGTTTATGTTATTTAAATATATTTTCCTTTTTATTTTTTAAATATTTATTTAATTCATATATTATTATTTTAAAATAAACTTTCATATATACGTAATTTTAATTATATAAAATGAATGTTGAACATTTACCAATTTGATTTATATAAGTACTTTATTTATAACAAATTGTAAAATTACAAATTCCTCTTTCCAAATTAGAATATTTATAAAGCCAAATTCCATCAAATTTAATGAAAGGTCAAAATCGCATGTGTCGTAGTTCCAAGAACGAGTCAATTGCCCAATTAAATTAAATCAATGACGCGAGGAGCTTGTCATTGAAGTTAATTTTTTTTTTCTTTTTCTTCTGGTTTCCCAATAGAATTAAGTTAATATAATTACGAAGTACATTGAACAAAATGGAAATTCAACGGCTGTTGAATAGAGTTGAGATATTGACGATTCGCGAAGACTTCAGCTTCATGCATCATGATAATCGGGAAGAGATTTTGAACGTTGAACTAAACCTCGGAGACCTTAGCACAGAAGACTGGCCGCTGCAGCAGTGTCAAACGTGTGGAGATCAACTTGAACTTTGAATGTCCTGATCACATGGTTTCGACTTCGACAGGGTAGGCATTGCTAGGAATTTCAAAACTGAAAACAATGTTAACGGGCGGGGAAATTTTTAGGCCGTATATCACAGGAAAATCACCCGACGGACTGTCTGTCAAATTCTATCCCTGTCAACGGGTGCAACGAAGCAAACTAAAGGAGAGAGGGTAGGAATTGTTAGGGATTTCAAAACTGAAGCATCCGTCAAATTGGATGACTTTGGTGCCCTTTTCAATGAATTTAACAAACAATGTTAACGGGCGGGGAAATTTTTGGCTGTATTTCACGGGAAAATCACCCGATGAAGGACCGTCAAAGTCCATCCCTGTCGACGGGTGCAACGAAGCAACGAAGCAAACTAAAGGACACTAACAGTTAAGCACATCGAGTTTATTAGGAAGTTTTTACCACATGCATCATTTAGTCAAAATCTACAATCTCTTATCATTCAACTTACGGCTAACTCTCTATATTGTGTTTTTTATAGCTTTCGTGGTGATCAGGTTGTGCGTAGTTGGAAAATGAGTAGTCCAAAGCTTTGAAACTATCAAACTTGGAAGCAAGAAGGATAGCTTTGCAACTATCGTTTATTATGATTGATTTTTATATTTAGATAATTCTTCTGATAATGTGATGTTGGATGATGGTTGAAAACGATAAATATTATAAACCCTAAAATAAGCATGGTTGATCATCATTGACCATAGTTGATTTTTATATTTTGGGACAATGCTTGTCACAATGTGAGGTTGGACCATTGTTATTCATGATTGATCTTCATATCGAGACAATCTTTGTAAGAATGTGACATACCACAATGGTTGACGATGCCTGATTTCTACATTGCGACAGCCTTTGGCACAATGCGACGGTGAACCACGGATGACCATGATTGACTATGGTTGACCATGATTGATATTATCAACCCAACAGAATAATAAATAAGGTATACAAAATATAAAATTATTATTCTAAATTGTAAAATAAATATGGTTCATCATGGCTTACCATGGTTGATTTTATAAAACAAGGTTGAGAATGATTTGATTTTTAGAACATGGTTAACCAAAATTGATGTTATAAAACCATGGAAATAACAAACCATAGGGATTAATACTAAACAACCAACAAATTATAAATGTAAGGGATTACTATTGAACCATAGGAATATGAACCCATACATTAATAAACATAAGCGATTGATATTATTAACCCAAGGGAATAATACACCCAAGGCATGAAAATTGTGAACCTAAGGTATAAAAACTCGAAGATATAAACCCTCAAATAAACATGGTTGACCATGGTTGACCACGGTTAACAATGGTTCAACACAGTTCAACATGCTTAACCATGGTTGACCATAATCTAGTGTTCATCCTTGCTTGACCATGGTTGACTTTCAAAGCGATACAATATTATAAACCCTAAAATAAACATTGTTGACCATTGTTGACCATGGTTGATTTTCAAATATTGGGATAATGCTTTCACAATGCAATGTTGGACCATGGTTATCCATGATTGATTTTCATTTTGAGACAAACTTTGTCACAAAGTGATGTACCACCATGCTTGACGATGGTTGATTTCCACATTATGAAAATCCTTGGCACAATGTAACGTTGAACCACGGATGACCATGATTGACCATGGTTGACCATCATTGATATTATCAAACTAAGGGAATAATATAAACCCAAGGTTTACAAACCAAAAGATAAATATTATAAACCCTAAAATAAGCATGGTTGACCATGGGTTACCATGGTTTATTTTCATATTCAGACAATCTTTGTCACAATGAGACGTTCGAACATGGTTGTCCATGATTGATATTATCAACCAAAGAGAATAATCAATCCAAGCGATTAAAACTAAAAACTCAAGGGATTACAAACCCAAGGGAATAATATAAACCCAAGGTATTTTAGCCATAATATTAATATTATAAATAATAAAATAAACATGGTTCACCATGGCTTACTATGGTTGATTTTATAAAACATGGTTGAGCATGAGTTAATTTATAAAACATGTTTGACCTCAATTGATATTATAAAACCATGGAAATAGCAAACCCTAGGGAATAATACTAAATAACCAATGAATTATAAAGGTAAGGGATTAATATTGAACCCTAGGAATATGAACCCTTACATTAATATATGTAAGTGCTTGAAACCCAAGGGGATAACAAACCCAAGGGATAAAAATTGTGAACCTAAGGTATAAAACCCTAAGATAAATCTTATAAACCCTCAAATTAACATGGTGGACCTGGTTGACCACGGTTGACAATGGTTGTCCATAGTTCAACAAGTTTAACCATGGTTGACCAAAATCTGACATTGGCCCATGCTTGAGCATGCTTGTTTTTCAAAGAGATACAATATTATAATCCATAAAATAAACATGGTTTACAATAGTTGACCATGATTGATTTTGATATATTGGGAAACTTCTTGTCACAATGCGATGTTGGACCATGGTTATCCATGATTTATTCTCATATCCAGACAATATTTGTCACATTGCAACATACCACCATGGTTGACGATGGTTGATTTCCAAATTGTGATAATATTTGGCACAATGCGATGTTGGACAACGGATGACCATGATTGACCATGGTTGATATTATCAACTGAAGGTAATAATAAGCACAAGGGATAAAAAATAAAAACCGAAGGGGATAATATTAAACCCAAGGGAATAATATAAACCTAAGGTATACAAACCAAAAGATAAGTATTATAAACCCTAAAATAAACATGGTTGACCATGGTTTATTTTCATATTTAGAGAATCTTTGTCACATTGCAACGTTCGACCATGGTTGACAATGATTGATATTATGAACCCATGAGAATAATCAACCAAGTGATTTAAAGTAAAAAGAAGAAGGATAACAAACCCAAGGGAATAATATAATCCCAAGGTGTACAAACTGTAAGATTAATATTATAAACTATAAAATAAACATGGTTCACCATGGCTTACAGTGGTTCATTTTATAAAACATGGTTGAGCATGATCTAATTTATAAAACATGGAAATAAAAAACCCTATGGATTAGTACTAAAAAACAAATTAATTATAAACATAAGGGATTAATATTGACCCTGGGAATATGAACCATTACATTAATAAATCTAAGTGATTGATATTATAAACCCAAGAGATAAAAATTGTGAACCTAAGTTATAAAAACCCGAAGATAAATCTTATAAACCCTAAAATAAACATGGTTGACAATGGTTGACCAAGTTGATAATGGCTTACCACAATTCAACATGGTTAACCATGGATGACCATAATTTGGCATTGGCCCATGTTTGATGGTTGATTTTCAGAGAGATACAATACTATAAAGCTTAAAATAAACATGGATTACCATCATTAACCATGATTGATTTTCATATATTGGGACAATTCTTGTCACAATGCGACGCTAGACCATGGTTATATATGACTGATTCTCATATCGAGACAATCTTTTTCACAATGCAAGGTACCACCATGCTTGACGATGGTTGATTTCCACATTGCGAAAATCTTTGGCACAATGCGACATTGGACCATAAATGACCATGATTGACCATTATTGATATTATCAATCCAAGGGAATAATAATCCTAAGGGATTAAAACTAAAAACCCAAGGGATTCTAAACCCAAGGGAATAATATAATCCCAAGGTATACTAAACCAAAAGATAAATATTATAAACCCTAAAATAAACATAGTTCGTCATGGCTTACCATGGTTTATTTTCATATTCAAACAATCTTTGGCACAATGCGACATTCGATCATGCTTGTCCATGATTGACCATGGTTTACCATGATTGATATCGTGAACCAAAGAGAATAACAAACACAAGCGATTAAAACTTAAAACCCAAGGGATTACAAACCCAAGGGAATAATATAAACCCAAGGTATACAAACCATAAGATTAATATTATAAACCGTAAAATAAACATGGATCACCATGGATTACTGTGGTTGATTTTATAAAACATGGTTGAGCATGATTTAATTTATAAAACATGGTTGACCAATATTGATATTATAAATCCATGGAAATAAAAAACCCTAGGGATTAAGACTAAAAATCCAACAGATTATAAATGTAAGGGATTAATATTCAACCCTATGAATATGAACCCTTACATTAATAAATGTAAGCGATTGATTTTATAAACCCAAGGGAATAGTAAACTAAAGGGATAAAAATTGTGAACCTAAGATATAAAATCCCTAAGATAAATCTTATAAAACTTAAAATAAACATGGTTGACCATGGTTGACAATGGTTGAACATAGTTAAATAATATTATTCATGGTTGACCACAATTTGGCGTTGACCCATGCTATAGAATTCTTGACCATGGTTTATTTTCAAAGCGATACAAAATTTGTCACAATCCGAGATTGTCACAATGCATCATTGATTATAATATTAAGACAATATTGGTCACAGTGCGATGTTGGACCATGGTTGACCATGATTGATATCATAAACCCATGGGAATAATAAACCCTATGGATTGATACTAAAAACCCAAGGGAATATTCACGTAAGGGAATGAGATTAAACCCTAGAAATATGAACCTAAGGGATTGATACTATAAAACCAAGGGATAAAAAGTATAAACCCACAATATATAAACCCCAAGAAAAATATTATAAAGCAAAGGAACAATATTAAACCCAACATGTTGTTATTATAAACCCAACGAAAATAAAATATAAACCCAAAGTATATAAACCCTAACATAAATATTAAAAAACGTAAAATAAACATGGTTAACAATGTTTGGCCATTGTTGATCTCTGTAAATGATATTTATATACCAAAATTACTCTTAATATAAACCAAAGTGACTACTACTAAAACCGCAAGGGATTATGAACCGAATGAAATAATATTAAGCCAACTAACTAATCTGGTTCACTCTCATATGCAGACAAAATTTGTCACATTGTGACACTCGACCATGGTTTACCATGATTGGATTATAAAACATCGTTGACCGTGTTTTATATTATAAAAGAAAGGGAATAATAAACCCTAGGGATTAATAGTAAAAATGTGAGGGATTATAAATCGAAGTGAATAATATTAAACCCTAGGAATATGCACCGTTTGACTAATAAAACGAAGAGATTTATATTATAAAACCAAGAGAATAATAAAAAAAAGGGATTAAAATTATAAACTCAAGGTATATAGACCCTAACATAAATATTTAAACCCTAAAGTAAGCATGGTTGACCATGTTTCGCCATGGTAGAGGACCATCATTGATATTATAAACCCCGAGGAATAATAAACCCCATGGGTTGATACTAAAAACCCAAGGGATTATAAATTTAAGGGAATAAGATTAAACCCTAAGAATATGAACCCAAGGTATTGGTATTATAAACCAAAGGGAATGAGAAACCCAAGGGATAAAAAATATAAACCCAAAGTATATAAACCCAAAGAACAATATTATAACCAAACGAATAATATTAAACCCAACAAATTGATACTATAAACCCAAGGGAAATAAAATACAAACCCAAAGTATATAAACCCTAAAATAACTATTAAAAACCATAAAATAATCATGGTTAACCATGTTTGGCCATGGTTGATCTCTATATCTGATATTTATAAACACAAAGTATTCTTAATATAAACCATAGTGATTACTACTATAACTTCAAGGGATTATGCACCCAACAGAAAAATATCAATGCTAACAAGACTAATATGGTTGATTCACATATAGAGACAATATTCCTCACAATGCGACGTTCAACCATGACTGACCATGATTGAATTTATAAAACATGGCTGACAATGCTTCATATTATAAACGAAAGGGAATAATATACCCTATGTATTAATGCTAAAAATGTGAGGGATTGTAAATGTAAGAGAATAATATCAAACCCTAGGAATATGCACCCTATGAATAATAAACCGAGGAGATTGATATTATAAACTGAAGAGAATAATAAAACCAAAGGATAAAAATTATAAACCCTTAAATAGACATGGTTGACCATGTTTGGCCATGGTTGATTTCCATATATGACGTTGGAAGATATTTGACCATGTTGGACCATGATTAATTTATGTATGGAAACAATCATTGTAACAATGTCATGACCGACAAGTGTTGATTTGTATATCCAAATAATCATTTTCAAAATGCGACATATGAGCATGCTTGACCATGACTAAAATTATAAACCAAAGGGAATAATAAACCCTGCACGTTGATATTATAAACCAATATAAACCAAAGATAATAATAAAATGAAGGGATTAATATTATAAACCCAAGGGAATAATAAATCCTACCAATTAATACTATAACCCCTACAGATTATGAACCCAAGGGAATAATTTTAGACCCAACGAACTAATATTCTAAATCAAAGATATAGAAACTATAAGATAAATATTATAAACACAAAAAATAAACATCCTTTCCCATCGTTCATTTTCAAATTAAGACAATCCTTGTCACATATTATAAACCAAAATGCAGTGAAGAATACAAAGAACACACTCAAACCTATCATAAATGCACGAAAAAGTTATTCAATAGAATGAGAAAATATAACATGCTATCAAACAATTACAATTCAAAGAAAATTGACAAACAATTTAACACATCACAACATGAATGACAATAATATCAAATTTCGTGACATTTAAACCAGGAAAAAATATTTTATTCTCGTATATTATTCAGGAATCTATTTTAGGTTTATTAGCATAAAAAAATTGTACAGTCAAAATGTTCTTTAAATACTCAACCATAACATAACTATTGAAGGTTATCTTCTTCCAAAATACAACCGGATCGGTGACTGAAGGAACACCAATTCAAGACAATAGGATAGTGATCACGATAATTCACCCTTTCTAACTAATGCCTTCTTATTTTCCTCCAATATTCTCTTTGGTGCAAACGATTCAAGGTTTTGACATTTGATTTCATTACATGTAAGACATGAATATGCTCATCAATAAAAAAGGATGGAAGCCATGTTTTATGTCTAGCCTTCTCTAAATGTAGGAAACAAAACTTATGGTTGTTGAAATTTATTTGATCTCTTTAATGTAATAGATTCCATCGTTGTTCTCCATATATGCATTTAAATGACAAAAAAACACAAAAATATCAGTACATAAACAAAGAGACAAAGAAATATACAACTACACATATTTTGTTAAACTTTATCGTTTTTATATATTCTTTTAACGTGAAAATAAATTTACTAAACCTGTATTTAATAGAATTAAAAAGAAGGCGAAAATAAAGTAGAAAAATGTTTAATGTAATTAAATAAACAACAAGATTGCCACAAAAAAATTAATGAGCCATGTAATTCATAATGATACAAGCTTTTTCACAACGCGAAGTTCGACTATGGTTTTCCATCTTTGAATTTCATACAAGGATTCCTATTTCCACCCTATAATATTTATGGAAGGTTTTATAATTAATAATAATCCCTAACACTTAAAATAATTCCCTAGGATTTAAAATTTCTTTCCTCTTTAGTAATAAACCCAATGTATTACATGTTCGAGCATCGTTGACCATAGTTGAATTTCAATTCAACAAAATATTTCTAATAACGTGACTTTTCACCATGGTTTACCATGGTTTATTCTCATATAGAAAGAATATCTATGTCAATGCAACATACCACCATGTTCATCCATAATTGAAATCATAAAACATGCTTTTCCAAAATCAACGAAACTTACATTGGTCGAGGAGAAAAAAACAAAAAACAAAAACAGTAGGAACAATACAATGTGACATAAAACCATTCAAGAATGTGTTGATTTTGAAGAATTCAACATGGAAACTTTTACCAGAAAGGAAAAAAAATAAAAGTGAATCATCCCAACAAAAATTAAGAACTATTAATACCTTTTCCAAGATATTTTCCAAACAAGTGAACTTAGTTATATATAAAACGTCAAAATGTTATAGACTTCAATCACTCCTATTTTTTCCTTAGTATAACATAAGCACTATTTTTCATTTTTGCAACATTCTAATATGAAAAAAGTGGTGAGATCGATAAACCATCAATACATCTCACTCTTTACATAATTGTAAATGGAAAACCCTCCCTCTCCCTTTTTCCAATATCTACAGTGGCTCGTTGCAAAGTCGTCCCTTGTGACTTGTGTATAGTCAATCCCTGTCTAATTGTTAAAGGAATCTAACTAAGCTTACCTCTAACAACATGTGTTATCGACACAACATTTGGACAATCCTTTTCAAATGGAACACTAGTGCACTTCTAAAAAATTACTGTAGCGAACTGTGGAAGTTGCGGTAGTTGTGTACCAACAGAATAAAATATATCCTCTATATACCAAAGAGCACCATTCACCAACCAAGGTTCCACCTAAAAATTTACAAGTAATCATCACACACTATCCCCAACATAAAAATACCTCACACTACAAGATATCATCATTGTTGTCAGTAACCTCAGATCTCCTTGCAAATTCTCCAACGGATCTTACAACTAGGAAAATCAATGATTTGTGCATTTTTCGATTGTTCAATTAATGACATCATTCATCACAAACAAGTGAAAAGAAGAATCAAATAAAACCTTTTGCTGAGAATTGAAGTAATTATTCACACAAGTCATAAGAATATCCCAATATTCCAAATAAGGCTCTGCATTCTTAATATTAATTAAAATATTTTGAAAATATGCCTTCATCGTATCATTTTCTTCATGCCTATAAATTTTATCCACAACACTTTCCGAGATTTTCTTCCTACATAGAGGGGTTTATCCCTAAATAGAGGAATTTGGCCAAGGCCCCCCACAAGAATCATCGCCCTGAAGCCAAAAGGAGAGGTTTTCGTTTCTGGAAGCGCTTCTCACAAATGTGAATCTATTTCGATAAACAACCTTGGCCCCATGAAGCTCTTTTCATCAATTAAAATATAACGAGCGTTCCTCATTTCTTCCTAAAAATTTGATAAAGCTTGACCATTTAGCGATTTCATATCATTAATAGGTATTCTTAACTCATACTGTATTGTTTTTCCATGAATATTAAAAGAGACTATACGATTTGGAGCAAGAAATAATATTGGACTTCTGTCACCCATTCTTGAAGGTGAAAAAGCATGACAAATACAACAAATAAGAGAATATTTTCCTTTTCTAGTAGTTCCTTGAGTAATCATTAGCAAAGGATCATCTTCTGGAGAATTTATAAAGTTGTGCAACACAATTTCAAAAGCAACACGTTTCTTTGATAAAGATTAAGGTAAGAAAATTGTGTCGCTAGCCAAATTGATATTAAGAACATCGGAAGACTTTGCATATTCTATAGAATGGATTGATTTTTGAATAATTTCATCTCACAACATTGATTCCTGCTAAATATGTTGAATACCAAAAATCATTCTACCAATATTCTAAAGAATTGAAACCTCCACGTTGTTAGGGGGAACTATTCGTGAGAATATTTATGTTCGAGCAGGGTCCCTTAGGACCAAAATTTTGGAGTAAATAATAGTATTTTTGTATTTTTGAGTCATGCATGCTAATAAATGAACAATCAAGGGTATTTGGGGCGGGTCAAATCCCCTTCATGAGTTGTAATGGGCTAAAGGGTAAATCTAGGAGTCTCAAACCATGGTTTGCAGACCTTAGGATGAGCATAGGCTAAGGTATAAGTAGAAGTCTAGATCGAATCAGATAAGGCAGCATTTTGGATAATGTTTAGGTAAGTTTTGATGGATTATTGAGCTTTGAAGTGAATATGTGTAAGCATATGTGTCTAAAATGGTCCTGTTGGATGTGTGCATGGAGACATTAGTCCATCTGTGTGTGGAACCCATTGACTATGTGCGCGGGTAGATCTGAAGGATTGTAAGGGTTTTTGCGAATTGTTGATGAATAATGACATGTTTTGGTAACTTTGTGTACCAAATTCATCTGTGATTTGCTTATGATCTTTCCCTGCATACGATTTCTATTTACTGCACAAGATTTATATTATCTGTGAGTGGATCATTTGCGTACCGGTTTTACTACTGACATGAATGCTAACCTGTGATAATCAACCTAGGGTTTTTGGATAGGGTTTCTGGTGTGTAATTCAGTCTGTGATGTAACACATATCTGAAGGTTCCCACTTCAATTAACTCTTTCTCAGGGTGTGGAAACCTGGTTCTAGCACCCCCCTCATGCTTCTTCGGGTGAGACTTTGGCCTGCGCAAGCAGGTCATTGATGAAAGGGCCAATAGTAAGAGTGTTTTGTTGGTTATGCACTAACTCTGAACCTGGGTGAGGACCTCTCAAGGAAAAAATTGGTTCCGTTGCCAGGACTGTGATCATTTTGAGAGAGATTAGATGTTGTGGCAGCCATCAAAGACTGATTAGGAGACTTTTTTAAACAAAAGATACGTGAATTCTCCATCAAGGAGAAAACAAGTAAGAATTTGTATGCTGAAGAGTGGGATTAACATAATTATATTCTCACAGAGGTCCACGAAATATTCTTTGTGACCTTTGCACATGTATTACAGGAGTGATTATTAAGACTAGCTGTGTTTCAGACCTACTGGAAGAATGGTAAGATCACTCAATGAATGCCTGAGTCGATCCAACAGTTAGAACATAATGATAACTCCATCACCTGCACTATAGACCATTGGGTTGATATCATTTTGGGTGGGTTTGTAATGGACTTTGCGGTTGATCAGTTTGTGTCATATTTTGAATAATAAAGGAGGTTCTTCAAAGGACTAAGAGGTAAGTTCATATGCTCTCTACCTTTGCTGATTAAGATGCTATTGTGTGAAAAGGTTATTATAAGCAGTCACACCAAGTGAATGAACCCAAACGAAGTTGAAATCACTACGCACAGTGGAAATTACTTTCGGTTTAACCACAGAGGAGACAGATCTATATACAACCCTCTGAGAAACCCGCCTAATAGTGATACAGAGAGTGGTGAGGCTACGCGCGCCAGAGGTAGCCCTCCAGCTATCCCGCAGTCAAGCTTGCATAGGGGTAAGTCATCTCTTACTCCACCACCACCACTGCCACCAGGAGGTAATATGGTTGCACATATGAAGCTACCCACCTTCAAGGGTGTGGGATATGAAGACATGGAGAGGTTCTAGTTTATTGCAGATGCAGTATGGACTGCAAAAAATATCAATAATGATGCTTTCAAAAGGGTACAACTAGCTATGGCGTTTGAGGGTCATGTACTAGAATGGTTTATGGGATATCTGGCTAAGAATTTTGATCCTATTGTCAATGAAATCAAGAAGGCTTTAAAACAACAGTTCATAAAACCAAAGTCCTACTCACAATGTGTAACAGAGCTGGAATGAATCCAAAAAGAACCAAATGAATATTTCTGGGAGGCAGACCATCGATTGAAGCGCAGTATCAGCGATGGAGGATTTATCTATGATGATAAGAAACATAAAATATGGTTTATTGCCATGTTTTTTCCAAACCTACACGACCCTCTGAATCAACATAAATTTGATTCTAAGGTTGAGGCTCTTGAATTTTCCATGAAGTTGGAAGTCGCGCCCAAAAATGATGACAAATTTGGAACTCTACAAATCCAAAATCAATTAGATCCAATGCACTTGGAAATTTAAAACCTGTGTAGAGACAGAGGGAAATAAGTTGGCGTAGATGTATGTTGTGTACGTTGTAAGGGTTCTAGTCACACAAAATATCATTGTACCCTGATTCAAGATTACATGCAAGCAGGAGGACCAAATTCATTGCGACTTAGGGATGCTGCAGGATGAAGTGGTACTCCCACGCTGTGGTGCACTGGCTTTCAAGTGGTTGGATGGCATGGCACAAACCATTGCTCTCGATTAGTAAGTTATGTACCAAAACTGAAGCGGAAATGGTGTAATTTTTTCTCTTTGGTTGGCCATGATGAGCACCATTGCTGCACATTTGAACTGATGATAAACAATTTCAAATGCTATAGAGTGTAGGTTGACCCATCCTCACCAGCATCCCCCTCTGGGTGTGGTGGATCTCTAGCCAGAGGAAGGGGTGGAGGGAGAGGTGGAGGCACATGTCGCAGAAGAGGACAACTGATCTGCTACAACTGTGGAGATGCTTGCCACTTTGGGCGCGACTATCCGAACCTTCCATGATAGTATTGTAGGTATTGTAGATAGTTTCATCATGTTATTGAAGATTGTCATGTTTTGATTGCTAGAATGCAAGAGAAGCAACAACAGAAACGTACGCAAAATATACAAATGGTTAGAGATGAGATGCGAGATGATGATCCAAGTGTAAACATAATCACATGTAGTGGTGCTTCCACTAAAGAAGATGAGGGAAATAAGGTTAATACTGAACCATGGATTAGGAAGGCTTCTGAGAAGAAGGAAGGGCTCAACTTGCAGAAGGAGGAGACTTTTGTAGAAGCTAGAAAGGATTTTGCTGCTACAGGTGTGTCCCCATCCAATTCAATCACAAAAGAAAATATTGATGATGAATTCAAACCTTTCCTGCAAGCATGCATTAAGCTATTACATAAACAAAAAGAAGTAGACAACCTTTAGGCTCTGATAGATAGTTGTGCGGATAAGGAGTTTCCTCAAACTAAGAGCAAGGTTGTAAACAAGATCTACAGAGAACTATTCAGGAGATGTGCATGGCCGTGCAAATTGGGGAATATGAGATGGGTGAGGTAATTTTGGACTTGGGATATGATGAAAATGTTCTACCTAAGCATACCTGGCAGAAGATGGGAAAACCAAATATGGAATGGTCCACCATTAAGTTGTGCATGGCCAATCAGCAGAAGATTATTCCACTGGGGGGACTCCCATAGGTTTTGGTAGACATTGCTGGAGTAAAGGTACACACAGACTTTGAAGTAATAGAAATTATGGATGATGCAAACCCCTACCTTGTGCTGCTAGTGTTGGATTGGGCCATCGACATGAGGGGCATCATCAACTTAAAGCGCAGGAGTATGATCTTTGAAAATAGTGGTACTCAGGTTATAGTACCTTTGGATCCTTAAAAAAGGGGAGAGATATACAGAACCAGTGCACAAAGAAGACGATGTCGACCATATATATAATTTGACTGCACGATATTAGGATAGGATCAACCCTACTGCTGATGGGATGTTGAATTGGGAAAAGGATAGCTCATGTTTTTCAAATTCGGATGGAGAAATGGAAAACTAGCATAATCGCCTGCATGATGTTTCTGCGCTGCGATGCCTCATAATCACTAAGAATTTGTGATGCATATCCTCATAGGTATGGGAATTACCCTATTTTGATGGTTCTAGAATTTTTTTTTATTTTTGGAAAAATTGGAAAAGGTTGTCCCAAAAGTGTGAAGGCTCTGGGCACTCAGTCTTTCCATGTGCGCAACTCCAACACATTAGTGGGATACACACAAAGGGAAATTTGAGGATTAGGAGGAATGTACAAGAATGATGTGGTTCTACTTTGAGTAGCCCACTACCCCACCGACTGATATTTTTTGTGGTTGAGGTGATCCACGAAAACACCTGGCTATGTGGATGGAGGTTTGGGATAAGAAGCCCAGGGATGAATGGGTTCACATGTTTATAGATGGCTATTGTTATTTGAAAGATATGATTTTGAAATCATTGTTAAGCGTGGCAAATTTAATGATGGACCTGATCACTTATCACACATTGAGAATGGGGAGGAACCAACCAGTCTGTAGGAGGGACTACCTGATGCACAACTCTTTGCTATTAAAGTGATTGATGAACACTTTGCAGATATCATTCACTTTATGAATACTTGTAGTGCGCCTGTTGAATACTCATTAGGGGAATTTTGAGGTCTAAAATGGGCCTCATAAGGAAATTATAAACTAATAGTGGAAATAATAAAATAATATTTGATTACATCATCAAATTTTATAGGTAAAAAGGAAAAATTTACTTTTTCAACTCGTATTTTGAACTTATCTCCCTAAGCTTTTACTCAAATTTCGAGCAGGAATACTCGTTGGATGAAAAATTTAATTTCCAATCCAAGGAGTACCCATGTTTCATACTTTTGATGGACTCTGCTACACGAAAAATGAGAAATACATGAAAAAATTGATTACAATCACGTTTTTTCATGTATTTCTCATTTTTCATGTAGTAGGGTCCATCATAAGTATGCAACATGGGTCCTCCTTGGATGAGGAATTAAATTTTGCATCCAAAAACTACTCTCGCAAATATGAGTTGAAAAAGTAGTTTTATTATTCTATTATTTTTTAATCTTTTTACTTTTATACCCCAAAAATGGTGAATCATTCCCCATGGTTTGAATAATCATCTTGAATATTATTAGTTCTCATAAAGTTTATTTTGGTTGTACATTTTTCTTAGGAGGCCCATTTTAGACCTCAAAATTCCCATAATGCGGTGCAACAAAAGAATGAGTTGGTTTTGCACGCAGATGAATTTACATTGATTTCTTGTCAATTGTACAAGTTGGGAGCAGATGAAGTTTTAAGCAGGTATGTATTTGAACATGAAAGGAAAGAAATCTTGGCTAAAGCTAATGGGGGAGTTGCAGGAGGTCACTATGCAGGGAAAGCTACTATGCAGAAGGTGTTGTGTGCTGGGTTATGGTGGCCCACACTGCATAGCAATGCACATGCATATTGTTGATCTTGTGATGCATGCCGAAGAATAGGGAAGCCATCGTGCAAAGATGAAATTCCATTGTAGCCACATATGGCCCTACAGGATTTTGATAAATGGGCCATAGACTTTGTTGGACCTATTAATGCTCCTAGGAAAAAGACTAGCACATGCTACATCATCACGACAATAGATTATGTAACCAAATGGGCAGAAGCCAAGCCTGTAAAATATTTTACTGTAGACATTGTTTTGCAATTAATTTTTGAAAATATCTTGACTAGATTTGGGTGCCCAAAGATATTGATGAGTGATCAGGGTACGCAATTTGTTAATGATGTTAGGTCTCCGTAGTTTGCAAGATTGGCAAGAACAAACGCTGCAGAGCCTACAATAGAACCACTTTGGAATCCAAGGATCTAGACCTCCTGGATTCAGAGAGGGATCTCTCTATATAAGTGTTTTCAAAGGATATTTCTGTAAGGCTTATGTTATTATATTAGGCTAGTTATGAAGTACAAGGGGTTTTGTTTTAGTTTTGGTTGGGATGGATATCATCAAAATGAAGGAAGTCTTTTGAAGGGTAAAGGTGTGAGCAGGTTGATAGAATGGTTCAACTTATAGGATAGGTAGGAAATAGTATCAATCCATTGGGCTATGGAGTCACAAAAGGATTTAATTGCACAACAATTTTCAAGAATGGTCCATGGGGCAAGTCATCTATATCAAAGGATCTTTCTAAGTTGATTTATGGTGTGGAACATTAAAGTGTGGTGAAAGAAGCAAACATATAAGAAAACAAGGGGTAGCTTAAGATCAAGTAAGGACTTTTAACCTAGCCTGCTTTTAACATACTCTCAAAGGAAAATAGTTAAGATCAACAAAGAATAGCCTAAGATCAAGTAAGAACATTTAATCTAGCCTTCTTTCAGCATATTCTTAAGAAAAACATTCAAGATAAACATAAAAAGTAGCTTAAGATCAGGTAAGGACTTTTAACCTATCCTACTTTTGCATACTTTTAAGGGAAACTTTCAAAACAGCTGTCGGAGAAAACACTAGAGGACATGGCTAACCATAGACTTCCCTAATTTAACTTTACTTAGCATGCAAATGAAAATATCATTCAAGAACAATATCCCAATTTTTACTCAGTAAGACATGGGCTCACCAACATCCCTTGACTAGTTACACTCTATTGAAATCATTCCCAAACACACATTTAGCAGAAAACATAAAGGTAAAGCTTATCAGTAAGATTTAGGGTACTTTACAGTAAATCCTAATTTATATTTGTTGCTCTTTATCAGAGAAAGTGGACAGTATGGAAAACATGAGAAAAATAACAATTACAGTAAGAAAAACATCACCATTAACATAGATCAGGATCCCATAAATCAACTTGTATATTTGATTTTCAAACTAGTTACAATCTTCAAGTCCAGTGGGTCTTTTACAACTTCAAACTTCTCTTCTTGGCCTATCTATCTTCAATTACAAAACAGAGCTTCAGCAGCCTCAATAGCTATTTACATTCAATGAGTATTCAACCAACAATAATACTAGACTCCTCATATGATATATATAGGTAAATTTGAGGAGGTGGAGTGGAAAGAAGGTCCGACTATTCAATTAATACAGAGTAAATTCTTCTCAGCCTTTGAAGGGCCAAATCGAGAAGATATCTAAGGTTTTTAACTCTGCTAATTGATTTTTACATTAAGTTTCATTAAATTCAGTCACTTTTGTTGACTTTTGAGGCTTTTGGTAGGCTAGAAATTACTTTCTGAGTTGTCTTTGGAAATATCTCTGACTGTGCATTAACTGTGTGGGACTTTTTGAGTAAATAGGCCCATGGGTGGCATTTTTACTCTTCAAAGGAAGTAATTGCCTCAATGATCTGGTATTTTGAGGTGGTCTTATGGGTGGTCTGTCTGATTTGTTGCTTTAAACACTCATTTGCCTTTAATTTGTGCTTTAAGGCCTTATAATCATCTTTAGGCGTTTTGTCTTTTCTGCTGACTGTTCTAACCTTAATTAATTTGTCTTTGACTATGTTTTATTCATAAACTATGGAATAAGCCTTTAATCTTCAACTTTATTCTTAATCCTTTTATATTTAATCTTTGTCTTCACTGTTCTTTCTTCTATTTTCTTTGTCCGTGTACAGGTGGCTTTAGTGCGCTGGAGGGTTTTATTATATAACCAGTGCTCATGAGGCACCAGCCAAACCATGAAATTAACCCTGGTAGTCCCTTTTCTGCATTATTTGGGCCGTAGAGGATCGTCATCCTCGACCCTGCAACTATCTTTGTTGTGGGATGGTTTTATTTATAATCCGCCATTAAAACTTGCAACCAAACACACAATTTGTTATATAAAACATGCGAAGGAGGTAAAACTGCTTTATAGAGGCTGGGCGAAGGCGGAAGAGTAGTGCAGAGGAGCAGAATGCAGAAGGAGGAGGTTCCATAGGCAGAAACAGAACCAAGGTTTTAAATTGAATTAGGGCGCGAAGTGGTGAAAAAGTGGTTTTGGGAATACCACCAATGGTATTCATGCGAGGGATAAGTGGTAAGTGGTATTGCCTCATATGGACACGATATGGTCCATTGAATGACACGTGGCTCCTAAAAACTACCCATTCCGCGTGCAAGATGCACGGTGTGAAGGTTTGGAGGGATCGGGCGCGAAAAGGATTTGGGGTCATTAGATCTGGGCAGTCCAGATCAATGGCCATGGATGAGCACGAAGGGAGAAAAGATAGGCAGAGGAAATACGGTGGGGCCGGGGTGACGTGGAGGCAAGTTGTCGCGTAGTGGGGGGGCTTGGTCGGGTAAACAATGGTTTATAGTGTAAAAGGGTTAAAATCTGTGTAGGGGACAAATACACAGAAAAAGGTGAAAATGGGAGGAAGCGGAGGCGCTGAAAGGTGGCACCAGGAGGTGACGTCATGCAGGGGGACTGAGGGGTACGGATAGGAGAAATAGGGGTGTGCCCCCGCAGTGAATATAAACCATTCATTTGAGTTTTCCCGTAGCCCAAGGAGTCAAATGCGGAGGCAGCAAGGGTTTTAATTGCGGACAGAGAAGTGCCCCCGCAGTGGTTAAGCGCCTGGTTCGAAGGCCAGGTCATATGAACAGCAGGGGTAGAGGGTTTTATCTCTTGGGAAATCGCATCGGCGGGGGAGAAAAAGAAAGGGGGATGAAGAAGAGATATGCATTGCCGATGTCGATGGGGGCTAAAAGCTTGGTGCTGGGGCATGGTCCCGCGGAGGAGCAAGGGACCAGGAGCCAAGGGAAGAAGGGGCTAAACCAAAAGGGGATCACATTGGCGGGGAAAAGGGAGTGATGCGATGAAAAGTGAAAGTGCTAATGCGATAGAAAATCGTCGATGTGCGATGCGATAGGGACTAACGCCGGGTCACGGGCGCAGGGTTTATGGCTGAGAAAAGGAAGTGGGCTTAAGCCAAGGGGGCTTAAAGCCTTATGTAAAAAAAAAGGTCAAAAATAGGCCAAAAAGGAGGGTTTTGAGCCGTTTTTAGGGGTTCCAATAGCAAAAAAGGGATGATTTAAACCATAAAAAATGGGTTTTTATAGGTTAAAAAGGGATTTTTGATGAAATGGAGAGTGGAAATGGATTTTTTCAAAGGGAATGGATGATAAATGAGAGGAAAATGAGGGATATTGAAGGGGAAAAAATGAGTCATATGGGGGGATTTTAGAGGAAATTATGAAGGTGAAAAGATGGGGAAAATCGCTAAAAACAGTCTCCTTTATACAGCAGGGCTCCTTGAGGATTTTTTGAAGGAAACATCAGTGAATATTATTCTTGAGTTAGACACCAGAAGGCTTCAAGAATGAGTAATTTTCTATGAAAATAATCTCTTGAAGGCTCAAGACCTGTTTTAGCCATCATTTGCTATGACAAAATTTACTGATGGCTAACAGTGGCTCCATTTGGGGATGGCAGCTCCTTGGAGGTGTCAAGAACTTCAGAAATAAATATTTGGGATTTAGACCTGTGCCTTATCCATTGACAACCTATTCTTCCTTGATCATTCTGCTTAAAAAGATGATCAGTACTTTGTATCAGCAAACAAATTTCTCCCAAACATTCTACCTACATAGCCTACCTTTCCTAACATTTTTTTTTCATAAGGTACACTTGGACTTGCAAACCTTTGACATCAAAATTTTATTCTTCTATTCAAAGCAGGAAACTAATCTAAATATATCACAGCTGAACTCATAAATTCTCTACCTAAGCTACTATCTGCCAGAATTAAACTGTCTGACAGATATTATTCTCTATATTTTGAAACAGAAAATTTAAAACACAGCGAAACTAGGATTAAGCTGTCTGATTTGCTATGATGTCTATGGCTGTATATACAAGCTTCACATAGACTTTATTTGTAGAAAATTTAAAGCAAAACTGTGAAGGCTTAAGATCTGAAAATTTAAAACATCCTTCATTCTTCACATGACTCAAATTTTAATCTGTTTGGAGTCATTCCTTTGCTTTTCTCTTGGTTCATATTTTGAGCATGTTAGAACCAATTCTTTTCTATCTCTTTGGGCTTAGGTTTTGGTCTGATTAGAGCCATTTCTTTCTATCATAATATAATCTACTGATAAGCCAAGATTTCATTGTTTGGCTAATCTAATTCACTAACCTATCAGCAGTAAATTGAAATCTATCTAGTCATGATTAGGCTGTATGACTAAATAGCAGTGTTCTTTTTGGTAGTGGCATTTTAGGCTTGCACACTTTCATATTTTTTCTTTTCTTTTTTGGCATGGGGCTGTACCTTTCTCCTTTTATTTCTGCCCTCTTTTCTCTTTTTCTATTGTTTTTGTATCTTTTCTTTTTTCAAATTCAAAAGCACTGTTATATAAAATGAACAAAAAAGCTTCAGAACTAAAAAATCAGCTAACAGAAGTAATGTTTCAGAACCCTGCCATTGACAGGACCTCCAAAATATTCAGCTCCATCCAATTCTTGTAGAAATAATGCATTGTTCCCAATAACAGATTGAATAAGGTAAGGGCCTTGCCATAAATTATCAAATTTTCCATGTTTGCCCTTATCTTCTCTCCTTGAATCCAATTTTAATACTTTGTCACCAATTTTAAAGTCACTCGCCTTGGTTCTTTTGTCAAACAACTTCTTGATGTTTTCTTGTAGTTGTTGTGCTCTGATTTATAGCTCCTCTTTGGTTTGTTGTAGATTTATAGTCTGGTGTATTCTTCTTGTCATATCATTATCTTCAGACTGTATTTCTTGGATCACCTTCATGACTAGCACTCCTAAACTGGCTGGAAATATTACATCTGTTCCATAAACTGCTGGTAAGGAGACATCCCAATTGAATTTTTAATTGTCAATCTGTCTACCCATAATGCATGTATTAGCTTACTGTGCCATGATTTCTTGTTATCTTGCAGCAACTTCTTGATTATGTTCACCAAACTTTTATTTGAAGATTCTACCAACCCATTACCTTGAGGGTAATAAGCTGTAGAATGACCAAATATAATCTGATATTTATGACAAAATTGCACCATATTTTTAGACCCAAATGTATTAGCATTGTCAGTTATGATCTTCCTAGGACAGCCAAATCTATATAGTATATGGTTTTTAAGGAATGAAATGATGACTGAGTCTGTGGCATTTCTAGATGGGATGACTTCTATCCATTTGGTGAAATAATCTGTTGCTATGAGGATCCATCTATGTTGGGCAGATGAGGCAGGATGGATTTCCCCAATGAAGTCTAGACCCCACTGCTGAAAAGGAGCTTCAACAGTGATTGGTTGCAGATGTAAGGGAAGCAGTTTTCTTTTGCCTTCAAAAATTTGGCATTTGTGACATGCAGTAATCATTTTGTGGACATCTTGAAATAAAGTGGGCCAGTAATAACTAGCTCTAAGGATTTTGTTAGCAGTTGACTTCCAGTAGAGGTGGCCTCCACATTTTCTATCATGAAACTCGTGCTTGATCTTATCTGCATCATTCTCAGGCAAACATTTAAGCAATAATCCACTAGCATTTTTCCGATATAAACATTTATTCAAAATGCAGTAATTTACAGCTTTCAATTTTAAGAATCTTGCCTTTGTCTTTAAAAAAAAAAGAGGAGCATTAAGATTGAGAAAAACATACAAAATATCAGCATACCAAGATGAATTTAGAAAATATCTTCAATAATTGGAGCTGTCAGCTCCTCCTGTTCATCTAATGCATTAAAAATGTTTATATCAAAAGCTTGAAAGTTTGATTAAACCATAAGTTTTGCTAGTCCTTGACCTTTTATGAGCTTAGTGGGCTTGATTTCTAAGTCATATTCTAAAATTACAACAATCCACTTTCCTCTTTTTCCATCTGGATCTTGGGTCAATATGTCTTTTACAACTGAATGAGGCATAAATGTTATGATGTGGGAATGTAAAATGTAAACTTTTAAGTCTTTTAAGGCTTTAACTAAGGCAAAGGCTTGTTTTTCCATTATATTGTACTTCAAAGGTGCATCTCTTAATGCCTTGCTGAAAAATGCAATTGGCTGCTCTTGTCCATTCAAGGTTTTTTGTAAGAGGACAACAGCTACTGTGTGTTCTGATGCAAATGAAAAAATGAAGAAATCCTTTGTAAAATCAGGACTGATAAGAACTGGTGTTTTGGTAAGTGCTTTTTTTACCAGCTCAAATGATTTCTTTGCTTCTAAGTTCCATTTAACTCCTTCTCTTTTAAGCATATTTGTCATGTTTCTAAGGAGGTGAGCTAGATTGGGTATGAACCTTCTCAGGAAATTAATCTTCCCAATGAAATATTGCAGTTCCTTGATGTTTATAGAATGGTTGATTTGCAATATACCATCGATCCTCTTTGGGTCTATCCTTATTCCTTCTTCAGATATGATATGTCTAAGAAGTTTACCTTCTTGGAGACCAAACAATGTTTTCCTTAGATTTAAGGACAACCCATATTTTCTGCATTTCTCAAAGACTTTTATCAAGTGTATTAGGTTTTCTTCATCTGTTTTAGAATAGACAGTGAGGTCATCTAAGTAAATCACTATGAAGTATCATATTTCTTCTGAGAATGCAATATCCATGGCTCTCTGAAATGTAGCACCAGCATTCATTAAACCAAAGGGCATTTTTAAATACATGAAAGTACCCGAAGGTGTAGTGAAGGCTATTTTAAATTGATCATCATGATGTATTTCAGTTTAATGTGAGCTGGCAGTGTCATAGATAGTTTGATCATTTTGGGCTTTTCCTCACTGCCTATATTGCATTCTTCCACTTTAGATTCAATAGGTTCCAGTTTTGGCTTTTTGGAAACATCATTCAAGTCAAACAATTCTTCTAATGGGACCAATCCTTTTGGCAAGCTTTGATCCTTAGATTGCAACACCTCTAAGTCTTCATTTTCTAAATCTGCGCTTTTTTCTATTGTATGTTTGGGCTGATGGGTTAACAGATTTATTTCATCAATCTCAGGAGACTTTTCTTCTTCAAAAAGTGGGTTTTCTTCAGTAGGATAGTCTTTCTCATACTCTAAATCTGAGTTTTTCACTTCAAATTCATTTCTGGATTGTAGGAAGTCTTCTATTTGTTTATCTTGATCAAAAACTTGCCAATATTTTTCATTATCCAGGACAGCTGGTCTATATTTGACTTGGGTGGTGCATTGCTTGGTTTCATAAGGTGTTAGACAAGTTCTAGCAGCAAAGGCTAGTCCATTAGCAAGAATTTTTTGGTTCCCTGGGACAAAGGTAAGTGGGAATTTAGCAAATGTTTTTAACAAGTCCATGGCATCATCTCTATAGGCTCTAAGTCTGGGATGTTTAGCAGTGTATTCCCCATTCACTTGCCTAATTATCAATTCTGAATCCCCATGAACTGTTATTCTTTTGGCCCCTAATTTATTCAATAAATCCAGGCCTAAAAAGAGAGCTTTATACTCTACTATGTTGTTTGTAGATTGGAAGTTTAATCTATAGGAATGATCCTAAGCATGATTGTTTTCTGTGTTATGCACCCATATTCCTGCTCTTGCACCAGTTTTAGAGCAAGATCCATCAAAACTCATACTCCAAAGAGGATTGTTTTCAGATTTATTTATTTCATTGTTGTCCTCTCTGTTTTGTTTGCCTAATCTGTCACTGTGTTTTTCCTGTAGGTTTGCACTATGCTGAATTTTGTTTTCTTCCTCAAGATTTTCAAGGTTTTGAGCTTTTATTCTCAGACTCTCATGATCTGCACTATATTTATGACTGTTTTGGACCTCAAGAATTTCAATCTGTTTGCTATGCTTTTCTGAATTAGAAAACTGTCCTTTATTTTTCCCTTTTTTTTCCTCTTCATGTATAGTTGCCCTATGTTTGGATGTGGAGGGAATACTATATTGGGTGATGTTTCATTGACTAACTCTTGCTCATTAGGAATCTCATCATTTTAAAGAATGAATGAGTCAAGGTTAGTGTGTATAGAATAGAGGGGAGAGTTTTTTGGTCTTTCCTGACTACTCACCATATATTTCATGTGTGTTTCCCTATAGATTCTTCTGGGTTGACTGAAGACAAGGATGGTGGCATAAGTCATATCTATCTGCATAGTACCTTGCAACTTAGCACCCCATGATCTTGAAAGAAGCATGCCATATTTTGGGGGTACATCAGCCACTACCACGTCCATCACTATGCATTTGGCTGGGATTTGGGTCAAATTTACACAAAGATCTTTGATCAAGCCTAAGCATTTTACTCTACTGGAGTCAAAAGAATACAAATTTTTATATGGTCTGGTTATCTCAAGGCCTAATCTCTCCATGATGACTTTGGGCATAAGGTTGTGAGAAGCCCCTGAATCATGCATAGCATTATGTAAAATCTTATCATGGATATTCAAACTGACATAGAATGGAGGGGTTGTTCCTTCTTGAAATGTTCCTTTAATCTTTGGTCCAAATAGGAGCTCTAGTTTATCATCACTTAAGTTAGCAGTGTCATGAACATTCTCTATGTTCAAGGCTTTCAAAACTTGACATATATATACATTTTGAGTGACTAATTCAGTGAGAGGAACAGAGATTTTGATTTTAGCAATTTCATTCTCTAGGCTAAATGGAATCTGGTTTTTTGAAATGTTTGATTTAGCCTTGTTAGTCATTCCTTTATCAGCAAAATCATCTTGCTGATTTCCACTATTTACAACAATCAAAATGGTTTTTTCAGGGGCATTAGCTGAAATGCTAGTGCTGCTAGGGTCGCCACTCTGTTTTTCATTGATTTGGGTGTTTTTTCCCTTGTTTGGATCAAAACTTTTAGCCACTATCTCATGGTTTTATACTGTCTTTTTTGAAGTAGTTACAGGGTTGTTTTTGGCAGAATTTTCAGAGGTTTTATTCCTGGGAGTTTCTTGATTATTTTTACTTCTTAGGTCATATTGTTTAGGTGATCCTATGAT
The DNA here is from genome assembly GCA_034641835.2 of Pinus albicaulis. Lineage (NCBI taxonomy): Eukaryota > Viridiplantae > Streptophyta > Pinopsida > Pinales > Pinaceae > Pinus > Pinus albicaulis. The sequence continues at coordinate 1,235,726,106 of CM076579.1, read as the reverse complement.
AGCATGGTCTTCTATCATCATAGGGTGTATATAGACCTTGTTTTCTTTCATGGAGGAAATCAGAATCCTCATTGCTTACTCCCAGCATGTTTATGTTATCATCCTCTGTTTTTTCATTTGTTTCTTCATCCTCATTGACATAATTTTCTTGAAAATGAGGTCTAATATGTTGATCAGCATCTCTTTTTCTATTATGAGGTTGATTTCTCCTAAAGTTCTAATTTTGGTTTTGGGGTTGATTTCTGTTTTGAGGAGCTGATTGATTTTATTTAGATTGAGTTCTCTCATATATGCTCATTCTCTCCACCATCTTCTCCATCATCGTTTCCAGTTTTGAGTCAGATGTGGAAGGTGCAACTTCATCCCTATATGATACCCTCTTCTCAGTCTTCATTCTAGCTCTCTTCTCAATCAGATTTAATTCCACAACAAGAGCTCCCTTGTGCATGTCTTCTAAAGTTAATGGATCCCTTTCTCTTAGCTGATAGGCCATTTCAGGATCAAATCATTCAGGTAATTTAGCCAAATATGAGCCTTGTGGAGGTTTCAAATCTGGGGGTAGTGCGTTATAAACACTATTGAATCTAGTGCAATAATTTTGAACACTTTCCCCAGTGTTTCTCTTGAGGTTGTTGTAATATGAAAGTATTTGGAGAGGGTTTTTCCTAATTTCCCATTTGTTCATTAATGTTTGAAGGAAAGCTTGGAGGTCATTAATACTATTAGGGGTTAAGCTTTTGAACCACTTTCTTACTTCTCCCCCTAAACTTTGAGCAAACAATCTAAGTTTAACAATTTCATCATCTATCTCATTCCTATCAAAGTAGTCATCCATCTTGTCCACATGTATTTGAGCAGTGATGGAACCACTTGCATCATATAATGGAATCTTGGACTGATAGTCCTATGGAAAATTGACTAAAGGTAAAGGAAGGACTAGAGGAGCATACCATGCTGCCATGATAGGAGGTTGTGGAAAAGATGAAGGGTTTATAAGTGGAGGGTTTATGAAAGGAGGAGGAGGAGGATGGAATGGAGTAGTTTGAACAATGGGTGTATGGATAAGAGAAGTACTTGGACTAGCAAAAGACTATTGAGTAGATCTAGGATGAGAAAAACCAAAGTTATGAATGAAATGAAGGTCAGGTGGAGTGGTTTCTCTAATATCAGTATGTTCACCACTATGTTGGGGTGAGTGTGGAGACTCAAAGTCTATTTGATCTAATTCACTAAGTGACTTAGTTCTAGATGGGTTTCTTAAGTCAACTTGTGTATTTTGCAGAGCTGAGAGATCTTCAGGGATAGAATTAGCTCTATGAATTGGTCTGACAACAGTTGAAGTATTAGATTTAGGATATTTCCTAAGGATACTTTATGGATTATCAAATATCTCAGGAGGATTTGGGTCAGGACAGGCTCTAGTATAAATCCTTCTAGAAGCCACTATGTGGTGTTTTTGGACCCAATGATGAGAAAATTTCAGCCAAGTATGACAGTATTTTAAAAGGCTAACTAATATTTTTCAAAGAAAACTCAATCCTCAAAGTCTTCTTAACTGGGTTTGAATGAAGTTTGAAGGATAAAAGGGTTTCCCAGTGGAGTCTTAGGAAAAACCAGTGGGGTCAACAGGCCTACTGAATACCAATGGAGTCTCCATGTGAAGGATTTTTACTGGTTTTTAAGGTTTGGTTGTTGTTCACCTTCAAAAATCAATAATACCCAGTCTTGTTGACATTTGTTTCATTTAGAAATAGGGGTTCGTTGAGTTGTGAAGTTATATATTACTCAATATTGTCCCCAATATGGTCGCCACTATGTTAGGTCTCCATAGTTTGCAAGATTGGCAAGAACAAACGTTGCAGATCCTACATCAGAACCACTTTAGAATCCAAGGATCTAGCCCTCCTGGATTTAGAGAGGGATCTCTCTATATAAGTGTTTTCAAAGGATATTTCTTTAAGGCTTATGTTATGATATTAGGCTAGTTATGAAGTACAAGGGGTTTTGTTTTGGTTTTGGTTGGGATGGATATCATCAAAATGAAGGAAGTCTTTTGAAGGTTAAAGGTGTGAGCAGGTTGATAGAATGGTTCAGCTGATAATATAGGTAGGAAACAGTGTCAATCCATTGGGCTATGGAGTCACAAAAGGATTTAATTGCACAACAAGTTTCAAGAATGGTCCATTGGGAAATTCATCTATATCAAGGATATTTTTAAGTTTATTTATGGTGTGGAACATTAAAGTGTGGTGAAAGAAGAAAACATATAAGGAAACAAATGGCAGCTTAAGATCAAGTAAGGAATTTTAACCTAGCCTTCTTTCAGCATACTCTCAAAGGAAAACAGTTACGATCAACAAACAATAGCCTAAGATAAAGTAAGAACTTTTAATCTTGCCTGCTTTAAGCATATTCTTAAGGAGAACATTCAAGATAAACATAAAAAGTAGCCTAAGATATGGTAAGTACTTTTAACCTATCTTACTTTTGACATACTTTTAAGGGAAACTTTCAAAACAGCTGTTGGAGAAAACACTAGACTTCCCTACTTTAACTTTACTTAGCATGCAAATGAAAATATCATTCAAGAACAATATCTCAAGTTTTACTCAGCAAGACATGGGCTCACCAACATTCCTTGACTGGTTATACTCTATTGAAATCATTCCTAAACACACATTTAGCATAAAACATAAAGATAAAGCTTATCAGTGAGATTTAGGGTACTTTACAATAAATCCTAATCTATATTTGATGTTCTTTATCAAAGGAAGTGGACAGTATGGAAAACATGAGAAAAATAAAAATTACATTAAGAAAAACATCACCATTGACATAGACCAGGATCCCATAAATAAGCTTGTATATTTGATTTTCAAACCAGTTACAATCTTCAAGTCCAGTGGGTATTTTATAGCTTCAAACTTATCTTCTTAGCCTATCTTTCTTCAATTACAAAACAGAGCTTCGGCAGCCTCAATAGCTATTTACATTTAATGAGTATTCAACCAACAACAATACTAGACTCCTCATATGATATATATAGGTAAATTTGAGGAGGTGGAGTGGAAAGAAGGTCCAAATGTTCAATTAATACATATTAAATGCTTCTCGGCCTTTAAAGGGCCAAATCGAGAAGATATCTGAGGTTTTTCACTCTGCTAATTGATTTTTGCATTAAGTTTCATCAACTTCAGTCACTTTTGTTGACTTTTGAGGTTTTTGGTAGGATGGAAATTACTTTCTGAGCTATCTTTAGAAATATCTCTGACTGTGCATTCACTGTGTGGGCCTTCTTGAGTAAAAAGTCATGTAGGTGGCATTTTTAGTCTTCAGAGGAAGTAATTGCCTCAATGATCTGGCATTTTGAGGCGTTCTTCTGGGTGATCTGTCTGATTTGTTGCTTTAAACACTGATTTGCCTTTAATTTGTGCTTTAAGGCCTTATAATCATTTTTGGGTTTTTTTTCTTTTCTGCTGACTGTTCTAACCTTAATTAATTTGTCTTTGACTGTGTTTTATTCATAAACTGTGGAATACGCCTTTAATCTTCAACTTTATGCTTAATCCTTTTATCTTTAATCTCTGTCTTCACTGTTCTTTCTTCTATTTTCTTTGTCCGTGTATAGGTGGCTTTAGTGCGCTAGAGGGTTTGATTATATAACTAGTGCTCATGAGGCACCGGCCAAACCATGAAATTAACACTGGTAGCGCATTTTCTGCATTATTTGGGCCGCAGAGGATCATCATCCTCGGCCTTGAAACTATGTTTGCTATGGGATGATTTTATTTATAATCCGCCATTAAAACCTACAACCAAACACATAATTTGTTATATAAAACCTGCGAAGGAGGTAAAACTGCTTTACAGAGGCTGGGCGAAGGAATAAGAGCAGTGCAGAGGAGCAGAATGCAGACGGAGGAGGTTCCATAGGAAGAAACAAAACCAGGGTTTTAAATTGAATTAGGGTGCGAAGTGGCGAAAAGTGGTTTTGGGAATACCACCAATGGTATTCGCGCGAGGGATAAGTGGTAAGCAGTATTGCCTCATATGGACGCGATATGATCCATTGAATGACACATGGCTCCTGAAAACCGCTCATTTTGCGTGCAAGATGCACGGTGGGAAGGTTTGGAGGGATTGGATGCGAAAAGGATTTGGGGCCGTTAGATCTGGGCAGTCCAGATCAATGGCCATGGATGAGCGCGAAGGGAGACAAGATGGGCGGAGGAAATACGGGGGGGTCGGGGTGACATGGAGGTAAGTTGTCACGTAGCGAGGGGGCTTGGTCATAAACAATGGTTTATAGTATAAAAGGGTTAAAATACGTGTAGGGGGAAAATACACAGAAAAAGGTGAAAATGGAAGGAAGTGGAGGTGCTGAAAGGTGGGACCGGGAGGTGACATCATGCAGGGGGACTAGGGGGTACGGACCGGATAAATAGGGGTGTTCCCCCGCAGTGAATATCAACCATTCATTTGAGTTTTCCCGCAGCCCAAGGAGTCAACTGCTGAGGCACCAAGGGTTTGACTTACGGACAGAGAAGTGCCCCTGCAGTGGTTAAGCACCTGGTTCTAAGGATGGGTCATATGAGCAGCGGGGGTGGAGGGTTTTAGCTCTTGGGAGATCACATCGACAGGGGGGAAAAAGAAAGGGAGATGAGAAAGAAATATGAATTGTCGATGCTGATGGGGGCTAAAAGCTTGGTGCTGGGGCATGGTCCCGTGGAGGAGCAAGGGACCAGCAGCCAAGGGAAGAAGCAGCTAAACCAAAAAGGGATCGCATTGGTGAGGAAAAGGGAGCGATGCGATGAAAAGTGAAAGCGTCGATGCGATAGAAAATCGTCGATGCGTGATGCGATAGGGACTAATGCTGGGTCGCCGGCGCAGGGTTTTTTTATGGTTGAGAAATAGAAGGGGGCTTAAAGCCTTATGTATAAAAAAAGGTCGAAAATATGCCAAAAGGAGGGTTTTGAGCCTTTTTTAGGGGTTCCGATAGGAAAAAAGGGATGATTTAAACCATAAAAAAGGGGTTTTTATAGGTTAAAAAGGGATTTTTGATGAAATGGAGGGTAGAAATGGGTTTTTTCAAAGGGAATGGAGGATAAATGAGAGGAAAACGAGGGATATTAAAGGGGAAAAAATGAGTGATATGGGGGGATTTTAGAGGAAATTATGAAGGTGAAAAGATGGAGAAAATGGCTAAAAACAATCTCCTTTATACAACAGGGCTCCTTGAGGATTTTTTGAAGGAAACAACAGTGAAGATTATTCTTGAGTTAGAATACACCAAAAGGCTTCAAGAATGAGTAATTTTCTATGAAAATAATATCTTGAAGGCTCAAGCCCTGTTTTAGCCATCATTTGCTATGACAAAATTTACTGATGGCTAACAAATGAGACCATTGAAGCTCTGACAGAGTAATTTCGGATACATCACTAGAAAAGTAGTCCCTATCACCCTTAGGAAAATGGTGCAGTGGAAGCCTTTAACAAAATCTTGGCAAATGCGCTCACAAATATCTGAAATGAAAACCAGAATGATTGGGTCATGGACATCCCTTCTGTCTTATGGGATTATAGGGCCACATGCAAGAAGTTGAATGGTAAAACACCATCAGGATGGTTTATGGCCAAGAAGCAATCATGCCAATGGAAAATATCATCCCAAGCCTGCGCATCGCAACATTCACCAATATGGTTGAACCAGACATCATGGAGGAACGACTATCACAATTGTTTGCCTTAGAGAAGGATCAATTTATTGATAACCTTAATCAACAAGTGCAGAAAACGTGCTAAAATGCCTGGCATGATAGGCACATCCGGTAGAAGGCATTCAAAGAAGAAGATCTAGTTTTGTTGTATGACAAAAAAAAATTCACGCCACCAAGGGAAGTTCAAAAATAATTGGTTGGGGCCATATATTGTGAAGAGGATCACTAATGGAGGTGTGGTGTGGTTATCCATGTTGCGCGACGAGAGTCTTCCCGGGGACATCAACGAAATCCAACTGAAGCTAGATAGGGATAACCCCATGCCTACCAAATAACTATATGGCTGGAGAAACCAAATCCACTTGTCTGCACACTGCAAAGAGGACATACACAGGTAGGTGCGACATGAGCGCAGAGGTAGTGCGCGGTGGGAAAAATTAGTCGTTGGAACAATAACTCTAGGTGAAAAATCAATTTACGATTGGAAGGAGCATTTTTTCTACATTTAATAAAGAGATAATACGAGATTTTGAACTTTTTTACGGGGATAAGGTGTCATTAATGAAGTTCCGACTGGTTTTACCATGGATCGGCTATAAAAGTGAGGAAGTGAGTCACATTTTGTTCCTTTGTTGTTTGAGTGAATTATGCCCTGTAATTATCTCTGTGAAATGTATGTCTGGCAGTGAGACCTTTGAATCTGATGTGAGTAACCCAAAGTTTATTTTCAAGCCTAGAATGACGACCACTAACTACACTACTGAGAGTGCACATTCTGAGGAGAACTTTGTGCCGCTTACAACATCTACTAAACCAGGCTCCGATGATGCACATGAAGTTGTCCTTGAAGTGAAGGAAGTCCTGTCCACACCTACCAAAGGAAATAACAAGATGACCAAGGGATCATCCTCAAACTCATGAATGTCACGTTGGAAGATCACGTCCCCACACTAAGCATCAAAGGATAGGTCTCCTATAGGTAACCTAGAAAAGAGACCCATACGTGTAACTGAGGAGGCCGCGCTATTCGTCGAGCCCATCTCGTGGCTCCAAAAGTATGTAAGGTAAGGCCGCACAGACCCTCTATGAAGGCACCAAAATATTTGGACACGGTGTGCGATTACTTGCAAATTCCATTGATCCCAGAAACAGTCACATTGGAGGGGGATATGTTTGGGAAGATCCCTGTAGTAAATTTTGATGACTATGATTTGGTGAACGAGAAGATGTTCCTCAAATTGGGCCCAGAATTCTACATAGAGCGCATTGTATACACTAGAATAATTAAAGTAGAGCCCATGCCTTGGGCGCGCGAGTTGAGTAATGCTGGACTTCTCAATCTGTTGAGAATTCCTCACTTCGGCAGATATCCCATCACAGATATATGTGGGCACCAGCTACTGGCGTTGGTGCATGATGGTTGACTTTGGATCAAGAGTATAATTCTAATCGATTTTGCGCTGATACACCGGATCACCGGCCTGCCAAATAAGGGACCCAACCCCATGGCTAATTATGGCAAGAGCTAGGAGCTAAAAGTGGCTGCAAAGGTCAAGATGGACTACAAGGTGGGATGGGATACCAGGGGCTTCCTAGTGCAACAAATTGAGGATATAGTTGTGCGCCTTGGAACCTTAGTGCTGGGTTGTAAAATGATGCGTAAATGTAGGCCTAAGGTGGTCCCTACGGATGTCATCGCACTAGTTGGGTGGTGCGAGAAGGGCATAAGTTTTAATTGGTCACAATTCCTCTGCAATGGGTTCTTGGAGAACATGCGCAAGGTGCCGGAAGAAGGAAAAATATTATTATTCATGGTTGCTCCTGTTAATTTCTCTGGTTGTGTGGGAGATGTTAGAGACCGCAGTCCTCCTGGATGTAGAACATGGTGTTTTTTAAGGGGCGCGCTACGCCAATTTATGGAACTCTACAGACCGAAAGCGCGTAATGGAGAATAAGAAATTTTGGGTCTTGTTCGAAGGCGCATTGAGCACAGTTATCCACTCATGGCCCCGGTTGTCCCGAGATACACATGACAAGTACAAATCCATTTCCGACTTCAAGGTGTTGATGCATAATGCTTAAATCCATGCATGCAAAGATCATTTATGTTATAACCTGCCTTACATGGTGACAGAGGCTGAAATCGACTAGGTCATTACGACTTGGCATGATGCAAGGAATACTGGGCTAGGCTCCACCCAATCAGTCATGACCTCAACATCTGGAAAAGAGATAACAAGTTCCACAAAGGATAAATAAGAAAATAAGACCATTGAGAAGTACAAAGAGGCTTCAACAAGCATTGCAACAACAGTCACCAAGTGTACTGAACTCTTAGACGCAACGATGGGCTTGTGGACTTCGGTACAGACCTATCCACTTGTGAAGAAAATCTCACAGGAACTGTTTGCCAAAGAGAAGACGTTCGATGAGCTTTAGGAGGTGCCGCCCACACTTGTGTATGCTGAGAGAATGGCACGATTGTAGACAAGCCAGGTGTTGCATGGCGAGGTTGAAGACCTACGGCGGAAGAAGCACATCTTGACCACCCACACGAAGCCATGGGAAAGTGAGGCGATGAAACTATCATAGGACTTATATGATCCTCTCAAGAACCTGAGCTAGACATATCAGAGTATCAGTCTCACAGTAGAGGGTCTTACCTCTCAGAAATTGGTGGACACAACTTAGAGTGTTGTTGATCAGAGCATGGGTGTCCTTGCGCCCTTCTGTAGGTTTTAACCCTGAACAGAAATATCTACACACGATTCTTATAACAGAAAATAAACAATAGCAAGAGCATAAAACATAAAACAGATAAACACAGAGATTTTCCCCTGGATCCCAAATTGGGACTACCAGCTTGATTTTCTATTATATTCCTTTTAGTGTTACAACACATATATATACATGCCGAAGCATACATAAACCCCAATCCATTAACCCTGGATTAGAACATAACCGTAGTTCCCTTGACCGGATCTACAAAATACCAGGGGCCGAAAACCATCGAACCCCAAAACCATGTGCAAAACTATGCACAAAACCATGGGCGGATCCGCCTATGAGTGGGTCCGCACAAAACTATTTCGCGATGGGACGCCAAGCCTGACTCAACGCGCCAGACCGGCCGCCCTCCTGTCCTCCGCCCACGCCCGACGCAACATACAGCGTGTGGGGCTAATCGTGGAAAGAATATAACACATACCCAACACCTTCATCACCGCCATCGAGGAGCTAAAGACCAAGATGACTACCCTAACACCTCTGTGACTCAAGACGAGTCACAAAATTGTGTTGGGGGACACCGTTGGAGCAGGGTCCCTTAGGACAACAATTTTGGAGTAAACTATAGTATTTTTTGTAGTTTTGAGTCATGTGCGCTAAGAAATTCACAGTTAAGGGGCTTTGGGGCAGGTCAAAGCAACTTCATGAGTTGTAATGGGCTGAAGGGTAAATCTAGGAGTCTCAAACCGTGGTTTTCTGACCTTATGATGAGCACAGGCTAAGGTATAAGTGGAAGTCTACATCAAGTGAGATTAGCAGTTTTTTGGATAAGTTTTATGTAAGTTTTGATGGATGATTGAGCTCTGAAGAGAATCTATGTAAGCGCTTGTGTCTAAAAGGCTCTTGTTGGTTGTGTGTGCAAAGACCTTAGTCTGGTTGTGTGTGGACCCCGCTAGCTGTGTGTGTGGGTAGATCTGAAGGATTTTAAGGTTTTTTATGAACTTTTGATGAATAAAGACGTGTTTTGATAATTTTTTGTACCAAATGCATCTCTCAATTGCTTATGATCTCTCCTTGCATATGATTTCCGTTTACTACACAAGAGTTTTATTATCTATGACTGGATCGGTTGCGTACCTATTTTATTGTTGACGTGAATGCTAACTTCTTATATCGATTGTTGTAAACACTTCATATTACATTATTATAACAATTAAATGGATTATAGAACCACTGTTTGTTCATGCGCACCTTAGGAACGTAATTTTGGAGTAAAAAATAGTATTTTTTGTAGTTTTGAGTCGTGCGCGCTAATAAATGCATAGTCAAGGGGCTTCGGGGTGGTTCAAATCCCCCTCATGAGTTGTGATGTGCTAAAAGGTAAATGTAGGAGTCTCAAAACACATTTTGTGGACCTTAGGATGAGTGCAGGCTAAGGTATAAGTAGAATTCTAGATCGAGTCGGATAAGGCAATTTTTTGGATAAGTTTTATGTAAGTTTTGATGGATGATTGAGCTTTAAAGAAAATATATGTAAGTGTCTATGTCTAAAGGGCTCGTGTTGGCTATGTTCACGGAGACCTTAGTCCGGCTATGTGTGGACCCCACTGGCTGTGTGCGCCGGTAGATCTGAAGGATTTTAAGGGTTTTTTCAAACTGTTGATGAATAAAGACAAGTATTGATAACTTTGTGTACCAAATGCATCTATGATTTTCTTATGATTTTTCCCTATGTATGATTTCCATTTACTGCACAAGATTTATATTATCTCTGACTGGATCGGTTGCGTACCTATTTTATTTTTGACATGAATGCTAATTGCTTAGATTTATAGTTGTGAATACTGCATATTACATTATTAGAAAAGTTAAAGGGATTGTGGAACTATTGTCTATGCGTGTACACATGATTAACATGTCATAGTTAACTTAGGGTTGTTGGTGCACAAGTCAGTCTGTGTGGTAAAACAAATCTGAATGTGACCACTTCATTTAACTCTATTTCAGGGAGTGGAAACCTGGTTCAAGCACCCCCCCATACTGCTTCAGGTGAGACTTTGGCATGCAATCAGGTCATTGCCAAAATGGTTTTTTTGGTTACGCGCTAACTCTAAACCTGGGTCGAAACCCCTCAAGCCAACAATTTCTCAATGACTATTTCTCTTTTGATCCAAATATCGAACACAATGTCGTGAAATGGCTTGTACAACAACAAATCCATCCAAAAAAATGTATCACTCTTATGATTGTTCATCAAGAACAACATAAAAACGTGGCCAGACACGAACAACAACAGGGACTTCTCATGTCTACCGCCTGCATCAAAACTACATGAACTTGTCGTTTGAATCAATAAAAAATTGTCTGAAAAATGGGGTTGTGTTTGATACATTTCCACAAAATTGTTCCCAGAGGAAATGTCATTAGAATGTACTATAATCATTTGGTAAAAAAAATTCCCAACGTTCAAAGGGAAAATTTATGACTGCAAAATACAAGAGGAAACTTTAACAACATATGACAAATTTCCTATGCTCCAATGTCACACACAACAACTATTCTATCAAGGAACCTCCTATACGCAAACAAGGGAGGAGTTTCACATCCACTGCTAGAAGAAACTCTTGTCAACAGTTCATGATAACTTTCAGATATTTTTTCTTTCTTTGAAGCATATTTCAAAATATATTTTAACACTGCATGTCAACAAATAAACAGTTGACATTCACATTTTCTCGCCACATTGTTAAAAGATATACAGTGTGAACATTCAAACGATCATCGTTTCGAGTTGGTTCATATATTTTTTTCCATTTCTCGTCAATGTACAAACTTGAATCTGCACTAACCTAAGATGGAACATTATATCAGCACGAAAGGAATGACACCTTTATCCTCAAACACGATTCGACACTGTATTTGGTGTCTTTGCACTCGATTTACCAAATGCTTATAATCTTCTTGAACGTTGCAGAAAATAATTTCATGCATTTTTAAGGGGCATGGATCATCATTCACACTTCTAGGGAGCATCACATTTTGACGATGAATGTCACACAAATTCCGAGCTGTGTGACATATTTGTCAAAATACTTCTTCGTTGCTTTGACACTTAAAGGGTTTGACCAATCCATTCTCATGACATTGAGAGCTCCACGAAACCAAAGGAGCCCGTGGATTGTGGAGAGCCTCTATGCTGCCACTCAAATCTAACAAAATCACGCATGCAATAGATAAATACAAAAAAAAAAAAAAAAATCCAAAGCTTTTGCTACAAATTTTACACAACATAACATAAAGGTATAAGGACAAACCTACACTAGAAATATTTCACCAAAAGATACATTTGTAGAACAACCTCACGAAATATATTGAACTTTTGGTGCATATAATTAGCAACAATATGTGGATACTTAATGGCATCATAAACTTTTATCACATGCTCATTTTGACGTATGGTTTGGCTATTTGTAGGCACAAGACAATGCAAGTCAGACCACTTTGTATTAGTTGTAGTCAACGTGAAAAACAATGTTGGACAACCCAACTAGATTATCATGTTAGTGAGCTCAGAATGACATTTTGTCTAATATGCCTTCTTACCCCTAGGAGAGGAACCAAACTGCATTAATTTTTTAGGAAATTTATTTTTTTCAAAATCATGAAGTTGTTCACGTAATTCCTAGATAGTCGAAGGTGCATTTTCATGAATACCCTTCTTAAATAAAAATATGTACTTCCCTCGCTACGATGCTACCTAAATGTTATTCAAAAGAAAGTACCAAAATGTAGGATGGCTTCCAAATATTTGATCATAATATCTAAGCATGTGCAAAACATATTCATGCATTTCAATGTTGAAAATACGTGTATGAAACCAATTAGCATCTCAAATAAAGAAAAAAATGGGGAATTCCATGTCTAGAAACCCTTCGGTATTGTATTCGTTGAAGGGAGACGATCCAATATCTAGCCGTTCTAAAGCCTCCTCATTTGTTGAATCTATAGTTTCAATAAATATTCTTGTTTGATCGACTTCCCTGCAATCATTCGACAATGATGGATGGGACCACAGATAATTATAACCCTGTATTTTTACCTCCTCATCAACCCCATTTGGTTAATATACATTACTTGTGATATGTTGTAGCCCATTCGACACATTTTTTGGTCTTTTAGGGAGTACCGTAACTAAATCCATATCAACTCCAACATCCCCATAATACTTATCCATTTGTATTTGATAAAGAAACACATTCGTGACACCTTGTCTCTTCACATAGAATTCATAATATCTCGATTCAACACCTCTTCTTCTCACAATAACATAATCCAATTTTTCTACACGACGAGGAAGTTTCTTTTCAATCGTAGATATATCTTGTGTAAAACTTATTGTATTACCACTATACTTATATTGACCACCACGACCATGTGACAGTATTGAATTCACCCTTGCTATTATCATTTCCTCCATCTCTGTCAAAACTCTAAGAACTTCTGGATATTCACCTGGATCCATGTTGTTAAAACGAGAAAAATGATATCCTTTCTCCACCCTACACCTTCTACAAATGGGCCCCTTATGTCATTTCACAACTTGTATACCACAATAACATTCATTGCACACTTGGCACATTTATACAATAAATAAATTATCAAGCCTCAAACAAAACTTTTCTATGAGCTTCAATCATGTCCCTGCTGAAATCACAACAACCAGACCATTCTAATTTGATGATGTTCAGAAAAAACCATTACAGAAGGGACATGATGAGCATCACTTCTTTGCATAATACGATAAACCTCAACTCTCCTTATTTCATTCAAAATTAGATCATTCTAAGCACCAAAATCCAAAAACCATAATGTAAAAACCAAGAACGTTGAGAACAAAAACTCATTTTTTCCAAAAGACCAACTATTTCAAAGATACACATAATATACATTTTGTTGGTTACTGCATTAGCCAACCAACATTTAAGGAACCAACACAAATACCCTTGCTTACAAATATCATTAACGTCCACAACAAAATTCAACATTGTTTTAAAAAACATATAATAATGGTTGAATAAAAGAAACCAAATTTTATAATAAAAAGTAAAAAGCATGTGAAAATAAAAAAATACAATTCACATTCACATTCACAAAAGCACAACTTTGCACCATTTCCGTGCGGTGAATAAAATTGGTAGGAGAGTTTCATCGAGAGATAGTAGATATAACATCATCACCAGGTTCTCCCAAATTATCAACCATCCTAGAAAGCATGCTACTATGAGCAAACAGATCAGAGCCAAGCACTCATCCATGCCCTTCATTTATTGAATCTTCTATTATAGAAATTCCTCCATTGTTTTTAGACCGCCCATGATTCTGACTTCTTTCACCATGTTATTGGTAAATACAATGCACTAAAACAACATAAAATGTGAGGGAAACCTTAGAAAATTGTGAAAAAAATAATTGCATAAAGAAAAAAGCGAAATTCATATTTCAACAAACTCAATTTTCCATAAAGAAAAAAGGTTCCATACTCACAGTGTTCAACACCAACAACTTCACAAGGTGTTCCAACAACACATTACACCGTGCGAGGTTGTAAGCTAGCCGGGGATGCAATGGGTTCGAACAATGAACATAACCGAACACCAACATCTGACTCGCAAACATTCTGCGACAACAAAGACAAGTGAAAAGAAAATCGCTGCAAAATCAATATTTTTCCATCCACAACATAAATGTTGGAATTTTCAGAATTCCAAAACAATAAACACTGCCTTCCTTAAACACAGAGAAACTATTTAAAATTCACTCACAGACAGAGTTTTCAATTCAGAAAAATTTATATTCAATATAAAAAAAACTGCTGTTACAGACTTCCTCAAAAGAGGGATTTACAAACAAAATTCTGACTGCTGCAAACACAGTTCAGAAATATCACTCTGTCATTCACAAATGACACTCTGTCTCACTAAAACATTCACTACTGGAATACTCTGTTTTTCTGGAAAATACACTGCTGTGCAATTCCAAATTCACTTCTCTGTCTTTTGCAAAATGCACTCTGCTGTGCATAAAACTCTGCTCTCTGTTTTTTACAATAGGCTGCTGTGTATTAAAACATTACATAACAAATAATGGCTCTGTCTCTACATATTACAAAACAGAAATATCTTCAGCCATAAATTTACACAACCACTAAATTATCACCGCTTGACAATCTTTAATGGTCTCAATAATTTCTGTCAGCACCGCTTCAATTCTCATTGATGGCGCCTAGATCTTTTTCTTTCCAGCACTGCTGTGCTTTCATAAACTCTGTTCTGTGTATTAAAAATAATACAGCAACCCTTTGCTTTCTTCCGCACTGCTGTGCATTGCAATTAAAATTTACTGTGCTGTGTAATAATAAAAAAACATTCACCTTACCGCTTTTTACAATGTGCTGGGCAATTAAAAATAAACCCAAATTTAAACATATAACATTACAACATTTAAAAAAATATTGTTTTAAACGTGCGATGGGCAAATAACAATTAAACCCAAAGTAACATGGACGCATATTATGTGGGGCCGGCTGATGACATCAGCAAGTCCGATGGGGTATGCTGCCCCGCCGGCTCTCCCTTATCGACCCCCTCGGAATTCTTTGTGACTCCAAGATGTGGGCCCAGCTCCGATGGGGTTTAATACCCCCTTGGCCTGTCTCGCCGGACCCTCGCGGACTTGCTGCCGCCTCCATTCCTGCGATAGCTCGGCAGTTGGAATTAATTCCAACAATAAACCAAGAAAAAAGAAAAAAGCTTGAAGTACTTGTATTGCTCCATTAGAGACAATACCAAAATATTCGGGAGGACTGAAAAAATTGACTATATAGTTTCTACTTGGAACACCCCAACCCACATTTACAGTAGAATGTTCCAAATTGTGGAACATGCCAGGAACGAGATCACTACGAAAAACAATCCAGACCCAACAAATTGTCTATCAGCATCATTCTCATCATCTCGAAATTCTACATTTCTTCCATTGCTTTCAGATGAATTTTGGTTATTACTTGTATCGACACTCTCTAAGAGAAAAAAATATGAAAAAATAAGTCAATTTTCAGAAAAGTTTTAAAGACAATTTTTAAAAACAAATCAATGTTAACAAAGAAGAAACTGAACAAATTATCATTCCAAACCAACTTTCAATAATGTGATACTCATGATCATCCACCCCTCCATCTACATGATTTGCCGAAAATATTTTTTTTCACTGGTAAGCAACCCTTCTACGGGAATTTATAACTTCACTGTTCTACTAATACCATTATCATTGATATTAATTTGTTCTCTGACGAGCCGCAAGCGAGAGAGTTCTTTTCCCAACACGCCTACTCATTCCCTTGCTCGAAATTTCTACAAGACACAACAGCTCTTCTATTTAACATTCTTTTTTTCAACCCCCAAATCAGTGTACAATCCCATGTGCAAACCATAATGAATCCCCTATGTTTTTAAATTTGTAATCTAAAAATGGAACCAAAACTTCCTGCAAACATTAAAAATAGACAAGGAAAGTACAAAAGGAATGGCAAAAGGAAAATATATATTAAAAATCCCACAAACAAAAAGTTTTGACGGTTTTGCTTCGAAACACTAATGTCTGGAAGAAAATTATTTTTTTGAAAAGAAAATTTTCCTTTTGACATCGCGGAAAGCAAAACCATTTTCACAAATCACCCAGAATGATGATACTTGGCGGTGATTTTAGAATACGGAAAAGAAGCAACAAAGTATTTTACTCGTCTGAAATAAACATTTAATCTCAAGAGAAAAATCTATCGAGTATAAAAACACAATTCCCAACATTAAGGTCTGGAATTGATAATTGAAAATATATGACAAACTATGCATTTCAAAGAATGTCCAATAACAAACATGCTAAAGTCTCAAATGCTATATAACAAGACTCAAAGGTAGTGTTGGTATGTCTACATTAGAATCAAAATTTGGAACAACAGAGAATATATTTCCATTTTTGAGGTATTAAATGAAACCATCAACAAATGCAACATGGAACCCTGTTCCTTCCAGCATGGAGACACCATCAACCATTGTTGTTTTGCAGACTCGAGTCACCAAATCAAATCATATACGTAGAACTATGCTGCCATGGAACCGAAAAAAATCACTTTCTCCTAAACAAAACTAAAAGGAAGGCATCCCAGAAGTTTACTATTTATATCCATAGAAATGTATTGAAGTAACGTCAAACTAAATCCCCAATCATCTTCAAAATATTTGAGCCTTCCTTCACAGGAAGGTTGCCCACTTTCAAAATTATCTAATTCTTTCAATGCCCAAACATACGATGTACCATTATTCACAAAACAAGCAAGTTGGTTCCTGTATTTCCCTATAGCCATACACCGTATGTTTGAAACGGGTAAAAATTTAAAACCCCAATTGTTACCTTCTATATCCACCCAATATATTGTGTATCCATATATAGGATATTCATCATAATCTTTGTCCAAATACCTTTAACGGAATTCAACAACCACTCATTGAAAATCTCCACCTATTATTTGAACATTAAAAAAAAACATACCATCTTAATCCTACATTACGTGAGTCATTCATAAGGTTTTTTTGGAAATACTAATGAAATTACAACAAAGCCCAAGGTAATTATTTTCACCCCTGATCAATATAACTCCATAATATTAAATTTCATGACCGAAAAACCATAAATATTAAAAAGACCCAAAATACATGTTAGCGATGCATATCACATGTTTGAGCTATTCACAAAACATCTCTCATAATTTAAATTATCTATGTTATCATATTTTTTTATAAATTTTTTCTATATAAACAAAGCAATCCTCGTCTACCATATCCACAAAAAAATATATATTATATAAAGAAAGCAATCTTTGACTTCAATTTCCTTTCTAATTGTGTATATAATGTCTTTTTAACATTCTCAACTTCAAATTATTTTCAAAAGATAGAAAAATAATTTTTATACATTTTTTTTTAAATTAAATTGGTTTATTAAATATGGTTTTTTCACATTGCAAAAAATATATTTTATTAATCAAAATTTTTTTTTTATAAACTATATCAAACACAAATCAAAAGTCATACTCCATAAATATAATTTGATATTGACATTTTTTTTTAAGTGATTATAAGTTGGCATTGCTCACACAACTTCCATTCATGTATAAATATGTTACGTTTTTTAATAAAGAACACGCTAAAGTTATTTTTCATTAATGTTTTATTATTTTCTAACTTCCATTTATGTATAAATATATTTTTTTAAATAAACATGTTTAAGTTAATGTGCAGTAATGTTATATTATTTTCTTTGCTGAAAAATGGATGCGGTGGCAAAAGAGACAACAAACATGTGTATTTATTATATTTGTCTAGCTAGGTATATAGTGATCTCTATGGGTTGAGCGTGCATTAGTTTTTTTTAATTGTTTTTTAAGTGCATTTTAACCAAAGTTTTAAACCATTTGTATATTTTAATAATATTTTTAAAAATTTGTTTGTTTTTGTTTTGATATTGTATTGGAGGCCTTATTGCAGGAAAAGGGGAAATATCCTAATTTTTTCGAAACTAACCATCAATAAACTTACAATAAAAATGAATCACTGCGAACTAATGCTAGCTTTAAAGATAGCATTAATTCATAGCATTTTATGTAATGTAAATTGTTTCAAAAAATATGTGAGCATTTATATTATGATTGCTTCCACTTTACACCAACCCTGATTACACTTACCACAACGTCAAGCTTAGACCTGCCACACGACCTCTGGCTTGCTTCCACCTGCTACCATCATCATCTCCTTATTTCTTTCACCTAGCACTATCACCATCCATCTTAAATTCAGTAGGAGCTAGGCATTCTTCTCCAAAAACAAACTCATTTCATTTAGTACTCAGAGATGAAAGGTGTTGAGAGTTTAAATAAAAGGGCGTAGTCTATTGTAGTAGGTTGCAAGTACAAAGGACATAGTCTATGGCAGAAGGTTGCAGGTACAAAGGGCTTACCTGAAAAGCTACTTGAAAAGTATGTCTAACTTGAAAAGTTGGCATATGTCTAAAAAGTATATCTCAAATTCTTGTTCATATAAAATGTTATTCATATCAAACTAAACTTGCATGAACCGCTAGCGTTTTTATTACGTTTTGCTTTTTCTTGAGAACAATGCGAAGTATTTTTTCTAGAATGATAAGTATCAACTGGAATGCATTCATATCAACTAGAATGATAATGATTAGTTATTTAAATAAATCAACCATAAATATAATTTATTAATCAATGATAAATAATTTACGAGTTTGCTGAAACAGAGTTCGACTTCCCCTCCTCGTTTCTATCTCAATTTGTTTTTCTCATCCAATCTCTACCTCAATTCCAACATGTCTCTGTTTTATTTACACCTCTATCTCTGTCACTATAAGTCACAATAGAAATATCCTTTTTGCACCCAAGTAGATGGTGCAGCGGTGAAGCAGTTATAAGTCACAATAGAAACCTTTTTGCATCCAAGTAGGCGGTGCAATGATGGAGCGGTTAGGCGGCGATGGAAATACGTTCAAGCCTCATGGGATCATTACTATTTCAAGTGACAATCAGTTCCTGGTTCTACCCTAATACTGTGCGGGAAGCTATAATGCTCCCGTTGTTTTCAAGACATATACTTATAACCTTGCTAATGAAGATAATTGTTCTACTTCATCATGAGGAATGGTTTATTGATCGCTACCGCTAGAGATAGAACCAGGAGCAGGGAAGGAACTTGTCGCATTGATAGGAAACACCAGATTTTGAACTATGATGCTCAACACAAGGTGTAAAGTGCATTCAATGGAAGTCTTAACCATGCGATTTCGCTGCCAAAGATGCTGCTAGAGTTCGTTTTTCTGCAGCTTCGATCTTGCTAAATTTTTTTCCTCCATTTTTTAAGAAAACATTGCCTACCATTATCTACTCCTTGCTAAGCTTCTCACCTCACCATCATGGTTGTCGCTACCGCTTGGGGTGGAAGTGAGTTTTTGTTGCTATAAGAAAAGACCTATTATTATGGAAAAATATTGCTATTCAATCTACTGCAACATGTGAGTTGTTGATGCTATCACAAAATACCTATTATTATGTAAAAAAAAAATGGTATTCAATCTACTGCAACATCTGCTAATGTGTTATCTTGAAATTTCAAACTTACAGAATTTAAATCACAAAATTTGACAAAATAGAGAAAATCTACGATTAGAATTGACAAAATATAGAAAATCATGGCATAGACAAGATTGAAGAAAGAGGCGCTCGACCCATAAGGCCTATGGTTTGAGCCAAAAATAAGCCAATTTACATGGACCGGGCTCATTTTTAGTCATAACTCTACACTAAGCTAGTTGTGAGCGATTATATGCATGGAGCCGCCTACCCCAATGGTTTTCATAACACACTATATTTGATAACATTAGAATAAAATAATAATTATTAATATTGTGAATATTATGCCACATGACTCTCAAATTCGAATCTTAACCGTAATTTTTGTTGAGTAATTATAAATTTTGAAAAAGAACAAAATCCATTTCTTCATTGGTCCCAAAATCATTATTAATGAAAATTCAAACCTGAAATGTAATCCTTTCTTAAAAGAAACTATGAATCTCACCAATCAAAATATAAAATATCATTTTTATGTGTGATTACTAAGAGTGAAATATTTAGGACTAAAAGTGGATTAAGAGCATAAGAGTAATCATTTTGAAAGAACTATGAATCTCACAAATTAAAATATACAATATATTTTACGTATAATTATTTATAATTATATGTATAATTATTAAGTGTGCAACATGAGTGAAATATTGACGATGAAGGGTTGATTGGGGGAATGTGTTATACCCAAAAATCAATGTATGAGTACATTTTGAAAGAACTATGAATATCACAAATTATAATATAAAATATATTTTATGTGTAATTATTAAGTGTGCAGCAAGAGTGAAGTATTGATCACGGTGGGCTGTGGGCTGATTGGGGAATGTGTTATATCGAAAACTCAATGTATGAGTAATGAAAATTTTTAAAGAAAGTTTAATCCTGAGTTGGTTAATAACACTCTACATCTTACTTATTTACTACAAATAAGTTCATGAAAATTCCTTATTTACTACCAACAAGTTGATGAAAATTGCATATCATATATTTTTCTATACAGAACATATACCTATCATTACTCTGTGACTCATACAGATACTTCTCATCAAGTCACTTGCGGACTCATAGTCATGAAAGTTGCAATAGATAGGTTCTGAAAATAATGGAGTTAAGGTCATATTTTAAATATGAGAATTTTGAATAATTTTGAAATTGTTATTTAATATATTAAAAGATATTAGTTATCTAGCAACTCTTTTTAGATTATGTTGATCTTGAGTCTCTTTTTTCTTATTTATAAAACAACTATATCGTGGAGGAAATTAATAATTACATGGGGACTAAATAATTTGTAAGATATGGTGTACAAGCTCAATTTTGTTGTCTTGAACTATGGTGAACAAACAATGATTTTAAATCTATTTTGGGCGTTGGACTTTTATAGCGTTGATCTTGCCAATTCATATTTCTATAAATTTCAAATGCCAATACCAAAAATATTAGAAATAGTAATTAAGAATTACATTGGGGACTAAATCATTGGTGTAAAAATTGAAGTTGACTCTCGTGAAGTGTGGTGAACAAAAAATGTTTTTAGGTATGGTTTGGGCCTTGGAATTTTACAAAGTTGATCTTACCAATATTTGTTGTTGGCATGCTCAAACACAAGAACCCTTCATGGAATCATTTCCATAAGAGGATTCCTTGCCGGATATCTTTCCAGAATCATTCCCATAAGAGATTAGCTGCAAGAGATGGTGCACAAGCTCCACTTGAATGGCCATAGATTTCAAACACCAATATTAGAAATATGAAAAACAATATTTGCATTGGTACACTAAAGCCATTGTACAATCAAGCCCAGGAACCCTCCCCCTTTCGGAATAATTTCCATAGGAGGATTCGTTGCAAGAGATGGTGCACCAGCTCCATTCGGTCACCACAAATTCAGTGAAAGAAGTGTTTTACGACTTGGTTGGGCCTTTGGATTTTAACACATTGATGGTTCACATTCGAAGTGCCATAACTTTCGATAATAATACACAGGATTCCAAAATATCTCAACAACATTATGATATTTTCTGTTGGTTCAATTCTCTGTTTTACGATTGTGTCCTCTTTCGGCAAGTATACCATTGCATTGCAATCTTGTTAATACTACTAATACACCAACCTTTTCAAAACATATTGTGACTAATGATTTCAACATTCTAATTGGCATATGGTCGAAGCGTAATCAGTCACCGAGTCCATTGGATTTGAATTGGTCTCAGAATTATTCTTCATGGCCTTCATGTTGGAATATTTAAAATTCCAGAACAACAATGGAGAATAAAATTCCCCCTCTTCAACACAGAGAAAATATATAAAAAAATTCTTCACTGGAGACAGAGTTTTCACTATAAAAACTATTTCATTAAACTTCAAAACTTGGTTACAAAATCACCGACCGAGGGAATACAAAAAGCTTTGATCGCTTCAAAAACACAAATACCAAAAACAAAACTCACACTCTCTAAAATTTCACTCGGGACAAATACTCGTCTCTTCAAAAAATGAATGCACCGCCGTGCCATTCAAAATTCTCGTTACACTTCCGCTCGTGTGTAAAATTCCAACTTTACAAATATGAACAATGCACTTCCATTGGTATATACAAGTCTTTTTCACCGCTCGTGTGAAAAATAAAAAACTTACAATGTCAAAAAAATGCAATACTGTGCCTTTTCCCTTTTATATGCCTCGCATTTTTTCAATATAAAAAAAACTATATTAAAATAAAAACTTATTTTAAAACTAAACATAATAAAAAAAAACTAAAATCAAAAGTTTCGCCTATACCATATGATTCATATATGGTGTAATCTTTAATAAAAAAACATACGCCCATTTTAAAATGCTTTGGGCCCCACCATTTCAAAGAGCCCACACATATGTTATATTACATATGTTGAAAACATATGTTAATTCTTTTTTTTAACACAACATTCAACGATCAACCAAAAATCATTAAGACCTTGCAATCAAACCCTTTAAACATTATCCACCGGACTTGAAACAAATAACACCAAACCGCATAAAATTTCTCGGTGCCAAAAAATTGCGTACGCGCAAAGTTGTGATGCGGAATTTTTATTAAATCCGCTTCGCTGATTTTTCTCGTCCGATTTTTTGGGCAATTGTATCGAAGAAAATTGTGATGCGAAATCTCTTCCAATCCGCCTTAGTGAAGTTTCAAATCCGGAAATTTTCATGTGGTTTGGGACCACCGTCCTTCAGTTTTTTTAAGCTCCCCGCGCATTTAAAATCAAAATACTTTCCGCCGTTTAAATTTCTCTCGTTTCAAAAAATGTCACAATGGGTTCACTCGCTCGATCAAAATGGCAAGCGGCTATCTTACGTTGTCTCGCAAAACAACGTAAATGGAAGGTGGTCGAAACCGTACTCACTAAAGTAATTTTCAACACTCCCCCCTTACTTTCACTGGGTTATCAAATATACCCGTACATTTCTCAAAAACTCAAAACTCTTCGCCCAATGGCTTGTTCAAAATGTCCGCAAACCTGCCCCCGAGTTCTCGTGTTCCAAAACAATTTCACCATTGTTTACCAATTCTCTCGATGTAATGAAATTTTGTGTCAATGTTTCGTTCTTCACAGGAACAGTTTTCGGATAATGCAATAGCTGAGCTATTGTCACAATAAATCACTCGTTCCTTTTACCTCGCTCTGGCACAAACTTAACATCCTCCTCATCCAAATTGCTTGACATGCCGCTCGCCGTGGTTGCCACATATTCTACCTCCTCGTCGTAGACAATGCTACAATGTTGCTTTAAGCCCATGAAATGGCTCCCGAACCCATGTGGAAAAACATAACCGGAAGTGCTCTTCCGATCATCTACACTTCCCAATCACCGGCTGTATCCAACTAAATCAATTTTCTGAAGCACTATATAAAATACTCAAACCTTTTCAGACCTTTAACATACCGAATTCCTTCGCCGCTCGCCAATGTGCATCCTTTGGCTTCTCCATAAATCCGGAAATTAAGCTAACAAAGACATTATGTCGGGCCTGTCATGGGCCAAATACATGAGGCTACCAACTATGCTCTTATACGTGCCAGGATCAAAAATCCTCGTCGCCGTCCTCTCTCGCCGAGTTTTAATCCCATCGTGGGGAGTGATCACCGCTTTGCTCTCCCGCATATTAAATCTTTCCAAAGACTTCATTAATATATTTTGCCCGTGAGATAAAAATCCCATTTTCATCTTGTTCTACTTCTATTCCTGCTAGTGTATCTTCAAAAAACCCATGTCACTCATTTCAAATTCTTCTTTCATGATCGTTTTAAAATTTTCAATAAGGTAATTATCATTACTCCGTGAAAATAACATCATCAACATATAAAACTACAATCAACATTTTACCATCTTTTTCTTTTAGATGTAGAGGTGGGTTCTCCCTCACACTTTTCAAATCCATTTTCCAAGAGATAGGAGTCTTTTCCCTAGTGTACCACGCTCTCGTGCTTGCTTCTGGGCCCCATAAAGAGCTTTCTTCAACTTGTACACTTTGTGCTCTTGGCCTTTCTTCTCATAACCGAGAGGTTGTTCAATGTAAACCTCTTCCATTAACACTCCATTTAGGAATGATGACTTCACATCCATTTGTTAAACTTTCCACTTGTTTTGTGCTGCTATGGACAACACTGCTCTCACGGTTTCCATTCTAGCAACCGGTGCGAAAGTTTCCTCATAATCTATCCCATGCTTTTTCTTATACCCTTTGATGACAACCCTTGCCTTGTGTCTCTTTATTTTTCCTTCAGCATTACTCTTGTTCTTGTAGACCCATTTAACTCCAATGACATCTTTACCTTTTGGGAGTTCAACCAAATCCCAAGTCTTGTTTCTTTCTATGGCATTAATCTCCTCATCCATAGCTTCTATCCATTTCTTATCCTTAATAGTTTCTTCGAAATGAACAATGGTCATCAACATGACAATATAAAGCAAACAAAGAATTGATACCTTCATTTTCTCTCGCCTCTTGTGCATAAATGTCATTCAGATTTCAACTTCTTACCTCTTTGACTCGATGTACAAATGCTTGAAGAAGCACTTGAATTTCTCCTTTATGTGCTTGGAGAAGAACTCTCATTTCTTCTCAAGGGTGTCTCTTGCTGCTCTTGTGTTGGTACCGTTGTTTGGGGATGTATTTTAGCTAATTCATCATCATTCATCATGAGATAAACAAGTGTTTAACATTCACCGTTTTCTCTATGCTTCCATCCTAAGCTTCCTCCTCAATAAACCGAACATCTCGCTCACAATAAACTTCTTGGTGGATGGGTTGTATAACCCGTAGGCCTTGGATTCCTCACCGTATCCAATGAAAATAAATTTCTCCCCCTTTGGCTCGTCCAACTTCTTCCCTACCGATCCGGAATAGGTGCATAAGCCACACATCCAAAAAAAAAAACCTTCATATGTGTGACACTTTGCTTTCGTGCCACTCCATGCCTCTTCCGTACCACCATCGCTTTTGTAGGGCACCTATTCAAAATGTATGCTGCACAATGTATAGCTTCAGCCCAATAATCATTAGGCAAAATGCTTTTCCTTAACATACTCCTCACCATGTCCATTATGGTTCTATTCTTCCTTTCGGCTACCCATTTTATCGTGGAGTATATGTAGTTGTAAATCGTTGAATACCATTTTCTCTACCAAAACGTAGAAAATATTTAGAGATATACTCACCTCATCTATCAGTCCTTAGTACTTTGATGTGCGTGTACCCACTTTAGTTTCAAGTGCTTTGAAATTGCGTAATCTTTTCAAACACTTCTCACTTTTGTTTTTCAAAAAGTAAACCCAAGTTTTTCTTGTAAAATCATCTATGAATGTTAACATGTAGTGGCTGCTAGCAAGCGATGGAGTTTGCATCGGTCCACACAAATCCGAGTGGACAATCTCTAAGGGTGCCTTTGCCCTTATGCTTTTCCCGGAAGGAAAACTTTCTCTCGTGTTGTTTCTCAAGATACAACCTTCACAAAGGTTGTCCGGCTTCTCTATCAATGGTAAACCTCTTACCATTCCTTTCAGGTTCAACAAATTAAGACCTCCAAAGTTGAGATGTCCAAATCTCAAGTGCCACAACCAATTTTCATCTTTGGTTCGTCGGATAGCCTCTTTTGCCATCGCCGCTATCTTTTATTCATTTTTCGCATCTACTCTCATTCTAAGAGGGAACATTCTGCTCCTTGTCATCTTCACTTCAGCAATACATTGCTCACGGGGTGGTTTGTCCATAATGGTACAAACATCATCCTCAAAAAATACATTGTACCCCTTTGGACAAGTCGTCCAATACTTAAAAGGTTACACTTCATTCTTGGAACATAATACACATCCTGGTGTATTTCTTTGCACCTTTTCTCTTGTTAAAACACACATTCTCTTTTCAATATACTAGAATTTGCTATCAGTTTCTAATGTAGACTGTACTCATTACTCAGTTTCCCAGTATAGAAAACATTGCTAAAGCTCTGTCATATGGTTACCGCAACCTGAGTCTAGAAACCATAAATCCTCATTCTTTTCTTCTCGGAAATTATTATACATAAGCCAAAAATTTTTATCTTGGCTAATATTTTCTCTTAGTGAAATTTGCACTAGTTCTATTTCCCATATCATGTTGCTTCTTTCTAAATTCATTAGCATAACGACCCATATTTTACAATAGTGGCATTGGACATTGGACTTATCATACCTCCGCGTCCTTGAGCATCTCCGTTGACCACTCTGCTGGTCAGCTTGGCCTTGATGCTGACGACTTGCTGCCCCTTCCTTGAGCATTTGCGTGGATCGTTTCTTCCACCTCCGTTTTGGCTTCCCCGCCTTCCTCTTTGTTTCCCTCCTCGCCTTGCCCCCTCTTCCTCTTCCGAAAGACATCCGGGTCTTAAAGGCATGTTCCGCAGATGAGTTTTCACTCCTACCCAATCTCCGTCTTCATGAGTCATCGTTGATGCATGTAGCTCATCCACTATGAACTTTAGATCCTTGTGTCTCCTCTATGGTGGCGACAATCACATCGAATCTCGAGGGTAGACTCCCTCAAGAGTTTTTCCACAATCCTCTTCGTTTTCAAGAGTCTCTCCATGAGATCTTATTTGTGTGACCATTCCAATCACATGAGTGGAGAATGAGTCAATAGTATCCTCGACTCTTTCAAGGCCGCAGAGTCTCAAAGTCTCTCCTCAAAGAACTCGAAGTTTTGTTGTCTTCACTTTTTCCATGCCTTCGATAGGTCGTCTCGGGAGAGTTTCCCATGCTTCTCTAGATCTCTTCGTCGTCGCTATCCTTGGAAACACACTCTCACAGTAATCGCTTGATACAATAAGAAGAGAGCCTTGGGCATTTCTTCTTATTGCTCTTCAACAACTCTCTCTCTCGCTCGAGTTAAATCATTAAACTCTTCTTCATCTCGCTCGCTCTTCAAAGCCATCTTCAACAAATTCCCATAAGTCTTGGGAGACAAATAATGCTCTCATATTTATTGACCAAAATAGTCATAATTTTTCCCATTAAACATTGGGAGATGGATATTTCCCATACCCATACCAAAGGTCGGCTCCATCCATTCCCGCACTCTTAACTATGATTAAAAAAACTTGACTGTATGGAACAACTCACCGTTCAAGAATGCTGACTCAAAAAACTCTATAGAGAAATACCTTGGATTCTTTGGCCGAGTTTTCACACCGCCGGAGAAGCCGCCGCAACAAAGAACTCTCTCAGCCTTCTTGATCTTCAAAGAGCCCGGACTAGCTCCGATACCATGTTGGAATATTTAAAATTCCGTAACAACAATGGAGAATAAAATTCCCCCTTCAACACAGAAAATATAAAAAAAAATTCTTCAATCGGAGACAGTAGTTTTCACTCTGTGAAAACTATTTCATTAAACTTCAAAACTTGGTTACAAAATCACCTCCGACCGAGGGAATACAAAAATATTTGACTCGCTTCAAAACACACCAAAACAAACTCACACTCCCCTAAAATTTCACTGACAAATACTCTCGTTCCTCAAAAAATGAATGCACCGTTGTGCCATTCAAAATTCGTTACACTTCGCCGTGTGTAAAATTCCAACTACAATCAACAATGCACTCGCTGTGTTATACAAGTCTTTTTCACTCGTGTGAAAAATAAAACTTACAATGTCAAAAAAATGCACACAGCCTTTTCCCTTTTTATATGCTTCTCGCATTTTTTTTCAATATAAAAAACTATATTAAAATAAAAAACTTATTTTAAAACTAAACATAATAAAAAAAAACCAAAATCAAAAGTTTCGCCTATACCATATGATTCATATATGGTGTAATCTTTAATAAAAAACATACGCCCATATTAAAATGCTTTGGGCCCCACCATTTAAAAGAGCCCACGCATATGTTATATTACATATGTTGAAAACATATGTTAATTATTTTTTTTAACACAGCATTCAACGATCAACCAAAAATCATTAAGACCTTGCACCGAACCCTTTAAACATTATCCGCCGGACTTGAAACAAATAACACCAACCCGCATAAAAATTTTGGGTGCCAAAAAATTTGCGTACGCGCAAAGTTCGTGATGCGGAATTTTTATTAAATAGGCTTCATGATTTTTCCGTCCGATTTTTTGGGCAATTGTACTCAAGAAAATTGTGATGCAAAATCTCTTCCAATCCACCTTTAGTGAAGTTTCAAATCCGGAAATTTTCATGGTTTGGGACCACTGTATTTCAATTTTTTTAAGTTCGCGCATTTAAAATCGGCTCGCTCCGTTGTTTAAATTTCTCTCGTTTCAAAATGCTTCATACTGGGGTTGACCGCTCGATCAAAATGGCAAGCGCCTATCTTGGCGTTGTCCCGCAAAACGTAATGGAAGGTGGTCGGGCCGAAATCGCATGGGCTGAGTAATTTTCAACACTTCACTCATTTTACTCTTGTGGTCGTATATCGTGATCAAAGGAATTTACACAACCCACAAACTCGTCCTTTTTGTCTCCGGACCCGAGTTCGGAAAATTGATACTCGCTTATACTTTGCAAGCCCCGCACATTCACATAACGATATTGTATTGGGGTGCAATGCTATGCTATGTTCTTACTATGTTGATTTTTTGTATTGAGAATTATATGAAAGTTCCCTAGTATGCGCAGTGATTTTTTCATGGTGTTCGTTGATCCGAGTAAAAAGATAGTGAAGACTTTCAAAAGTCTTCAAGGTTCACACAGTAATTCTTCAAAGGACGAACAACCACTCGGTAGCAAAAGATCATAGGAGATTTGGCAGACGCACAACCACTGTACGAGTTGACAAAAAAAATCAAGGTTCGACCGTAAACGAGTTTTATTGCTTTTGGCTGAAACGTTACAGAAAGTAAACTTGAAGGATTTGGCATCTCGCATCTTTGTGTAGAGTGATGATCTCTGAACCTTTGAGAAGAGCATTGAAATGTTCATGCATCTCCTATCGAATTAGCAAGACTTCTCGGTGCTTTAACATTTGCAAATAGCAAAGCCGGATACCTAAATTATCCGAAGACAAATATGCATTTAGGGGCTAATTGTTATGATTGGGTTCGTCGCATCGCATTGTATCCGATATGCCTAGTGATCTTCTCGATGGGGGATGACTATCAATATAAACTCTCCATCACGGGCTTCATCATCACAATCTTGTACTAGTGTGTCCATCCCACCGAGGCTATGGCAAGCCATATGGATTAGGTGGACCGACTTTTCATAATATCCCCGCCCATGCGAGAAGTTTGGATTCCGCATTGGTAAGAGATGGGGGCTCTCCCCGGATGTTATTGTTTAAGCCGCGCTTCTCCAGATGAAGACCGAGTTTTGAACTGGTTATTCCTGGGTGACGATTGTTCCACCGGGTTAATGGTGAAATATTTCCTAAGAAATTTCAAATTTTCCGTGGATCTATGACCATTAATGTGTGGTAGTTGGACGGGTGGGTATGCCGTAAAAATAATCAGGACTTACTATAGTGGCTCCGCCTTTCCACATCGGGATTATATACCCTATTATTATAGTGGCCTTATTTGGATCTCTCGATCGTTGTTGCTATGCCAAAGAATCCGAGCCGATCGTATATAATTCACATCCGACATTCCGCTCTCGGCGAGACTCGACCTCCGGGATCTATTTCGCCGGTCCTACGTGGTGATCGGATGTTTCCTTAGCTCCCTCTACCCGCATACACTTCAACATCTCGAGAAAATGGGACGAGGGTTCCCATGTACATTATACAAATATCTCGGATGCTCGATCATTATGGCGCGGTGATGGTATATGGGAGGCAAGCCTTATTTTCAAGTTTATTGACCCATTAATGCTCTAAGATTACCACTATCCATGCTATGTCCATATGCCATTGCCACTCATCATGCGACCTTGAGTTTGATGACAAGTTTCATGGATGGTTACATAGTAGGTATATAAGATGCATGTGGAAGGTTTCTTGACGTTAGTTTCTTAGCAACTCGACTCGTCCTTACACGCATTCAATGCGAGATCGATATCAAAAATTTGAAATTTCAAACGTTATATTCCCGCTTCAAGCTAAAGGGTCGTCGATAAAGTATTTTCCTACATCCTCGCCATCCGCCTCTGCCTTCATCCGTAAAAATCTTGAACGCCATGGTTAAGGGACAACCCACCGGGCCTCTTGCCATTCCCCATTTATCTTTGGAGGGATTGCACTGGCTTTGGGTTATGAAATCGCCGGTGGCACTTGCGTTTTGCTGAACCACGGGGCGATTGGGAGGAACCGAAAGTCACAGGAGGATGTCAAATTTTTGCCGCAGAGATTCATGGAAAAAAGTGGGGCGCCGCAGGTGGGTGTAAATGTTCGTAACTTTGAGTGGACTCCATTTGGAGCGCGAAGGAGAGGGAGTTCCGGACAACAAATGGGGAATTCTTGTTGTAGAGTTTGGGATGGGGTAGTCGCTGCATCGTTTTAACCGGGTTCCGCAGAATATGGTGAGCAGGAGTTGGATATGAGCGAGAGTGCCGACCGACCGACACCGGCGTTTTCGGCGCATGAACTCGGTGGCTGTTCCAACTCCTCGACTCTCCGTCCTTTGATTTTATGTTGATGTTGTATGTACAATACTTTCTCCTTCATTTCAATAAAATAGGTGAGGCAAAGCATCATAGCATAGCATAGCATGTTTATGGTGTTTGAATAATGTTAATATTGTGTCAAGCATTTTAAATTGCTTGAAGCCGATATTTTTCATTCGGTTGAGAAGCAATTTCGCGACCATGTGTATCTTTTGAATATCTAGATATATGGTGATGATATCACGACCAAGTATTCAGGACTAATATCTGCTTATTAATTTACAAATTCTAGTACTTTGTGGTATTATTTGATTTATGATTATATTTATGGATTAATATATTGGTAGTGATTTAATTGATAATAAAGCTTTATATAAATTATTTGAGTAATGCCCGTAAGTTATATATATATATATATATATATATATATATATATATAGAATTAAGTTGTTTCTATAAATCTAAATTAATATTTTTTTTCAATAAGATGTTTTTTTAACATAATTATAACTTATTATTCATTTTTTAATACAAAACTTTGTAGTCTACAAACAAATAATCTGTCGAAATTTTAAAATATAATTTCAATCAAGATTGTGTTTTGTTTTTAATATACATTTTTGAATGAATAAACAAATTCAGCACCTTGAAAACCCATAGGTCACTATAAAGACTTTGGCACTATATTAAAGAAGCAAACCGAGGAACTTAAAATATCTAGAATTGGGCAATATAGTTTCAAGCAAGATTGTGAATTTTATGTTTTTAAAATACATTCTTGGAATGTATAAATAGATTCAATACCTTATAAAACTTTTGTGGCACTATAAATAACTGAAAACTGTGTTTTTAAATTTTAACTATTTTAGTTAAAATTGACCAAAATACCATTAAAAAATCATTACATCTTAAAATTAGAGTAAGCTATATAAATTTACAATAAAATTGATTATTAATTTAATTATTACAATGTGATCATTTCCTACTTCTATTACATGAAAGTGGAAATACATGAATAATTTTTAAGAAATCCTTCATTTTTTGGAGAGTTTAGTCTGTATAAATAAGAAATAAAAATTATGTTCTAAATAAAAAAATAATGTAAGCTATAATAAAAAAAAATTTGAATATGTCGTTAAGTAATTAGAAGTAAAAAAATAATTGTGTGAGAAAGAAGTATAAATCTTATACTTTTAAAAAAATATTTCAACAAGAAATTTAAATTAACCATTTGAAGATCTATGTTAACTAATTTATGTCCATATCAACTTTTATATATGTCTAGAAAAAATTGTTAAAATAAAATTTAACGTTGAATATATTATATTTTCAATGTTTAATATCAAAAAATATTTTTAATAATTAACATTAACATATACTTAACCTAAAGGTTAGGTAAAAATATTTTAATGTTAATTACATATCATTTAAAAAAACATTAAGTATATGTCATGAAAAAATTAAGTTTTTATGGTTGTACATGTTAGGTAAAATATTTTAATGTCAAATACCTATCATTTAAAAGTTGTATATGTCATGAAAAAATTATGTTTTAATGTTAAACATTGGTTTGTTCCTATATATACATTATTTAGCATTCACAAATACAATTTAAACAATGAAAAATAACACATTGTATTTTTCACTTTAAAAGAAGCTTCCAGTGAAGAAATTAAATCCTCTAAGCTTATATTAGATCGATATTTAAAATGAATCTTCATATAAAAACTAAAATATTATTAATTACATTCATATTATCACAAACATTTCTTTTACCATATCATATAAAAACTAAAGAAACATATGGATAATTTTATTACCATATAAAGGAAAACATGTGGATAATTTTATTACCTTATGAAGTTATTATGGAAATATTTCCTTTGATAAGTTTCTTATCAAATTTAGTCAATCACTTATGTAGATCAATATCTAAAACAAGGGAGGCTCTGAAGTAACAAGTCCCATTGATTAAAGGGAAAAAAGTATGGGAGCCAAGATCAAGCCAAGCGAATACTCCCAACATTCCCTAAATGGGTATATGACAAGAGGACTATCCGGAAGAGATATAGATTTAGAATTATGCTTATACATATTTCAGCAAGATGCATATTCCAAAAGAAAGGGTTAATAATGATGATATCCATACAAGAATTGCCTAAATTAATGAGAATATAAAACAAGAATTTCCTAAATTAATGAGAATATAAAATATATCATGGCAACATCGTACACAGAGACATATATTTCTCATTAGTCTGCATTAAGCACATTGAATATGAGAACAAAAATCATAATACATGGAGATGAGAAAATGACTATATAGTATATGATGCATGTACTATGTTTGATATATGTAGACACACCCAAACACCATCGTCAACTTCTCCGAGTTGAAAAACCAAGATCAAAGTGATGCAATTTCTACCGATAATGCTAATCAAATATGGAATGGTATTAGAAAACAAAGAAAAGGTTATGTGCAAACTCAACTTCCATTGAAGAGTAAAACATGGGTAAGTGTTGCCACAACTACTGCAAAACCAAATCTACTGAGAAAGAAAAAAGTAAGCAAGATACAACCCTTGTTATATTTATGTTGTATTTATCATAAGCCTCAAAGTCAAACTCTAGTAGAAATTTCCACCCTCTACCTTCATGTTGGCATGCAAATAAATCATGGGATGGTGACCTACCCGTATTTATATAAGTATGTAGGTTAACAAAAATTAACATCACCTAATCTATTGCACTAGTTTGCCAAACCTACTTTTTATAAGTTTTTTTTTATGATTATTTCTATCCGAGTATATCCAATCACTCACTAAATAGGAATCAAAAGATGTTTAAATGTCTACAAGCAGATCAACTCATGGACCGCTTTCCGTACACTAAGACAATCCTTAGATGAAAACTTTATAATGGAAATCGAAACTAATGACAAATCTATGATGCAAACAAAGAACAAGAAATTTATCTTCTCTCTTTTTTAATACCTCGTATTGATCGGTGAAGTATAAAAAGAGAAGATAAAGGGTCTCGAAATGGTACGGTACATTCGAATCCCATCCCCAATTCAGGGACCGGTGCATTTAAAGCCCTCCTACCTCGCGTAAATATTATTGGGGCAAAGGGCCCAAGCCTCCGCTTCGACTTTGCCACTAACAATGTGACTTCGCAAAGATGTACCGCGATAGAAATAAAAATAATTGCCGGAGTGTCAGGGAGGTTGTCCCTCAACCATGGCATTGGCATTTTGGAAGAAGATGAGGATTGGATGGCGAGGATGCGATAAAAACACCGCCCACAACCCTTATCTTGAAGGTGGAAGATGGGCGTTTGAAATTTCAAATTTTCGATATCGACCCGGCATTGAATGCATGTAAGGACGCAGTCGCAGTTGCCGAAAGAAGCGTTGCCGGAATATCAAGAAACCTTCCACACATGCATCTTCACCATGCTAACCATCCATAAAATTGAATTCATTAAACTCCAAAATGTCGCATTATAGACTACTCCTTTCGCATTAAATATTCTCCCCCTTAAAGAGAAAACTCGTCCACAATATTCATTGCTTGTCTAGACTTATCGTTTACTCATTATATATCAATCTAAACAACCTAAAAGGGGATCCTTCCCCTTCACAATGAAGGACTTTCATTCTAAAAATACCATTAAAATCGAAACAATGTTTTTATCAATAGTAATAAGAATTTATAGTTGCAAAAAATGTTCTAATGTCCATGACATGCTTCATTATTAAAATTTATAAAATAAAATAAAACCTATATATCAAGTTACCATTACTTACCAATTACCCTTGAAAGTCGTGGTCACTTTTATGCAAGTTCTCTAAGAATGGTTTGACAACCCATCCACTCCAAGGCAAGCACCCTATAATATATGACTAACAAATCCAACATGATCATATTAGTCAACATTTCAATTAAATCAAATACTTTTAACTATCAATCAATTATGCAAATTTCAGGGATTTTTCAATCAAAAATACTTCTACAAGTACTTAGAGAGCACCAAAATTCTAATAATCAAAATGATAAATCACTTCACCATGTGCACAATGTCTTATGTCTTATCTCATGATAAAGACATCCACATAAGCATTCCAAAAGTACTCGTACAACACCTATATCTCCAATCATCGAAATGATCAATAATTACATCAAGTTCAAATTGCCTTAACCCTTATTATAGACATTCATAAGATTGGTCATACAAGAAAGGAACTACACTTCCAATAATTCCTTACCGATATCTAGGCCTTTCTTATCAAGATATATATAAAATATTTACACAATTATATAGAAAATTTATTTTTAACACAACACATAATTGATTAGTTAATTTTTTCTGCTAAGTGGAACTCCAATAATAAAATAATGCTCCTCTCAACCCATGGGAGTCAAGTTTCATAACCAAATTGACCCATTTTCACATCCAAACAGCTCTTTGACAGAGACCATACCAGTCCAAGCTTTGAAATTCCACCGGCTAACCAACTCAAGAATTCTAATGAACACATAGGGTCTAATAAAGATTCTCTGGTAGTGTCCCGTTTTTATTCCTCCGACAATTCCATCTATGAGGAATTTTTAGGCCTCCTCTAATAAGATCCAAAATCAATCGCAGTTGTCTTGGGATTTTTTCCTCTTCACCAACTTGGATAACTCTTATCACTTAGTGAGATCATTTATCTCCAGGGAGAGTGTAATTCAAGTGTGCAAGTGCCATCAACCACTCCGTAGGCAACCACCATCAACCCAATGCCCATGGCCTTTCAAAACTCGTCCACAAATGTCTCGCATGTAAAATTCTCGATTTAGCAAATTTTCCGACAATAATTTACATAATGAACCATATGAATATTATCATTAAAACATTTATGTATATCATGCATTCATACTTGACCCTCGCATAGGTCCACAATTATCTATTTATAGAACATAACTCGATAGAAAACAATTATACATTCTAATTTTCCAAATAACACAATAATGTAACATAAAACTATACTTTTCTCAAGCATGTGTGCAACTTCTCATTGCAACATTTTACTTTCATAGGTTTTCATGTCGCACTAAGCTACCCCTCGCTAAATCCCATCAACAACATTAGACATAAATATGCATTGTTTAAAAAATTATTCACTTCGCAACCATTTTAGTTTCATGTATACAATATTTTCATACGTAAAAGTAATGATACAACATGCATTAATGTTTAAATGTCAATAATCGTTAAAGAAACAATCCAAACATTTCCAATTCCCACAGCAGACTGTCACCACCAGACCGATACATGAAGTAACTACCATAATCACTATTTACAACTTGCAATAAGATTAAATCAAAGGTGTTTGAATCGTTGTTTCTATAGGATTCAAAAGAACAGGGCTTGTCAATACCACCGTTGTAGAAAGGATCCAAACATATAGTGCGTATGGTTCAAAGGTAATTAGAAATCTTAGTTATGTTAGGTTAAGTGCATTCGATTAATAATGTTCGAGGGTAATCTTGAATTGTTTCTTTTATTCCGTGCTACTGACAAGAATAGAAGGAGGCAAGAGCCGGCAAGCTACCATATCTACCCTAGTCAGAGAGTGTTGTGCTTGGAACTAGTCACGTATGCTATTAGTGTTGTGCTTTCTACCCGAGAAATGCCTTTCCCATGACTTGCATTTTGTCATTTTTCCTTCAGATTTCCTCGCTTAATATGATAAATCATACCTAAGGTTGCTTCCCCTTAAATATGTGATTGCAAAAGTATTAACATTACATGAATTGGGAGTTACTTTTTCTTTTCTCCATTTCGGAGTAGCATTGATGGTAATGTCAAAAATTTGAAATATGTTTGCATTAATATTGTTTATTGATTTGGAAATTGTTGGCCTTAAATAAAGGGATGTGAAGTGTAGAACTCATATAGTGTTAGCTACTTTGTCGAAAGACATTTCAAGGGAAAAATCATTTGAATAAATTACAAATCTCACTCTCGAAAGTCATGGTTTCAATAGGATGAAATTCGTCTATTTTGAATGATGCTTTTAGATGGTATTAAAGTTGTTTAATTTTTGTGGCAATGTTGTAGATTTCGCTTTTTCTAAATATTTAAACTATTCGTATATTTGAAATGGTTAGCTTTGACGCTACCTTTGCAGGTTTGAATATGAAATTTGAGTGGAAATCACAGATCATGGGAGATTTACAAATCTGAAATATATGCGTGCATATGTTTATAGTAAAATTATAGAAAAAATGCAGTAGGAGATGAAGAAATCTATGTGCATAGGGTATTCCAATGCATAAATGCAAACCCATAATATATTACTCTTGTTAAGTATGCAAACTACCATATCCAATGTAGGATTACAAAAGTTACGCTATTCAATATATGAACTTGTGTATTTATACACAAAACCCGGATATATGTTCTATGCATTTATGTTGTCACAAATCAATATGTAGTCTGTAACATATCTTTTGTTGAACAACTTTGTTCCAAATCGAGGAGTTGAATCTCCGAGAATATTTGGCATAAATATCTTAAAGGGGCATTACTCCTTTCTCCATATATTGTCCTTCATCGCTATCTCAATGTACCATTAAGTTCCCAAGCCTTTATATATTGGCATCTATTTCATTTTTTTTATTTGTATTATTAAAATAAATTGCACACACAAATTTCTTTGTTCTTTGTTTGCATGATAGATTTGTCATTAGTTTCGCTTTCCATTATAAAGTTTTCATCTAAGGATTGTCTTAGTGTGGAGAAGAAATTGATTAGCGGTTGATCTAATTGTAGACATTTAAACATCCGTCGATTCCTATTTAGTGAGTGGGATTTGACATACTCATATAGAAATAATCATAAAAAAAAAACTTATAAAAAACAAAAAGTTTGGCAAACTAGTGCAATAGATTAGGTGATGTTAATTTTTGTTAACCTAGATACTTATATAAATATAGGTCATCACCTTCCCATGATTGTTGCATGCCACCGTGAAGGTAGAGGGTGGAAATTTCTCACACCGTAGTTTGACTTGAACTGAGGCTTATGATAAATACAACATAAATATAACAACCGTATCTTAGCACTTTTTTTTCTTTCTCCCATTAGATTTGGTTTCGCAATGATCGTGGCAACACTTACCCATGTTTTAATCTTCAATGGAAGGTGAGTTTGCACATAACATTTTCTTTGTTTTCCTAATACCATTCCATATTTGATTAGCATTATTAAGTAGAAATTGCATCACTTTGATTCGGTTTTTCAACTCAGAGGATTGAGCAATGGTGTGTGGGTGTGTCTACATATATCAAACATAGTACATGCATCATATACTATATAGTCATTTTCATCTCCATGTATTATGATTTTTGTTCTCATATTCAATGTTCTTAATGCCAGACTAATGAGAAAGAGATGTCTCCGTGTACGATGTTGCCATGATACATGTTTTATATTCTCATTAATTTAGGAAATTCTTGTTTTATATTCTCATTAATTTAGGCAATTCTTGTATGGATATCATCATTATTAACCCTTTCTTTTTGAATATGCATCTTGCTGAAATATGTATAAGCATAATTCTAAATCTATATCTCTTTCAGATAGTCCTCTTCTCATATACCCATTTAGGGAATGTTGGGAGTATTCTCGCTTGGCTTCAGTCACCGTTCCCATACTTGTTTTTCCTTTAATCAATGGGACTTGTTGAGCCTCCCTTGTTTTAAATATTGATCTACATAAGTGATTGACTAAATTTTATAAGAAACTTATCAAAATATTTCCATAATAACTTCATAAGGTAATAAAATTATCCACATGTTTTTATATGGTAATAAAATTATCCATATGTTTCTTTTTAGTTTTTATATGATGTGGTAAGAAATGTTTAGATAATAATATGAATGTAATTAATAATATTTTAGTTTTTATATGAAGATTCATTTTAAATATCGATCTAATATGAGCTAGAGGGACTAAATTTCTTCACGTGCAAGCTTTCTTTTTTAAAGTGAAAAATACAATGTGTTATTTTTCATTGTTTAAATTGTATTTGTGAATGCTAAATAAAGTATATATAGGAATAAATAAATGTTTTAACCATTAAAACTTAATTTTTTCATGACATATACAACTTTTTTTAAAATTATAGGTATTTGACATTAAAATATTTTACCTAACATGTAAAAACTAATAAAAACTTAATTTTTTTCATGACATATACTTAATGTTTTTTTAAATGATATGTAATTAATGTAAAATATTTTATCTAACCTTTGGGTTAAGTATATGTTAATGTTAATTATTAAAATATTTTTTGATATTAAACATTGAAAATATAATATATTCAACGTTAAAATATTTTATTTTAACAATTTTTTTCTAGACATATATATAAAGTTGATATGGGATAAATTAGTAAACATAGATCTTCAAATAGTTAATTTAAATTTCTTGTTGAAATATTTTTTAAAAGTATAAGATTTATACATCTTTTTCTCACACAATTATTTTTTTTACTTCTAATTACTTGACAACATATTCAATTTTTTTTTATTATAGCTTACATTATTTTTTTATTTAGAACATAATTTTTATTTCTTATTTATAGAATGAACTCTCCACAAAATGAAAGAATTTCTAAAAATTGTTCATGTATTTCCCACTTTCATGTGTAATAGAAGTAGGAAATGATCACATTGTAATAATTAAATTAATAATCAATTTATTGTAAATTTATATAGCTTACTCTAATTTTAAGATGTAAATGATTTTTTTAATGGTATATTTTTGGTCGATTTTAACTAAAATAGTTAAAGATTTTAAAAACCCGAGTTCAAGTTATTTATAGAGCCACAAAAGTTTTATAAGGTATTGAATCTATTTATACATTCAAAAATGTATTTTAAAAACATAAAAATCACAATCTTGCTTGAAACTATATTGCCCAATTCTAGATATTTTAAGGTCCTCTGCTTAACTTCTTTAATCTATAGTGACCCGGGAGTGTTTATAGTGACCTATGGGTTTTCAAAGTGTTGAATTTGTTTATACATTCAAAAAATGTATTTAAAAAAAACACAATCTTTATTGGAAGAGTATTGCAAAATTTCACAAAAGATTATTTGTTAGACTACAAAGTTTTGTATTAAAAAATGAATAATAAATTATAATTATGTTAAAAAACATCTTATTGAAAATATTAATTTAGGTTTATATTTTTTCTTTTTAACTTTTTTTGTATATAAAATATAAAAATTAAAAATAGAAACGGCTTAATTCTATATATATATATATATATATATATATATATATATATATATAACCACGGCCACTACTCAAATAAAATATATAAAGCTTTATTATCATTAAATTAAATCAATACCAATATCTTAATCCATAAATATAATCATAAATAAAATATTACCACAAAGTACTAGAATTTGTAAATAAAGAAATGAATCTTAATCCTCAATAAACGGTTGTAGTATCGTCACCATATATCTAAGATATTCAAAAGATACATGGCCGTAGCTTCTCAACCGAATGAAAAATATCGGCTTCGAGCAATCTCTGCAGCACAATATTAACGTTATTCAAACACCATAAACATGCTATGCTATGATGCTATGCCTCACCTATTTTATTGAAATGAAGGAAAAGACTGTTCGTAACATCAACATAAAATCAGAGGACAGAGAGTCGAGGAGTTGGAACAACCACCAGTTCATGCGCCCACGGCAGTGTCAGTCGATTAAACCTCTCGCTCATATCCAACTCCTGCTCCTTCATCTTCTCTGGGAGCTTCCAGTTAAAACAGTGCAGCAGCTGCCCCATGCATCAAACTCTCTACAACAAGAATTCCCCATTGTTGTCCCGGGCACCTCTCTTCTGCACTCCAAATGGAGTCCACTCAAAGTTCTGAACATTTACACCCACCTCTGGTGCCCCACTTTTTTCCATGAATCTCTCTGCTTGAAACTTTCGGCATCCTCCCATGAATTTTGGTTCCTCCCAATCGCCTAATGGTTCTGCAAAACGCAAGTGCCACCAATGATTTCATAACCCGAAACAGTGCAATCCTCAAAGATAAATGGGAATGGAAAGAGCCCCGGTGGTTGTCCTCAACCATGGCGTTCCAAGATTTTTTCTGGAGGAAGACGGAGACTGGATGGAAAGGATGCGAGAAAAACACTGCCGGCAACCCTTTAGCTTGAAGGCGGGCAGATGGGGCGTTTGAAATTTCAAATTTTTGATATCGATCTCGCATTGAATGCGTGTAAGGACAAGTCAAATTTGCCGGAAGAAGCGCTGCCAGAAAATCAAGAAACCTTCCACATGCATCTTCACCCATATGCCTGCTATGTAACCATCCATAAACTTGTCAGCTGCAAACTCCAAAAGGTCGTGTATGATGATCATGGCAATGGCATGGACATAGCATGGATAGTGGTACTCTTAGAGCATTAATGGGTCAATAGATCTGAAAATAAGGCTTACGTATATGGGAAGTCCATTTATGGCTGGATGGGTCACGACAATATTGGCTGTAATTCCGATTGCGGTGGATTCGGCCTATCTCCTTTGGGATTGCTCGTACTCTTTACAATAGTACTCGGATCTCATTATCCGGGTATATCATTAAAATATCGACACAATCGTTCGTCCGGTATAATTTTACATATCACTTCCCCCTACAGTTGACCTCAGAGTTTATTAACATCATATGGCTTCATATCATAATATCGGCATGATATATCGACGGATCCCATGTGGAATATTGGTCGGCCGTGATCCCTTTCCTTGGTGTACACATCATCCTATTTTGTCGTTGAGGGCGGTCCATCCTTGCCCGTCCCTTTGCCCGCTCTGGCACAAGTAGCCATGATCGCTGCCACGAGGGCCGCCGATCAATCCGGGTCAAAAGGAATTCGACCTGATGCTACTCTTATTGCACAGCCTCCATTTTTGTGCCTCCGCATTTTCATGTGCGACATCGTGTAACATCGCCGAGAGGAATTTGAAAGGGCCCCAAGTTTGGCTCGATCCGCAGGCAAAATGCACGAATAAGGATCGACTCAGCTTGCTTCAAGCCCGCTCGTGGATCAAAGAAGTGTACCGGAGCATGAGGATCTATGGGGGCGGGTCATTAGTCTCGAAAGCGAGCATTAATCGGCACCGGATGTTTGCCGATGGTCTTGAGATAGACATGACGGAATGGGCAAAGAAAGCTGAGTCCCATTGTTGGATATGCCCCGAAGGTCGACTCGCTCCTAAATAATTGGTATAGTATTCATCTTATGAACGTAAAATATGTTGCCTTGATTGTTAACAAGCCATGGGTTCGTGGAAAGAGTTTTTGCAACTTCTGCCCCGGTAATTTGGCTTTTAACCCAATAATGGAGGCACCAAGGAATAGGACGGTGTGGGTAAAGCTCCTTGCCTTCCGTTGGAGTTCTCGGGACGGTTAAAGCATTGAGGTTTCGCCGGAAATTCCATTGGATGCACGTAAATACATCGACCCTTAGTATGCTTAGTGCCGCGATAAACGCATTGCCTGGGTATTGGCCTAATTGGTCTTTCTTCTTTTTTATATATATCAAAAAAGCAATCTTTCACTTCATTTTTTTTTAGTAATTGTATTCATAATGTATATTTAAAATTATCTAAAATTATCATTTTAGTAATTGCATTCTAATGTTGTTAGCATTATCAATTTGTAATAGTAGGGAAAAATTTTGTAGATTAAATTATTTTATTAGATATTGATTTTTATATATAAAAAATTATTT
Organism: Pinus albicaulis; assembly: GCA_034641835.2. Taxonomy (NCBI): domain Eukaryota; kingdom Viridiplantae; phylum Streptophyta; class Pinopsida; order Pinales; family Pinaceae; genus Pinus; species Pinus albicaulis. The sequence continues at coordinate 1,235,683,500 of CM076579.1, read as the reverse complement.
TATTGGATATTGATTTCTATATAAAAAGAAAAAAATTTCACTAATTACTTTAATAAGTATTTAATTTTTTAATTAAATAAGAAGTATTTCATTTTGTGGATTAAATTAATTTATTAGATATCGATTTCTATGTCCAAAAAAATATTTTTTTAACTAATTACTTTAATACGAAGTATTTCAAATCCAAATAAAAACTCATTTTTATAAAATTAATTTGATAGTGACATATGCATGTAACATGTATTTGAAACAAAATTAAATTCAGCGTCAAACATCACCACCTTTAACATTTTCCCATTCCAAACATAGTGTCACGTTTTGTCATTACAAGGTCTAAGTGCACATAATACTAATGATGTGGCACATCAATGGATTATAAATGTCAGGGTCCTAATCCAACGGTCAAAATGGAAATTAAAGTTGGGTTTTATTAAATACTTTTTACATATAATCAAACATAAAATTTCATTTAATTTTCTGTTATCATATACTTTTGTTTATATAATGATATTGTTTTCTTTTATAAATTAAAGCATTTAAATAAATTTAATTTTTTTTGGTTTTATTAAAGACTTTTTTACATATAATCAAATATTAAATTTCATTCAAAAATTTTTAATCATATTATTTTGTTTATATAATGATATTGTTTTCTTTTATAAATTAAAACATGTGAATAAATTCAAAAAAAAATCGATCATATATTTTTGTTTATGATATTGTTTTCTTTAATAAATTAAAACATTTAAATAAATATCACAAATTTATAGCCCACGTGGGGCAGAAAGGGCCGGTGATGGGGTGCACTCTTAAGGCACTCCGTTTTGCAAGGTCACCGGTTCAAAACCCGTGAGTGGGATGGGAGGAGAAAAAAATGAGAAGATTAAGATTAGTTTAAATGAAAACAAACAAAAAAAATATCGCAAATTTATTGAAATAAACATAACATTTTAATAAAAAACATTTAAAGTTAGCATTGTCATTCATATAAATACTTTAATAAAGTCAAAATAATTTAGCATTGTTATTCATATAAATACTTTAATAAAGTGAAAATAATGGTTGTGCGTTTTAAAAGTCCATGGTCTGTTATCACCAGCAGAGGTCTATACAATTAAATCCCTAAATAAATATCACAAATTTATTGAAATAAACATAACTTAACATTTTAATAAAAACATTTAAAGTTAGCATCGTTATTCTTGTAAATACTTTAATACAGTCAAAATAATGGTTGTGCGTTTTTGAAGTCCATGGTCTGTTATCACCTGTGGAGGTCTATACAATTAAACTCTCATAGTTTATGTTATTTTAAATATACTTTCCTTTCCTAGTTTTAAATATATATTTAATTCATATATTAATTTTTTATAATAATAATAATAATATTTTAAAATACACTCTTAATTATATATATAATTAATTAATTTCAATAATATAAAATATATTATAAAAAGAATGTTGGACATTTACCAATTTGATTTATATAAATAAACTATTTATAAAAAATTGTAAAATTGCAAATTCCTCTTTCCAAATTAGAATATTCATAAAGCCAAATTTCATCAGATTTAATGAAAGGTCAAAATCGCATGTGTCCAAGTTCCAAGAACGAGTCAATTACCCAATTAAATTCAACAAATGATGCGAGTAGTGTATCATTAAGGTTAATTATTTTGTTCATCTGTTCTCGTTTCCGCGTAAGATTAAGTCAATATAAAGTACATTGAACAAAATAGATTTCAAACTTCAACGGGTGTTGAATAGAGTTGAGATAATGACCATTGGCGAAGACTTCAGCATCATGCTAATCGGGAAAAGAACGTTGAACTGAAGCTCAGTGACCGTAGCAAAGAAGACTGGCCGCTGCAGCACTGTCAAACGTGTGGAGATAAACTGAACTTTGAATGACCTGGTGACATGATTTCGACTTCGACTGGGTAGGAATTGCTAGGAATTTCAAACTGAAGCATCCGTCAAATTTGATGATTTTTGGTGTCGTTTTCAATCAATTTAACAAAGAAGGTTAAAGGCGGCGAAAATTTTATGCTGTATTTTACGGGAATATCACCCTTATGACGACCCGTCAAATTCCATCCCTGTGACGACGGGTGCAACGACGAAAAAGAAAGAAAACTAACAATTGAGCACATCGGATTTATTAGGAAGCTTTTACCACATGCATCACTTTAGCCAAAATCTACAATCTCTTACCATTCAATATACGACTAACTCTCTATATTGTGTTTTCGATAGCTTTCGTGGTGATCAGGTTGTGCGTAGTTTAAAATCGCTATTCAAAGCTTTGCAACTATCAAACCTTGAAGGAAGGAGGATTGTTTATATAAACCTGGTTCTTGCATTTTTTTTTTTTGGTAAGTTAGGATATTCTATTAATTCAAAACGTAGAAGTTACATATGCTGCTGCTGGGTTGGCAAGCCGTGCTTAGCCAATCCCGCAAACTTTAGTTACGTGGTTTTGAGGCTTCTTCGCAGGAGGAAACCAACCCGAACAAAACTTAAAACAGAAAATTACATTATGCGCAGCGTAGCGCCGGTGTATCTAAGTAACACAAAATATGCGTAGCAAAAAACCGATGGCAAGCTTGATAAAAACATCGAAGAGTCAGTGGGTGTGACGGCGTGTGCCTCACTTTTCGTCTTCATCATCACTATTGGCGACCTCCTCCTCAATGGGGCGCGTGCCTACGCAGCTAACTTCCTCTCGAATCTCGCTAATGTATGTGTGGGTTTGTGGACAGTGCGCAGGAGGGGGGAGTCCAGACCACGCCCGTCGTGGACAAGCGGCTAGTTGCCATCGGAATCCATCAACCGTACGTCTAAATCATCCTTTTCCTTCTCCCGAACTAGCAACGGGTCGGGCCGGTGGCCGGGGGTGCAACTTGGGAGAGATGGTGGACTTCTACGGGTCGCGCCTTCCTTGCGTAGCTTACCCAAGGGCTGCTTCATCCTTCGGTGCTCGTGGCTCGTCGTACAAAAGTGTCGGAGGAGGAGCCTTCCATCGATTCTAGTCGATTTTGCTCGCCACAAAGGATATCGGCGAGGAGAGCCCTCCCCTCGTCCGCCTTGGATAGTTCTCTGCGAAGTCCGGGGGCCATTGCGCGAAGAGGCAGGAGGGAGATGTTCGTGGAGGGAGACACAGAAGGGCAGCCACGCCGGGGCTCATGTCGAAGTAGTAGGAGGTGCGCAGATGGGATGTAGCAACCCAAAAGTGACTTACCGTAGCACAAGCCGAGAATGTGGCTTCGTAGCCTTCAAGTTAGGGAGATGCCGTAGCGACAGTAAAGAGGCGAAAGGTGAGCTAAAATATTGTGGCTTGGAAGGGGTTGAGAGACAATCTTTTTAAAGGGGTTGATGTGCAAGAAAGATAGCAAAGAGTAGGCCTAGCACGTAGCCGCATGCCGTGATCGATCACCTAAGTCGGCTCGAAGGAAGGGGGATGGCTACAATACGTGTTAATCATGGTGATCATTTATGGTGATAGATGCGACGGGATGCCCCGGGAAAGGTGACACAATTCCCATTGTCTCGTCATCATTCCCGATTCTCGTAAGTCTCGCGTGAATGGCTAACGGTTTGGAGGATCTATAGTGTGTGAGGCTCTACGCAGAAGATCTTCATCCTCGAGGGTGTGAGATGTGATTGTTAAGCATGTCACGATCACCCACATCCGGGGTTGTTGTTGTATATGCATTATTATCTTCTAATTACAACATTTATTTGCGTACGATATCCGTCCCTCGAGGGTGTGTGAAATGTGACGGTCAAGCATGTCAGCTTTGTCACCCGCATCCAAGGTCATGAGTTGTGTGCATTTCTATCTTTTTAATTACAACATTTATTTGCGGAGCTGACCGCCTCCTCGCAAGTTTCGAGAATAGGCGAAGGTGGGTACGGTGTGTGAATGGCGAATCTGGCTTTTCCCGATGCAAAATGAAGCAATAGTGTAACCTTGATTCAAGATAGTAATCTCATGGCCTTATTTGAGATGATTGATAATATGGATGTTATTAACTCTAATCAATAAGGATTCCAAGTTAATGTGATTGTGCTGGAGGACGCAGAGGTTGAACGAGCTTACAAAATCTCTAGAAGATGAGGTCGTATTGAAAGGGAAAGAAGATGATATTCATGCGAAGGGTACTATAATTAAATAGTTAAGAGAATGGAATCTTGAAGTGGCCTCACTTTCGACAGAGACATGCACTTAGAAGGAAGTTTAACGTATTATTACGATGTTAGCGAAGAGCCGAGTTTCTTTGTGGACCATACTACTATCGAACTTGGAATCGTCATGAACCTTTTCGATGTAGATTCAATGACACTATGTATTCGATGTGGTGTTGGAATTTTGAATACAACAACAGAGGAAATGTGCTTCCCCAAAAACAATGCAGAATGCACAACATCGCAGAAATAACAAATACATCGACATGCAAGAGCTAAGAACAAGAGCGGAATGAAATTTCGATTTCTATTCCTTCCCACTAACAATATGAAATTACATTTGTTTTAATACAAAATGGTCGTAGCCTAAAAACCTAAAACTATTCAAAGTAATTCAATGTTGAACGGACTTTCAACAACCAAGCTCATCCTTCGCTTCCGTTTCTTTGTTTATACATGAAACGCGTACAAAACACATAACCGGTGGACCCGAAATCCTATTTATTCGCTCGTGAAAACACATCGCATCTCGCTTTATCGCATCGTAGATCGACGATCTCGCATTTAACATATGCGCGAATCCGGGTAAACACAAAACCTTGTGATGTGCAATTGCTATCACATCGCATACAAAATAACATACGATGCGGGACTTAACGGGAAACTTAAAACCTTGCGGTCGCGATGTGCAATGGCATGATCACGTTGCACCACAAAAATAAATAACTTGCGAGCGCTTTTAATGTAGCACTAAAGTTTGTGATTGCAATGTAAAGAGCATTATCGCATTGCATGTCAAATAACATAGCTTGCGGATGGCGAAGGTAAGTTGTAAACATTGCAAAGTGCGGCATAGATTGCGAGCGGTAAGAAAAGGTGGGTGCGGTAAGAGAAATACAAAGGGATAAGAGGAAATACGATGTGGTAAGGATATGTGGGTCTAGCCGATATCTCATTGGTAGAAACATAACATATGGTGATGGTTTAAGGTTAAGGCGAAGATTTGCGAAGCGCACGCGGCGACGTGGTAAGTCGCTGATCCAAGGGATATTGGTGGCCACCCACCTATTCCACTTGGGCCCCCACCATTGTCTTTTCGCCTTGTCGCCTTCGGCATAACTTACTATTTTTAGCTTTTCGGGTCCCGAACTTCCGTGAGCGTTTTGAGGCCCTAAACGACGTTTTTGGGCATCGCGCCTTTAGCGAATATCATTTCATTTTGGAACGAAAGTTGTAGTCCTCGCATAGATCTTTCTAATGATGTATCATGTGCGTCAAACGAAGATAGTATGCCAAAGCTACATCCCTGGGAAGTGGAAACACCAATTTACCCAAACGGGGCCCATAGTTTTGGCGCTTCATCTCCTCGGGTTAGTTTTTTGGATGTTTAGGGTTCTCCATTTGCTTCTCAATAATAAATAGGCCTCGAGCCTCATTGTACTCGCTCAGAGGGTCAGAGCCGCCACATCTCTTCTCGCAGATAGCTACTCAAAGCATCTCTAGCTAGTTTTATTTCCATTATGTCCGTAAGCAAATTTCGCTCTTTGATATTAATGAAAATAAAATGTTATTTCATTTACATCTCCGTATTTATGGTTATATGTTTATTCTATTGCGTTCTTGCATAAGTCCGATCAATGGTATCGTAGTGGTCGTTTTTTCTCGATCCTTCTTGCATGTCCCCAACGAGGTCGTGTGCATAAGGAGCTAGGGGCTTGATCTCGGTGGAACCTTTGCAAGATCGCCCGCAAACCTCGACGGACACCCATGGGGGACGAAAAGAAGGATGAGGGAGCAGATAATCCTATCAAATATTGCTCAAGGAGGCCCTCAAAATCGCAGGAACGCGATGATGGATAACTTTGCTCGTATCCTTCAATGTCGCTTTCCATCAAGTACAAGATTCAAGATTCAAAGAACACTCGGGAGGTGCAACTCCTTTTAAGGTACAAGTAAATTTTGACATTCCCATATTTGAGGCTCAAATAGACGTAGATGCCGTAGATAGATGGTTGAATCTATTAGAAGGATATTTCTCTGCTCGACTTTTCGCACGGAGAAGATTATTTTTTGGTGACTCTCAAAGCTACCCCCCCATGTTAATTACCAGTGGGAAACTCCACCGTGAGAACAAGACCAAACGTAACCCCTCTCTCGTTTCTGGCCGTACCAACTTGGAATTCTTTCCGAGACGCCATCAAGGAACAAGACTATCCCGTGGGGAGCTATGAGGAAAAGTACATACAATGGACCACGCCGCGACAACAAAGGGATCAAGATGTGTATGAGCCGACGAATCCGTTCCATACCATGCGCACAGTTGGGTATTAAAGATTCAGAGAAACATTTGGTGCTAAAGTATCGCAGCCGTTCGCACAGACATTCAGAGGAAATGGAGTTCCTCGACATCTCCTCGCTTGGTACGGCATACTCGATATGTCGCCAAGATTGAAATCGTAAATTCAAATGTAGAAGAAGCTTAGACTTTGGATTCACGAACTGCAAGCAAGGGAAAGGTGTTTCCAACCGCGTAACAGCTACGTAGCCAAGGCATGGCGGCTAAAGACAACCCATCAAAGCCACAAGAAAAGAACAATACCGCAAAGCCAAAGAAGGACACGGGAAAGTGGTGAGTTCCATAAGAGCTCCACCTGCCACAACACAAGTGAGTGTCGCCAAGTGTGGGCCGCTAGTTCCCGAGATGAGGGCTTCGAGTCGATGTATGTTGTGACTCCGAATCGAACTCGAAAAGGAATGAAAAAGGGAAACAGATTATTGATGTGGAGCCCAATGCCATCGTTGCCACTACAAAGATCCAAGGAGGAACCGAAGATCCAAAGAGGAGGAGGAACATCTCTTCCACTCCCGTATGTGGGTAAAGGGCTCCCATGTACAAGCTCATTGTCGACAATGGGAGCCAAAAGAACCTCATTTCGGCCAGGACGCCATGAAGCATTGGGCTTGCCGACCACAACTCACCCACATCCATACACCATCGGTCGCTTCACCAAGGACGAGATCTCCGCATCGATGCGCGTTGTCGCCTTCCCTATAGCATCAAGCCCTTCATGGATGTGAGGTATTATGTGATGTTGCTCCTATTGATGTTTCGATGTATTATTAGGACAACCATACTTGTGGAAGCATCATTCCGTGTATGAGTCTCGACCTCGTGTCGTTATTGTTACTTTGGGAAATAAGTTGTATAGGATACCGTAGGTACCACCTCCTCATGGGGTTATCTCTTTGGTTACCGCAGAAACAATGTGCAAGAAGCTCATTTCCCCAAACCAGAAATTCATTTTCCCGATGATCCGAGACTGGTGGCCACGACCTCCGTACGTGGCTCCTCTACACGACAACAACAAATGGATAAGGTTGTGGAGGAGTACCTGAGACATCTTCACCTCACCCACAGGGTTCCTCTCGCACCGTCAGCTCAAGCACCCCATCGGGATCCCACCCCGTGTGCGCCACTACCCAATGGACCAATCTATCAGCTTCCGTTTCCGGAGAATGATGAAATCAAGAGGGCAAATTTAGAGTTGTTGTAGAAAGGTCACATCGACCTCCGGTTCATCGCCCCGTGGGAGCCCGATCATGTTGGTACGTAAGAAGGATGGGGACGTGGAGACTCGTATTGACTATCGGGCGCCGAACAAGATCACTCTGCTCGGAATAGGTACCCAATCCCACGTATCGATGACCTTCTCGACCAACTCAAAGGGGTGAAAAATATTTCAGCAAGATTGACTCCGAAGTCCGGGTACCAGGTACCGATTGAACCCTATGATGTGGAAGACCGCCTTCAAATCCAAGGAAGGCATTTTTGAATGGCTACCATGCCTTCGGGTAGACGAATGCTCCCGCAACCTTCATGAGGATGATGGATCTACATCTGGGGCCATTCCCACCAACTCATTTATGGTGGTGTACTTGGATGACATTCTGATCTTCACAAGACTTGGAAGAGCACCTTCACCACATTCAATGTCCTCCTCCAAAACACTACGCAACACAAGTTGTGTGCCAATTTGGAGAAGTGCACGTTTGGCATGACCCAGGTTCAATATCCGGGATACATTATCGATGAAAGGGGGTGCATGTGGATCTAGCCAAGATCCAAGTCATTCAAAGATTGGCCAAATTTCCACCCACTATAATAGAGCTTTGCAAATTCTCTCGGGTCTTGCTAATTTCTACCATAGATTCGTGTTGGGATTCTCTCATATCACTTGGCCCTCGAGTCAAGTCACCAAGAGAGGAGCGAGAGAAAATTCTTTTTGGTCGAACTCAAATGTACAGCATTCACAGACCGAAAAAATCGCCTTTGTTTCGGTCTCCCGTTGCTCACATTACCAAACCTACATCAGCCATTTGAGATCGAGAGCCGTATGCCTCCGACTATGCTATTGGGGTAGTTCTACTCAACAAGAACATCCAAAGGGTATATCACAAAGGAGACATTGTCCGAGACAGCTCGCAAGTATCCCACCTATGACAAAGAAATGTATTCCATTGTACAAGCCTCGTCAACAATGGAAGCCATTACATTTTGGGGAAGGAAACACCCATCCACAATGCACTACCGCCTCGCAAGCCTACAGACATACAAGGTGCATCGATTGCCATTAGAAGTGGTCCACACATTCGCAACAAGCCAGCTTGAACATCAAGTACAAGAAGGGTAGCACCAATAATGTTGTAGATTCTCGCCTGACCACCAATCGTGGCGCTCACCACCCTAAGGTTTCCGCTGTGGGCACGAGACTTCTGACGTTCGCTCATGAGTGACTCAATTCGGCCACACTTACAAGGCACTCTCGGGGGGTACGCAAGTTCCAAAATTTCACATCCAAGATGCACTTCTTTATGTCACTCCGGGACACCTTTGTGTTCCTTCAAGCGAGCGTGTCAAGATGATATGGGAAGCACACTATAGTCGATTCACCGGGCATTTCTGGTCGGAAAAACAATAGCAATACTGGCTTAAGTATTTCTATCGGGTCGAACCTTCTCGAAGGACGTCAAGAAGCACATCGACCCCGCACGTTCAGGCCATCGCTAAACCGACCATCAAGAAGCAAGGCCTATATACTCCACTACCTACCTCAATGACCTGGGAATCCATCTCAATGGATTACATGTCGGGCCTACCTTCTCTACTAAGAATGGAAATGATCGTGTTTTCGAGGGTCGCTGGGATGATTCTCTAAGATGGCTGGCTATGGCGTCAGAAGAAGAATATCACAAACAGGTTACCCAAACTCTTCTTTGAATGAGTGTGGGTGCACTTTGGGATCCTGCCGCCTATCATATCGATCGAGATAGCAGTGTGCTCCTCAACACATTTTGGTCCAAATTTCTCCGGTCAATGTTGGACACAAAGCTTCACCAAGTCCACAACTTTCCATCCCCAAACAGATGGCGAGACAAGAGAGCCTGCCGTCGTAATTGTACACATTCGCGCATGTACAATTCAAAGCATCCATGCAAATGGGACGAGCCTCGCCTATGTAAAACATAGTTATACTGTGGTTTCCACAGCTCACTGGCCATAGCTCCCTTTCAGGGCTTTTCGGATTCCAACCACTATGTCCCATCGACGTACATGCCATTTGTACTGCCAGCCGATTCAGCCTCATGTCCACCAAGTTGACAAAGCAAGTAGCTTCATCGAGCGTATTCAAATACATCCGCTCAACACTGTGTTCATGATATATTGGACAGCCAATGCGAAGTGCAAGCAAATACGATGATCAACACCGTGTGCCACACAACTTCCAAGTGGGCAAAAAGCATGGCTACATTTGGGTGCAGTAAGGAGCGCCACCGGACCCCACCCGCAAGCTTCGCCCACCCGACACGGCCGTACACCGTCACCAAGGCTATAGGGAACAATGCCTTCGAGCTTAGTATTCTTCCATTCCTTGGCCCGCACCCTCCAGTCTTCAATGTGGATCGCTCATCCTTACTTTACACTGACACCCTTATTACTTAACAACTCACACCAACAGAAAGTTTAAACCCGCATTGCATGGAATGAAATGCACTCGCATTTTATCATGGACATGCAAATCAAGAACACTCGCCATGGAAGATCCAACCGTATCGGGCTGTCAAAGCTGGCCAACCTCGCACCAAGGAAAGTGACCACCAAGGACCAAGTTCACAGAATTTCCTCATCTCATGGAGGAACTCGACGCAATGGGGACCATTGCTTCCTAAGGGGGGAGGAATGATCCAGTGGATATTGGTGGCCACCCACCTCTTCCACTTGGGCCCCACCATTGTCTTTTAAGTTTTTTAGTTTCGGCATAATTTACTATTTTTAGTAGTTTTTCGGGTCCCGAACTTCCGTGAGCGTTTTGAGGCCCTAAACGATGTTTTTGGCATCGCGCCATCTAGCGAATATCATTCCATTCTAAAATTATATTCATGGCGAAATTTGTATTCCTCGGATAGAGCTTTCTAATGATGTATCATGCGCTGTTCAGACGTTGATGTCGTGTGTCCGAGTCCCCGGGAAGTTGAAACACCAATTTACCCAAACGAGGCCCATAGTTTGGCGCTTCATCTCCTGTGGTTAGGTTTTTTGGATGTTTAGGGTTCTCCATTGTTTCTCAATAATAAATAGGCCCTCGAGCCTCATTGTAACTCAGTTCAGAGGCTCCGTAGCTGCCATCTCTTCTTAGAGATAGCTACCGTTGCCCTAGCTAGTTTTATTTCCATTCCGTCCGTAAAGTAAATTTCGCCTCTTTTCGATATTAATGAAAAAGTGTTATTTCCGCCGCATCTTTGTATTTATGTGGTTATATGTTTATTCTATTGTGTTCCCGCATAAATCCGGATCAGTCACAAAGTGTGAAATGTACAACCAAAAGGAAATGCGGAATACAAAGGATTTACGGGTTTTTCAAGTGGTGGAGGTAAGTGTGGGGCTCGCCATATATCACATTGGCGTGGTTTTAACATTGTGGCGAAGGGCTTAAGAGTTAAGACAAAAAATTGTGGGCTACACCCGTGGGAAAAAGACGGTGGGTAAAGAAATAAACACAGAGTTATGGCTGCGATATCACTTTTCTTCGATTTTGCATGGATTGCGTGAAAATGCCTCGGATTTGAAATTTGTGCCGTCCTTCCCGCAATCAAAAATCGATGAAGTGTGGATGTCACACCGCTATTCATGGCGGTGTGCTTTTGGTAGTTGATTCCAACACTCTCTTTATCACAACCGTTGCCATCAATCATTCCTAGACATTGTCCGAGATAAACAAAACTTCTGTCCCAATGCCTTTGTGAGGATATCAACAAATTGTTCCTTTTTTCGGCACGACAAAAAAATCTCACCATTGTTAACCAATTCTCTTATAAAATTATATTTGGAATTCATGTGCTTTGTTCTCTTGTGGAAAACATAATTCTTTCATAATGCAATTACGTAGTTATTATCACAATAAATTGTGGTTCCTTTGTCTTGCTCATGACACAAATCTCTCAACATCCTTCTCATCCATACCGCTTTGGACATGCCACCATGTTGCCGTCACATATTCAGCCTTCTATTGATAATGAACCTATTGTTTGCTTTTGGAAGCCCATGAAATCGGCCCGTGGCCCCAAATGAAACACATACCTAGATGCTCTTTCTATCATCTACACTTCCAGCCCAATCACCGTCAAGAACTAATCAATTTAAAATTATCATTTGAGAAGTATTAACACCATACTCATTTGTTCCATCCACATACCTCAATGCCTTCTTGGTTTCTAGCCAATGTGTCTCATTTGGTGTCTCCATGAATCCTGAAATTAAACTTACAACATACATAATATCAGCCTAGTTGCGCTCAAATACATTAGACTCGCCAACTATATTGTACAATGTCGATCAATATTTTTGCTACAATCTTATTTGCTTAATTTTAACCCCATGATAATGGAGTCGTTGATGCTTTGTTGTTCTACATCTTAACCCATTTAAAACTTCTCGCAACATATTTTTCTTGGGAAATAAAAATTTCCTTTTCATTTTTCTTTACTTCAATGCCCAAAATATCTCAATAAACCCAAGTCACTATTCGAAATTCACCTATCATGACTTCTTTAAAAATCGTAAATGAGAGAAACTTCATTCCCCGTGAAAAATTAAATCATCGACATATAAAACAAGGATTTTACCATCATTTTCTTTAATGTAGAGTGTTAGTTCACCATCACACTTATAAAACCCATTATCTATAAGGTAAGACTAATCCCGTTGTACCATGCTCTTGGGTGCTTTCTTCGTCCATAAAGATATTTCTTCAACTTACATACTTTGGGCTCTTAGCCTTCCATCTCATGTATTGTGAGGTTGTTCAACATATACCTCCTCTTTCAACACTCCATTCAAAAATGTTGACTTTACATCCATTTGATATACTTTCCACTTTGTTGTGTTGCTATGGATAATATTTTCTGTGACCGTTTCCATCCTTGCAACCGGTGTAAAGGTTTCATCATAATCTCTTCCTTGATGTTTTCGTATCCTTTCACAACAAGTCTTGCTTTATGGATTTCTATCTTGCCTTCAAGATTGCTTTTGGTCTTATAGACCCATTCTCTACCTGACTTATTTGCCTTGTCAGTTGGTCCACTAACTCCCATGTATCATTCTTTTCTATTATCCAATCTTCATTGATCGTTCAATCAATTTTTATTCTTTTACCGCATCTTCAAATGGATTGGGTCATCAACATGACAAAACAAAGAGAAAATAAAGAATTCAGGCCAAGATTATTATTTACTTCTTCTTGCTCATAAATTTCACTCAGATTTTAATCTTGGTATTTTTAGAGTTCTTGAGTTCCACTTGAACTCGAGAGAGTTGTAGATCCCTATGGTGTGCTTGGAGAAACACTTCCTTGATTTTTCAACGCCGCTCTATTGCTTCGTTTGTGGGTGTGCTTTGTTTAGGCTGTAGGTGGAGGAGGAGCCACCGTTGAGGGAGTATTTTCTACAAATCCAATTACTCTTTATCTTCATGTGAAATACAGCTGTCTTCAGCTATAGCTTTTCTCTAAACTTCCATCCCAAGCTTCTTTCTTCAATGAACTCAACATCTCGTTGATTATAACTTTCGTCGATGGATTATAGAGTTTGTAGGCCTTGGATTCATCACCGCTTCCAACAAAGACACTTCTCCCTTGTCATTCAAATTCTTTATTAATTTATTCGTATATGCATATGCCACACATCCAAATACTCTGCTGCGAGTGACAAACTTCTTTGTTCCACTCCATGCTTCTTTCCGGAACTCTGTTCATAACATCTTTGGTTGGACATTTATTTAAAATATATGTTGCACAATTCAAGGGCCCTTCTCGCCTAATGCTCATCCGGAAAATGCTTTCCCCTTCAACATACTTCTCCGACCATGTCCATGATGGTCCTATTCTTCTTTCTACAACATCGTTTTGCGGTGGTGTATACCTTGTAGTAAACTTGTGTATGTTGTGCTCCCCGTAAACATTAGGAAGTCTTTGGAGATATACTCTCCACCTCTATCGCTTATCAACACTTTTATGTAGTGCCCACTTTGCTTCTCAACAAGATCTTGGAATTGTGTAACCGTTCAAACACATCACTCTTTTGTTTTTAGGAAATAAACTCATGTCTTTCTTGTATAATCATCTATAAATGTTAAGACATAATGATTGCCAACTAATGATGGCGTTTCGCATTGGTCCACACAAATCCGAGTGGACAATCTCCAAGGGTGTTTTTGCCCATATACTATTTCTTGTTGGAAATGATTCTCTATGTTGTTTTCCCAAGATGCAACCTTCACATAGGCAAACAAGTTACTCTATGAGTGGTAACTTCACCATCTCTTTCTATGCAACAGTTCAAATCCCTCCGAAATTGAGATGTCCAAATCTCAAATGCCACAACCAATTTTCATCTTTCATTTCTTCTTAAAAGAATTCATGTGTCACAAATTTCGCCATTTAATAACTCTTCCTTCAAGTCTCGTTCTAATATTGAGAGGAAACATCCTATTACTTCTGTCATATGCACTTCTCGCAATGACCCTTTTACTGAGGTATATCCGTGATTGTACACACATGATTTTTAAAAAACACAATGTATCCCTTATTCACGAGCTGTCCAATGCTTAGAAGGTTACATTTCATGATAGGTACATAATAGACATCTCGCACAAACTTCTTCTCTCCCTTCCTTGTCGCATTATACTCTTCTCCTTTCCCCATGACAGACTTTACTATTGGTCCCCATTGTCACTTCAGATTTCACATTCTCATCCAAATTGACAAACATTGATATGTTTCCAATCATATGGTTACTACATCCCGAATCTAAGAACCATACATCTTCTTGTTTTCTTGTGCTACATATAAGTTAAAAGCACATTTCTTTGGTTCTCGATTTTTCTTTGTAAAATTCTAAATTAGGTCTATTACCCATATAATTTGTTTCTCTACATTCATTGGGAATAATGCCCACACCTTTTATAATAATGACATTGGACTTGAGATCTATCATACTCTTTCCTTGTGCTTTGATTTTATCTTGAGCCTTCACTTTGATTCGGTTGCCGCCCTCCACTCGTACTGGGCAGGGTCGCTTATTCCACCTCCGTGTGGGCTTCTTCCTCTTCCTGTGAGTTTGATCTTCCTCACTCCACCAAAAGACATTCTCAGGTCTTGAATGCATGCTCCAATGAAGAGTTCATTGTTAGCAACTTGGCCTATGTTCATAAGGCACGTTGATGCACAAAGCTCACCCACCGAAATTGTGAGATATTATTTTTTCTCTTCTATGGCTTCGTACTATGGCATCAAATCTCGATGGTAGACTTCTTAAGGTTTTCTCCACTATTCTCCTTTCCTCAAGTATCTCTCCATGAGACATTATATGGGTAACCAACCTAATCACATGAATGAAGAATGAGTCTAGCATTATCACACTCTTCACACAGAGAGTTTCAAAATCTCTCCTCGCATTTGTAATTTTTTTTTGCTTCACCTTCTCCATGCCTTGATAAAGTCGTCTTGAGAATATCCCATGCTTCCTGGACTTCGTTGTTGCCGCAACTCTTGGGAAAATACTCATGTACTACTTGGAAGATATATAAGAGGGCATTGGAGTCCTTCTTCCTATTATCTTTCACCGTGTCTCTTCGCTTGTGTCAAAGCATTAAGCGTTCTCGCATCTCGCTGGGGCCTCCGGGAAAATCATTTTCCACCAACTTCCAAATATCTTCGTGAAGCAAACAAGGCCCTCATTGTAATGGCGTAATGATCATAATTTTACCATTGAACTCGGTATCATGGATTTTTCTGCTTTCTCAGGCATGCTACCGCCATCTTGAATGTGTAAATACAAACTTTTCACTTCTCGTAAAAGCTTTCTACCGGAGACTTCGCTTTCTACAACAAACAATCTTACAACTTTTCCGCAAAGGTAACTTGTTATTTTAATAAGAGCCTAGAACTATTTTGATACTATGTTAGAATTTTGAATACAAAAAACGAAGGAAATGCGTTTCGCCCCAACAACACAGATAATGCACAATATCATGGAAAAAAAAAAAAAATACACGTATAGGCGCAGCGAAAATAGGAGAGGAGCCAAATTTCGTTTTCTATTCCTTCACACTAGCAATATGAAATTACATTTGTTTTAATACAAAATGGTCGTACCGAAAAACCTAAATCTATTCAAAGCAATTCAATGCCGAAACGTACGTTCAACAACCAAACTTGTCCTTCGCCCCCGTTTCTATGTTTATACACGAAACACATACAAAACACATAATCGACGAACTTGAAATCTTATTTGTTCTCGCTTTCGCACAACACATCGCATCCGTCACTTTATCGCATCGCGCATCGGCGATCTCGCCGTTTAACATATGCACGAACCGGTAAATAGAGAACCTTGCAATGAGTGATTGCGATCGCATCGCATACAAAATAACATATCGCGGGACTTAACGGGAAACTTAAAACCTTGTGGTCGTGATGTGCGATGGCACGATCACATCGCACCGCAAAAAAAAAAAAACTTTGGGGGTGCTTAATGGAAAGCACAAAAGTTTGCGAGATTGCGATGTGCGTAGTACTATCGCATCAAGATGTCAAACAACATAGCTTACGGATGCATGAAGGTAAGTCGTACCCATCGCAAAGTGCGGCATTGCGGGTGGTAAGCAAAGGTAAGTGCGTAAGCGAAATACAAATGATGTTTGAAATACGATGCGGTAAGGATATGTGGGTCCCACCGATATCGTATCGGCGAAAACTAACATACTGTGAGGGCATAAGGTTAAGGCTTAAGATTTGTGAAGTGCAAAAGTGCTATGGTAAGTCGTGGTAAGTGCGAAATGCATAAACCAAAATGAAATACTAATATGAAGGATTTACAGGTTTTGCAAATTGCGGTGGGAGGTAAGTGTGGGTCCCAACGCGTATAGTGCATGGGCAAAATGGTTTTAACATTGTGGTGAAGTGGGCTTAAGAGTTAAGACAAAAAATTGCGGGTCGCACTTGTAGGAAAAAGGTAAGTCAAAGGCGTGGGTAAGGAAATAAAAGTAGAGTTATGGCCGTGGTACTTTGCTTCGATTTTGTGTGGATTGCGTGAAAAACACCTCCGATTTGAAATCGTGCTCGCCTTTCTCGCAATAAAAAATTGTTGAAGCATGGACTATCGCCATCGCTTATTCATAGCGGTGGTTGGGAGTCAATTCTAACATGTGTATAGTTGTCGTATATGGTTGTCGTGAAACTCCGGTTGTTTTCTATGAGTCTCCATGGGAGAATAATGTTTGGGGTTGAATGAACATCTAACCATACAAAATGATTTTAAATCGCAAACACCGAGGCAAAATTGAAATTAATGAAACCGACTTCATGGGTGAGCACCACCGTCGAGGATGGTATGTAATTTATATATATGTGAATAAATCCGCCTCATTCTATAGCCGTAAAACCATCCGTGTTTTATTTCCGAGGTATTTTCCCCAAACATTAATCATATCCGTGAAGAAGCGGCATATAGCATGTCACAGGTTGCACTTTACCGTGAGAGACGATGGCCGAAGCGTAGTCTTCATTTTCCTTCGGCCAGTTTCTAGTTCCGTAGTTCAATGTCTATAGGTTCACAAAAACTCTAACCATGTAAAGTCTCCATTCTCGCTTTTAGTCAAGTTTTAATTTCGACCGTATAGTTTCACAAAACTTTCCAATATTTCCTTTTTTATATAATTTTATAGAAATATTATCGATGAAATATTTTATTATTACTCAAATAAAAGTGAGTAGCACTCACAGAAGTTTAAAATAAAAAAACACATATATATAATATATATAACTTGTTTTTTAAAGTGAAAATATAAAACTTATTGTTTTTTATTTTTAAGTGAAGAGATTTTATTGTATATTTTACTTTTATCATATTCATCCATTTCATAGATAAACTACTAAGTGGGATGGTTGAATTACAATTAATCAATCATGTGTTGTATAAAAGACTTAATTAATATACTTACAAATTATATTAATAATGATCAGAAAGTAAAAATGATTATAACATTAATTGTTGAAATCCATCCTTTATAATACCAATACGAATTCGAACCAGCCACTGATTCCACCGGTGTTAAAAACAAATAAGTATAAACAAATCAAGCTCTCATATTACAATACGCCTTAACAAAATATATAGGCCATAGGGCAGGAATTTTTACTCCGCAAATTTGACTCATATTGGGCGTTTGGTGACCCAATCCATTATAAAACAAACGAGTAGGGAGCGAAATCCAGTTTTGAAATATGTCAAAAATTTTATTGGAAGGAACATTTATCTCATGCCCCCACATTATTGTTGAAGATAATGATTAATTAAGTGTTGTGTTATCAAATTTTCAGCTTCTTCTAGTATAGATCATGGATTATTAAACTTATGGTTTAATAGGAACTCATATTTCATAATTAGTGTAAGTGAATTAGTTGGAATTAGAGTGATTTGATCGATAGTAATTTTCATAGTTGTATAAATGTAAAGGAAATTTCCATAGTTGTAAAAATATGACAGTTATATATGAATTTATTCATTGTTCCATGGCGATGAATAAAAAGAGGAAAAAAATGAATTTGAGAGATTGGGATTTTTGATATTTTTGGGTTTAATGTTTGTATTATTTGTGTTTTGTATGTTCTATTATATTAGTGGGTAACATTTAATTGTTTTTGCATTTTGTTTTACATGAGTGCAAGCAAATGGCTAACCTAAAATACTAATCTTTAAAGGTGAGAACTATGATTTTTGGAGCATTAAAATGAAAACATGATAATCTCAAATACCAATTTTTAAAGGTAAGAACTACTTACTTTTGGGTGTGCGCATTAAAATGAAAACATTGTTTCTTTCACAAGATTAGTGAGATTTCGTGAAAAAATGGTTATAGAGAAAACCAACAAGCTATGCATGATTCCATTTTTCCAAGACTTATTGTAATAACAAAATAAAAAAAGCACAAAAATGTGCTACAAAAAACATATTAAGGAATATATGTAAAAGAAAGAAGTGCACTTTCATAAGAGAATTTGTAGCTATTTGCATGCAAAATTTTGATTATATGCAATATTTTTTCACTACGGTTGTAAAATAGTAAATCAAATTAGATCTTTTAGAGAATATTTAACAACAAAAAAATTGTTGATATTTTTTAAAGAAGTCTTGGTGAAATATTTGGTGGTGTTTTTACTTCTATTGAAAAGTCTAAATATGTAACTGAGTTGTTCTTAAATTAGCTTATGGGGTCTCTTTAATCTCATGAGAAAAGGATGAATATATCTATTGAAAGAAAAAAGAGAAGGCTTTTCAACCAAACACCAATATTTCTTGTTAGGAAAAATATTGAGAGGGGGGGGTGAATCAGTGTTTACTGCATATTCAAAACTTTTTACTTTTTCATTCCTTAAAACCCATACGCTACTTTGCTGAAGCCAAGTAGCGTATACACGCGGATATCCTTCATAAAACTCGCGTATACACAGAGATCTAATTATGCCATTAGTTCTTCACTCATATCATTCCATCATTCATTCATTAGATGTTCTATAAACAGTAAACATGTGCAGTAAGAACAGAATAAACCATCACACAAAGCATCACACATGAACACCAGGATTTTTAGGTGGAAACCCAAGTCGGGAGAAAACCACCGCTGCAGTTGCTCACCCTTCAATATTTTATTATAGAGAAAACATCTTACAACATATGTGCTGGCGCAGACTTGACCAGCACGCAGGCACCCACCTGCGCTCGTTTACCAACCTCTCCTGGAAGGGAGCTCCAACCCCCTGACTCGTTTACCAGCCTCTCCTGGAAGGGAGCTACGACCCCCCGATCTCGTTTACCAGCCTCACCTGGAAGGGAGCTACAAACCCCTGACTGAAGGCTACAACCTTCAGCACCACCTTGGACCACGTTTCATCAATTTTCACACTGGATCCAACAACTTCAATAGAACACCACTTGCAGGCCACATTTCATCATATTTTCAGACTGGACCCTTTCCATTCTTTTAAGCACAAATATACATCACCAAACAGACATATCAACACCGATCGATATAAAACACAAACAGTAACAGAAGATATTTCATACTCCTCGCTTCAGAGAAACCCTAGCTCGCATACGCGCTTTCCTCATCGATGTCGCGTATATACGCGCTCCGTCCACACAAACCACGTATACCTCGTTGTATATTTCATTGCGCCGCGCTTTCTCTTCTTCGTAGCCGCGTATATACGCGCTTCTTCTGCGGCAAAGTAGCGTATATATCTTCAACCATTACAGAGCTGCATACTTCTTCAGATCAGACATTCAGTTCAGATTCAACCCTTTTACTTCAGACATATGTTCGCCTCAATTCAGATCTAAGTCTTCCATAAGCAGATCTAGTAGATACAAGTGCATTTCAGATCTAGATCCCCTTCTTCATCATAGGTGCATCATACATTCATATTTATCTTCAAGTGTAACCCTTTCCATTCAGATCTACTTCAGAGAGAAGTATTCATTCAAGCTCAGACATCTTGCACCCACACTCATGATTTGCACAATGAATTTCTTCTCCTTATATAGGTTTTTCCTTCCTTAATACCACGGGCCCTCTTTTTAATACCACGAGACAAATCAATACTTGTTGTTTCTAATACCATGAGCCCCTTTTTCAATACCATGGGCCGAAACAATACCATGAGCCCAAAACTACCTGGACGGGGTCAATTAGGCGGATCATTACCCAATACCATGGGTCAATACCATGGTGGTTACCCTTGGTTTTGCACTTTTTGAGCGCTTTAGCCCATACGCGACTTGGCACGTTCTTTTCCGCGTGCATACGCGACTTCCCCTAGGCCAATCCGCGTATACCTAGAGACATACTCTTTTTCATAATTTTGAGTACATTCTGAAATCCTTTCTTTATTGCCTTCTGTAAATACTGTAGATACATCAGATTTAGTTCATCAACCCATATCTACCAAGCATCCATGCACTTGGTAAGTCACATCCTATCAAGTGGGTTGTTCATCAAGGACAAAACTTAGCATCATATTGCCAACAAACATCATATCCCATCATATTTACATCATTTACCAAGTCCATCAAGTCAAGAATAACTTCATTAGGTGGAATGCCATCAAGGACAACACATGCCAACAGTCGCATGTCTTCATCTTCATTCAGTGGGTTGCCATCAAGGACAACACTCTGCATCATATTTCCAACAATCTCCCCCCTTGGACTTGATGGCAACCATGATGGTGTTTGGTTACCACAGCAGATAGATACCATGTCACTCTCCCAAATATTTGACATCATTATCTTCTCTTCATTCAAACACCATGTCACTCTCCCCCTTTGACATCAAGGGCAAAGGGCGGATCAAAAAAACCAACACTCTCCTCCTTTTCTCCTCATGTGGAAGAAACATTCTGCAGATCTGATATGTGCTGAAGTGGCCAAACTCCCCCTGAGTTCATGCTGAATCTTCAAACATATTTGTCAATGAAGTACATGACTCTATGAACTTCCTATCACCAAAGACTCATACTTACATCAACTATCCATCCAAGTGGATTTACATATGAGACTCAACTACCCAACCAAGTGGGTTTACAAATTTGACTCAGCTACCCAACCAAGTGGGTTTACAAAATTGACAAGTCCTTACATGACTGAATATTACAATTTTCTCAACAAGACCTTTTCATCAAACTACAAATATAACTTTTAAGACCAACACCAGAAAGTCCTCAAGAAAGAGAACATATTTTCAGAACCATCATAATGCCAACACTGCATTATACTCAGCAAAACCAATGCTCCCCCTGAATCTATGCATCCAAGCATCCTTTCCAAAAGACTAAGGCTCCCCCTTAGTTTGTGCATCCTGAACACTTTCATCACCAACAAATCATCAAGGCATCTTCATCAAAACATTATAAACAGAATTATGAGAACTGGAACACCACCAGAGATACCAAACAGTATCGGAGATACCAAACAACACTGCAGCTGTGCTGAAGAGAGCCGAACCAACCAAAAATTGCCAGCAACCAACCATACGCGGTTTTCTGTGCAGGAACTCGCGTATATACGCGACTGTGTTTCATGAAACCCGCGTATCCAATGCCATCTTCTAAATTAAACTGATCTCATTCTCCGTGAGGCAAAGACAGTGTTCAGCTTCTTTCTGAGATATTTGAATGCTTCCCCGGAATACAGATAGATAGAACAGTGTAGTTGTGTCTTCAAGCGTCATCCAACGGTTGTAGCATAAGCACATTAGTAACCAAGCCTTCAGATTCTTTGCAGCATCAATACAATCTTTCCAAGAGAGATTATCATACCAGAACAACATCTTCACACAAGTGTCAAGCAATCATTCATGTGGTCCACCACCATCCTACATCACCATGACCTTTAAGATTTAACATGAAGTAACATATGTAGGAAAAGATCTCAACCATAGTAACAAGCTCTCGTACATGAGCTATTCTTATCTCCCGAATCATAACACTCCAATTTCATCCGTGTGAGCACAAAAGATACTTATCAGCAACCAGGGCTCAAAGTCTCATCATAATAAACCATGTACCAAGTCATCATCATTTGAGCATGAGTATCACAAAAACCAAAGAATAAGTAGTCATATTGCCAACAATGCAAACATTAGTATTCAACCTGCTACTCCCCCTAAACCAATGCTATTGCTTAACTTGTGCAATCTTGAATACCTTTATCAGCAAGTCATCAGCAACCATCATGATCTATCCTTATCTCTGAATACTAAGACTTTCATCTCAGCAACGAATGATCTTCATCATAAATCAACCAGGCTTCATCCATAATCTTCAACACAAGAACCCATGTATCATTTCATTATCATGAGTATAACCAGAATAATGCTAACAGTGCAATCATCAGCAGTTAGAATGATGCTCCCCCTGGACCTCTGCTCCAGATCTTCAGCTATCTGATAAATTTTCTCATCATCAATGCATATGCGGCTGTGTCAGCTGGAACTCGCGTGTATACGCGACTTTTTATTGCTGTTTACCCGATGGGTACAGCGACAGAAAATTTTCATCTTCCTTCATTTTCTCCTAAGTTTGTACCTCCTGTACCTGTCCTTTCCACATCAGATGCGCTGTCAGAAGTAAACATAACCAGAATAATCAAATCAACCATGAGAGTCATCATGCATTTCTCCCCCTGTGATGATACATTACTAAATCTCATAATGTATCCCACATCATTCCTGCAGTCAATAAGAAAAGTCAGCTTCAGAAGCGGATGACTGCAGTAGGGTCAGAATTCCCTACGTTTCTGATCGGTCCTCCTTCTTTTTCCAAATTTGCTTGAGCTTTCCAACTGTGTGCTAAAAATTGTCCACTTTCCCAGATCTGTTCATCCTGCATTCTTTTTCTACATGTCCATACTTGTTACAAGAATAACATCTCATGTGTCCAGAGAAATAAGCATAATAATCATAATGAGTATTTCTAATCTTACTCCTTTTACAATCAGCTGCTTTATGTCCATACTTGTTACATGAAAAACAATATCCCTTGAAGAAACCTAGAAAATTTTCCAGAACCCGTTTCAAGCGTGGCCGAAATGATCGCTCTTTGCACCTGCCGCAACATGCCCATAATTATGACATAAAACATTCGAACGTTTTTGAATGGAATTCCTTTGAGAATTCATGACTTGGTTGACTTTGTTCCTTTTAACACTTCAGTTTTAATTATCTTCCAATTTTGGCACTTCCTTGTATTAGATTCTCTTGGTCAGCTTGGAAACCAAGACCTGTTTATTAGCACTTTTCGATTACTCGCATTACTATCCAAATATTAGTACTATCTTGAAACCTCATAACCTTTTCTTCTAATTTACCTTTGAGAATGTTTACCTCAACCTCCAGGGCTTGACATTGCTTTGTCATGCTTTCTTCTTTCCTTCTTCCATCTTCTACTTGATCCTTCAGATTTAGAATTTCTTCTTTCAACCAATTTTCGTTTTCTTCACATGTTTGTTGTAGCTCTTCATTCTTCTTCTTCGATGCTTTGAGATCTACTTTCAGAGAGATGATTTCTGCTTCAAGTCCTTCATTCTTCTTATTTTATATTTTTGGATCCCTTTTGAGAGAAATGATTTTAGCCTCAAGTTCTTCATTCTTCTTATTCGAGTCTTCCAGATCTTCTTTGAGAGAGACGATTTCTGCTTCAAGTCTTGCATTCTTCTTGTTTGATTCTTCGAGATCTGCATTTAGATCGTTGACTTCTACTTCTAGTCTTTTAATTCGAGCAGATGCATAAGCATGAAATCTTTGGTACTTGTTTGTCTGTCCATTCAGTATTTCCATTTGTTCTTTCATCCCTTTGTACAAAGCTTCGCTTTTAGAAATTGATCTTCGTTGATCTTCAATTTTCTTGATAGCTTCCTATAGATCCAAAACTTTTCTTACACTATCTTCATCATTACATGCACCAGAAAGTGAGTCACAAGAACAACTATCAATACCTGATTTATCTTCTTCATTTTCTGCTGCACATGCTTTCTGACATATCTCCTTTTCAGTGGCCTTCTTCTTTTGCTTCTTTCCCATTGCGACGAATCTCCTTCAAGAGATCAAGCTTTTGCAGAAGAACCTGCTCCGATACCAACTGTTGGGAAAAATAATGAGAGGGGGGGGTGAATCAGTATTTACTGCATATTCAAAACTTTTTACTTTTTCATTCCTTAAAACCCATACGCTACTTTGTTGAAGCCAAGTAGCGTATACATGCGGATATCCTTCATAAAACTCGCGTATACACAGAGATCTAATTATGCCATTAGTTCTTCACTTATATCATTCCATCATTCATTCATTAGATGTACTATAAACAGTAAACATGTGCAGTAAGAACAGAATAAACCATCACACAAAGCATCACACATGAACACCAGGATTTTTAGGTGGAAACCCAAGTCGGGAGAAAACCACCGCTGCAGTTGCTCAGCCTTCAATATTTTTATTATAGAGAAAACATGTTACAATGACATGGTGGCCGGGGGCGTGTGACCACTGGGAAGACGTTAGGCACCCAATTGCTGCTCAAGCAATGTACCCTCTCCCCGGAAGGAGTTGGTGACCCCCCATCTGCTGCTGCTCTCTCCTGAAGAGCCAACCCCCATCCTGCCACTGCCTCTCCTGGAAGGGAGCTACGACCCCCTGATCTCGTTTACCAGCCTCACCTGGAAGGGAGCTACAACCCCCTGACTGAAGGCTACAACCCTCAACACCTCTATGGACCACATTTCATCAATTTTCACACTAGATCCAAAGCTTCCTCTAGGACACAACTTGCAGGCCACGTTTCATCATATTTTCAGACTGGACCTTTTCCATACTTTTACACAAATATATCATCAATGGATATATCAATAATCGACTGGGATAACAGAAACACAAAGGAGAACATCGGGGACATTTTCATACCTCGTTTCCCGTTAGGGGGTCCCTAGTTTGCATACGCACTTTCCCTTTACTGATGTCGCGTATATACGCGCTTCCGTCCACACAAACCGACGTATACCTCAGTGTATATTTCATTGCGCATACGCGCTTTTACTTCAGAGAAGCCGCGTATATACGCGCTTCCTCCGCGGCAAAGTAGCGTATAGATCTTCAACTATTACAGAGCTGCATACTTTCTGCATCGATATCTGCCCGTATTCAACCTTTACTTCCGCGTATGTTCGCCTAATTCGTATCTAAGTATTCCATAAGGGTATCTAGTAGATACAAGTGCATTTCTGATTCAGATCCTTCTTCATAGGTGCATCATAGATTCAGATCTATCATCAAACCTTTACCCTTTCCATACAGATATACTTCACAAAGAAGTATTCATTCAAGCTCAGACATCTTGCTCCCACACTTGTGATTTGCATAATGAATTTCTTCTCTTTATATAGGTTTTTCCTTCTTCAATACCACGGGCCCCTTTTTCAATACCATGAGCCAAATCAATACCATGAGCCTTTAATACCACGGGCCCCTTTTTCAATACCATGAGCCAAAACAATACCATGAGCCTTCAATACCACGGGCGGGGTTAATTAGGCGGATCATTACCCAATACAATGGGTCAATACCATGGTGGTTACCCTTGGTTTTGCACTTTTTGAGCGCTTTAGCCCATACGCGACTTGGCACGTTCTTTTCCGCGTGCATACGCGACTTCCCTTAGGCCAATCCGCGTATACCTAGAGACATACTCTTTTTCATCATTTTGAGTACATTCTGAAATCCTTTCTTTATTGCCTTCTGTAAATACTGTAGATACATCAGATTTAGTTCATCAACCCATATTCTATCAAGCACAACTTCATCAAGTAAGTTGCCATCCTCTTCATCAAGAGGGTTGTCATTCAAAGACAACATTCAACATCATATTTTCAACAAACATCATATCATATCATAATTACATCATTTACCAAGTCCATCAAGTCAAGGATAACTTGATCAGGTGGATTGACATCAAGGACAACACATGTCAACAGTCGCATGTCTTCATCTTCATTCAGTGGGTTGCCATCAAGGACAACACTCTGCATCATATTTCCAACAATCTCCCCCTTTGGACTTGATGGCAACCACGATGGTGTTTGGTTACCATAGCAGATAGATACCATGTCACTCTCCCAAATATGTCACATCATTACCTTCTCTTTATTCAAACACCATGTCACTCTCCCCCTTTGACATCAAGGGCAAAGGGCGGATCAAAAACCAACACTCTCCCCATTTTCTCCTCATGTGGAAGAAACATTCTGCAGATCTGATATGTGCTGAAGTGGCCAAGCTCCCCCTGAGTTCATGCTGAATCTTCAAACATATTTGTCAATGAAGTGCATGACTCTATGAACTTCCTATCACTAAAGACTCATACTTACATCAATTATCCATCCAAGTGGATTTTACATATGAGACTCAACTACCCAACCAAGTGGGTTTACAAATTTTGACTCAGCTACCCAACCAAGTGGGTTTACAAAATTGACAAGTCCTTACATGACTGAATGTTACAATTTTCTCAACGAGACCTTTTCATCAAACTACAAATATAACTTTTAAGACCAACACCAGAAAGTCCTCAAGAAAGAGAATATATTTTCAGAATCATCATAATGCCAACACTGCATTATACTCAGCAAAACCAATGCTCCCCCTGAATCTATGCATCCAGGCATCCTTTCCAAAAGACTAAGACTCCCCCTTAGTTTGTGCGTCCTAAACACTTTCACCAACAAAACATCAAGGCATATTTATCAAAACATGAGAAAAGAATTATGAGAACTGGAACACCACCAGATATACCGAACAGTATCAGAGATACCAAACAGCACTGCAGCTGTGCTGAAGAGAGCTGATCCAACCAAAAATTGCCAGCAACCAAACATACGCGGTTTTCTGTGCAGGAACTCGCGTATATACGCGACTGTGTTTCATGAAACCCGCATATCCAATGCCATCTTCTAAATTTCAACCAGATCTGATTCTCTGTGAGGCAAAGATAATGTTCAGCTTCTTTCTGAGATATTTGAATGCTTCCCTGGACTACAGATGGATAGAACAATGTAGTTGTGTCTTCAAGCGTCATCCAATGGTGGTAGCATAAGCACATTAGTATCCAAGTCTTCAGATTCTTTGCAGCATCAATACATTCTTTCCATACCAGAACAACATCTTCACATAAGTGTCAAGCAATCATCCATGTGGTCCAACATCACCATGATCTTTAAGATTTAACATGAAGTAACATATGTAGGCAAAAGATCTCAGCCATAGTAACAAGCTCTGCATGAGCTATTCTTATCTCTGAATCATAAGACTTCCAATTTCATCTAAGTGTGAGCACAAAAGATACTTATCAGCAACCAGGGCTCAAAATCTCATCATAATAATCCATGTACCAAGTCATCATCATTTGAGCATGAGTATCATAAAGACCAAAGAATAAGCAATCATATTGCCAACAATGCAATCATCAACCTGCTACTCCTCCTAAACCAGTGCTATTGCTTAACTTGTGCAATCCTGAATACCTTTATCAGCAAGTCATCAGCAACCATCTTTGCATGATCTGTCCTTATCTCTGAATACTAAGACTTTCATCTCAACAACGAATGCTCTTCATCATAAAGCAACCAGGCTTCATCCATAATCTTCAACACAAGAACCCATGTATCATTTCATTATCATGAGTATAACCAGAATAATGCTAATAGTGCAATCATCAGCAGTCAGACTGATGCTCCCCCTAGACCTCTGCTCCAGATCTTCAGCTATCAGATAAATTTTCTCATCATCAATGCATACGCGGCTGTGTCAGCTGGAACTCGCGTGTATACGCGACTTTGTTTCATAGAACCCGCGTATGGAAAGTGAAGCATAGAAAATTTTCATCTTCCTTCATTTCCTTCTGACCTTGTACCTCCTGTACCTGTCCTTTCCACATCAGAAGCGCTGTCAGGAGTAAACATAACCAGAATAATCAAATCAACCTTGAGAGTCATCATGCATTGCTCCCCCTGTGATGATACATTACTAAATCTCATAATGTATCCCACATCATTCCTGCAGTCAATAAGAAAAGTCAGCTTCAGAAGCGGATGACTGCAGTAGGGTCATAATTCCCTACGTTTCTGATCGGTCCTCCTTCTTTTTCAAAATTTGCTTGAGCTTTCCAACTGTGTGCTGAAAATTGTCCACTTTCCGAGATCTGTTCATCCTGCATTCTTTTTCTACATGTCCATACTTGTTACAAGAATAACATCTCATGTGTCCAGAGAAATAAGCATAACAATCAGAATGAGTATTTCTAATCTTACTCCTTTTGCAATCAACTGCTTTATGTCCATACATGTTACATGAGAAACAATATCCCCTGAAGAAACTAGAGTACCTTTCTGAGTAGAACCTGTTTGTTTGTGGCTGAAATGATCTGCTCTTGCAATTTGCTGCAACATGCCCATAATTATGACATTTAAAACATTCAACGTTCTTGAATGAATTCTTTTGAGAATTCATGATTGTTGGTTGATCTTTTGTTTCTTTCAACACATCAGGTTTTGCATTGACATCCTCTGAATTTTTAGCACTTCCTTGTGAGCTAGATTCTCCTTTAACAGTTTCATGGAAACCAAGACCAAGTTTGATAGCAGGAGACCTTTGATTACTCATAATATTGTCCAAAATATTAGTACTATCTTGAAATCTCAAAAGTTTAACCTTTTCTTCTAATTTACCTTTGAGAATGTTTACCTCAACCTCCAAGGCTTGACATTGCTTTGTCATGCTTTCTTCATTCCTTCTTCCATCTTCTACTTGGTCCTTTAGATTTAGAATCTCTTCTTTCAACCAATTTTCGTTTTCTTCACATGTTTGTTCCAACTCTTCATTCTTCTTCTTTGATGCTTCGAGATTTGCTTTCAGAGAGATGATTTCTGCTTCAAGTCCTTCATTCTTCTTATTTGATATTTCTGGATCCCTTTTGAGAGAAATGATTTCAGCCTCAAGTTCTTCATTCTTCTTATTCGAGTCTTCCAGATCTTCTTTGAAAGAGACGATTTCTGCTTCAAGTCTTGCATTCTTCTTGTTTGATTCTTCGAGATCTGCATTTAGATCGTTGACTTCTACTTCTAGTCTTTTAATTCGAGCAGATGCATAAGCATGAAATCTTTGGTACTTGTCTGTCTTTCCATTCAGTATTTCCATTTGTTCTTTCATCCCTTTGTACAAAGCTTCGCTTTTAGAAATTGATCTTCGTTGATCTTCAATTTTCTTGATAGCTTCCTCTAGATCCAAAACTTTTCTTATACTATCTTCATCATTACATGCACCAGAAAGTGAGTCACAAGAACAACTATCAATACCTGATTTATCTTCTTCATTTTCTGCTGCACATGTTTTCTGACATATCTCCTTTTCAGTGGCCTTCTTCTTTTGCTTCTTTCCCATTGCGACGGATCTCCTTCAAGCGATCAAGCTTTTGCAGAAGAACCTGCTCCGATACCAACTGTTGGGAAAAATACTGAGAGGGGGGGGGGGGGGGTGAATCAGTATTTACTGCATATTCAAAACTTTTTAATTTTTCATTCCTTAAAACCCATACGCTACTTTGCTGAAGCCAAGTAGCGTATACACGCGGATATCCTTCATAAAACTCACGTATACACAGAGATCTAATTATGCCATTAGTTCTTCACTTATATCATTCCATCATTCATTCATTAGATGTACTATAAATAGTAAACATGTGCAGTAAGAGCAGAATAAACCATCACACAAAGCATCGCACATGAACACCAGGATTTTTAGGTGGAAACCCAAGTCGGGAGAAAACCACCGCTGCAGTTGCTCACCCTTCAATATTTTATTATAGAGAAAACATATTACAACATATGTGCTGGCGCAGACTTGATCAGCATGCAGGCACCCACCTGCGCTCGTTTACCAGCCTCTCCTGGAAGGGAGCTACGACCCCCTGACCCTCGACTCTCGTTTACCAGCTTTCCCTCCCCGGAAGGGAGCTACGGACTTCCCGACCGTTTTACCACCTTCCCGGAAGGGAGCTACGACCCCCGGCTTCCTCAAGCACAAATGCCTCACCTGGAAGGGAGCTACAACCCCCTGACTGAAGGCTACAACCTTCAACACCACCTTGGACCACGTTTCATCAATTTTCACACTGGATCCATCAACTTCAATAGAACAACACTTGCAGGCCATATTTCATCATATTTTCATACTGGACCCTTTCCATACTTTTAAGCACAAATATACATCACCGACAGATACATATCAACACAGATCAGATAGCAGAAACACAGCAGAACAGATCAGATATTTCATACCCCTTGCTTCAGTTTGCATACACGCTTTCCCTTTACTGATGTCGCGTATATACGCGCTTCCGTCCACACAAACCAGCGTATACCTCAGTGTATATTTCATTGCGCATACGCGCTTTCTCTTCGCTGAAGCCGCGTATATACGCGCTTCCTCCGTGGCGAAGTAGCGTATAGATCTTCAACTATTACGTAGCCGCATACTTCTTCGCATCGTACATTCGCCCGTATTCAACCCTTTTACTTTGTATAGATGTTCTGCTTCAACTCGTATCTAAGTATTCCATAAGTGTATCTAGTAGATACAAGTGCATTTCAGATCTAGATCCCCTTCTTCATCATAGGTGCATCATACATTCGCATTTATCTTCAAGTGTAACTCCTTCATTCGCATCTACTTCACAAAGAAGTATTCATTCAAGCTCACATCTTGCTCCCACACTTGTGATTTGCATAATGAATTTCTTTCTCCTCTTTATATAGGTTTTTCCTTCTTCAATACCACGGGCCCCTTTTTCAATACCATGAGCCTTCAATACCATGAGCCTCTTTTTCAATACCATGGACCAAAACCATACCATAAGCCCAAAACTACCTGGACGGGGTTAATTAGGCGGATCATTACCCAATACAATGGGTCAATACCATGGTTGTTACCCTTGGTTTTGCACTTTTTGAGCGCTTTAGCCCATACGCGACTTGGCACGTTCTTTTCCGCGTGCATACGCGACTTCCCCTAGGCCAATCCGCGTATACCTAAAGACATACTCTTTTTCATCATTTTGAGTACATTCTGAAATCCTTTCTTTATTGCCTTCTGTAAATACTGTAGATACATCAGATTTAGTTCATCAACCCATATTCTATCAAGCACAACTTCATCAAGTAAGTTGCCATCCTCTTCATCAAGAGGGTTGTCATTCAAAGACAACATTCAGCATCATATTGTCAACAAACAACATATCACATCAGATTTACATCATTTACCAAGTCCATCAAGTCAAGCATAACTTCATCAGGTGGTTTTCCATCAAGGACAACACATGTCAATAGTCGCATGTCTTCATCTTCATTTAGTGGGTTGCAATCAAGGACAACACTCCGCATCATATTTCCAACATTTCTAAAATTAAAGGTTAGGAAAATGAGAAATTCCCCCTAAGGAACTTATGAGCACCCCATGTAAGAAGAAGATGAAAAGCATTTAAAGGAAGGAGAGGCAAAGAAAGAATTCTTCCTATAAGTAACAAAGGAAGAGGAAGAGATAATGAGAGTGATGATAGAAGATATGGAAAATCCCAAGTGCCAAGTTTAATGATTTTATTGTAAAATATTTGGCCATTATGAACATAATTGGTGGAAAGAAAACAAAAACAAAATGCTAATTTTCTGAAGAAAAAAATGTGGGAAATCAATTCTTAGATTGTGATCCAACTAATAAGGATTGTAAGGAGGTATGGCTTTTTGATAGTGGTTGCATAAATCATATGACAGGAAAAAGAGACAGCTTTGTGAAAATAGATAAATCTACTAAATCTAAAGTTTTGTAAGGAGATGAAAAATCAATGGAAGCTAAAAGGTAAAGGAATTGCTAGGAATGACCTGGTCACATGATTTCGACTTTGATAGGGTAGGAATTACGAGGAATTTCAAAAATGAAGCATCTGTCAAATTCGATGACTTTGGTGTCCTTTTGTTAACTTTGGACAACTAGGTCCAAAATCCATGTTGTGATTCTCATATGAAGTTGCCAATATTTTTATAAGATTCCTCTTTTGGATAGGTGCAAGATCAATCTAAAGATCATCTTGATCTGATGAGTAGAACATTTATTTTGAATTAATTCCACTTATGTACAAGGTGGGCCAGAATTGTAATGTAGGCTTGAAGCCCTAATAGATGTGTCACACAACCTCACTAATGGATATATATAGGTCAACGTTGGAGGTCATTTTCACCATCACTCATCACACATTCTCTCTCATCATCTAATTGGTTCGATCATCATCTTGGAGGCTCTTCTTCTCTCACATGTGGGAAATTGCAGCAAAAGGTTTTATGGTTTTGACCAAGGGTTTTCAGCACAGTTTTGACCAGTGTTGAATTTCATCAATGCATGGTCAAACTAACCTCAAACTCTCCCAAAATTTTGATTTTTGCAGTCTGCATTTTTTAGCACAGAAATTGAGGTTGGACGTTGACTTTGACTTGGATGCATTGACTTTTACTTTTGTTGTTTGTTGACTAGACATCGTTGACTTTTTTTGACTTTGGGTTGACCGTTGTAGAGCTGTCCGAGAGGGTTGTGTGACACATTCTGGTTGGATGACCATGTAGAGACTTTGCTGGTTGAAGCATCCTGTTGACCGTCGTAATGCACCATAACACATATATTTTTCAGATCAATTTAAGTGTATTTTGGCTTGTCTTCTATTGATCTACTGGTATGTTCTATTAAAATTTTACTTTCTTGTTTATGTGATTGTTGTTTTATATTGCGAATAAACGTAAAGTTTCATCAAGCATAGAACATCTACAAAAATTTACATGGAATTAGAGTTGAGGTGAAGACAAAGCCCAAGTTTGTATTAAGAGAAATCATCGAAGAAGTAGCATTTGTCAAGGACCCATGGGTACCTCAAGCTATAATGGATTCAAAGCTGATCACAAGTTGACTGGGAAGGAAGACTTCCATGCCTGGAAGATGACTTTGGATTTAATGTTGGAAGAGCAAAATGTCATGGACTATGTGCAGGGTAAAATCCAAGAGCCTCCATCATCTACACCTACTGCCACCAAGTCAAAATATAAGAAGGGGAAATCAAAGCAAAGTTGATGATTCGGGATTCAATTCATAAGAGTCTAGTTGCCTACATATCTGAGCTGGGCACATCCAAGGAGATGTATGATAAGTTGGTAAACATGTTCAAGGCCAACAATGCAAATCATGTCCTTTTCTTTAAGAACCAACTGAAGAATATGAAGAAATGCAGGGATGAATCCGTTCAATCTTATTTTCTGAAGTTGATCGAAATAAGAAATAATCTTCTGGCCATTGGGGAGACTATAGCTGATCGAGAAATGGTTCTCACCATACTTGGAGGTCTCTCCTCTGAATGGCATGTATTCAATACTACCATCCTTAATAAAAATATGATACCTGATTTCGACGAAGTATTATTGAGATGCATACAAGAGGAATCAAGAATGAAGGAATATGAAAATAAAGGTAATGCCACGTTCACCACTCGTGCTAAGAAGAAGAACAATGGTGGTCTCAAGAACTTGGCATGGAAGAACAGGGGCCGAAGGAAAGAAAGGAAGGTGTTAGACATGTAACAAGACTGATCACTATGCTAGAGAATGCCCTAATAAGAAGTATTCTCCTGGGGATGATGACAACAACAAAAACTACAGGAATGGAAATCAAAGGAATAATAGCTTCAAAGGAAAGAGGAAGGCTCCCTCTGGTTGCAATGGAAATGGGAAATATTTCAAAAAGTCGAGAAATTCCAGGTATGAGGAATCAATTTTTGTTGATGATAAAAGAAATGAATTCATTCTTGTATCTCCCCTCTCTACTGCATCTCCACCCGACACTATGGATGTCTAGTTAATTGATAGTGGTACCTCAAGGCATCTCACTAGGTTTAAGGAAGCACTTTCTCATTTGGTGGAGAAATATGTTAATCTGAAAATTATCCTTGGAGATAATGCCACATATCCCATGAAAGGGACAGGGATTGTGACCCTCCACTTATCTCAAGGTCAAGTCCTCTGCTTAAAATATTTACTTTATGTACCTGATTTGAAGAAGAACCTTCTGTCTATTTCGGCCATGGAAGACAAAGGTTTCAATGTGGCATTCGTTGATGGGAAGGTATGTATCTGGAAGAAGAGTTTCAAGGAAGCTATCATGATTGGGTTTAGAGTTGATACACTCTACCAAGTTGGAGGAAGTCCACTAGAAGCTATGACATGTGATACTATCCACCAAATCGAACTATGGCACAAGAGGTTTTGACACCTTCACTACAAAACCCTTCCCAAAGCAAGGAAGGTGGTGACAGGGATGCCGAAGTTCAAAAATGACCATGAAGGTGTATGTCAGGGTTGTGCCGAAGGAAAGCATACAAGGGGACCTTTCCCCTCAGGTGTCACAAAGACATCTGCTGTCTTCCAATTGATACATTCTGATTTGTCTGTTATGCTGCATGTGACATCCTTGGGAGAATGTTCTTATTATATGGCATTCATAGATGACTTCTCTCGCAAAAAATGTAGTTACCAATCAAATAGGTAATTGAAATGGTACCTACTTTTTTGAGGTAGCAAAAAAAACACTCGATTTTGAAAAGTGGTGATTCATAATCACCCCGTTGTTTTTTTGGGCATATTTTTGACATTTCAATTTTTTTATTTATGAAGTATGAACATTTATTTTAAAATGTTAGTGATTTTCATGCTACTTTTGAAAGTGTTGATGCTTCATCAACCATTTTTTTTTAGAGTGGTGCTTTTCATGCTAATTTTGAAAAGTATTGATGCAACATCAACCATTTTTTTTTATAGTGGTAATTTTTATGTTCGTAATAAAACATAAAAATAAAATAAGAAAAACATGACAAAAAAAACTCAAATATATAAAAATAATAAAAAAACCAATAAAAATGTAAAAAAACAAAAACAAAATTAACTTGTAAAAATAAAAAATTTTATACAAAAATAAATAAATAAATAAATTGAAAATTAAATAAAAAAAGGAAAAGAATTCAAAAAAACACATAATTTAAAGAAAAAAAAAATTGAACCAAAAAACAAAAAAACATCAATTTTTTTTCTAAGTTATATATATATATATATATAATTCGAAAAAAATAAAATAGAAAATTCAAAAACAATTAAAATTAAAAAATTAAAATTAAAATAGAAAAATAAAATATAATTAAAATTTAGAAATTTGAATTTAAAAAAAAATTAATAAGAAAATAAAAATTAAAAAAAATTAAAATAATAAAACATTAAATTAAGAAAAAAAATTAAATTTAAAAATTAAAATGAAAATTAAAATAAAAATTTGAAAAAAAAAGGAGATTAAAAAAGAGAGAGAAAACACATTTTCAAATAATTAAAAAAAAAGAATTCTAATTGTTTTTAAAACTTAAACCATTTAAAAAAATTAAAAATAAGTTTTTTTCAAATTAAAATTAAAAAAAAAAAAAAATTAGAAAAAAGCATAAAAATATTAAATTTAATAATAATAAAAAAAATTAGAATAAAATAAATTGAAAAAACAAATATGAAATATAATAAATAATTAAAAAATTTATTAAAAACAAAAAACATTATTAAAATTTTATAAATAAATAAAAAATCCAATTAAAAAATATATATTTAATTGCGCCACCCAGGTGGCGCCGGGAGGTCGATTATCGGAATTAACCTGGGAAGGTCGAATCCAGGAATCAATCTGGGGAGGTCGATTCCAGGAATCAACCTGGGGAGGCCGATTCCGAGATCGACCTTGCAAGGCTGATTCCGAGAATCGACCTTGGGAGGCCGATTCCAGGAATCAACCTTTGGAGGCCTATTCTAGGAATCGACCTCGGGAGGTCGACTCCCGGAATCGACCTGGTGAGGGCGATTCCCAGAATCGACTTGGGGAAGTCGATTCCGGGAATTGTCGTTCCGCCTAGGTGGCAACAGGGGCTGGCCATTAGGTGGGCGGGGAGGCTGCGTGCAACCCCCTGCCCATCCAGTGGTTGGCCCCCATCGCCACCTGGGCGATGCAATTAAATAATTTGTTTTTAATTCCATTTTTTCTTTTTTTTTATTAAATTTTAATATACATATTTTTTTTTTATTAATTTTTTCTTTTACTCTTTTTTTTTTTAAATTTTTAAAATTTAAAATTTTTCTAATTAAGAAAAATGTAATGAAATTTGTTTTTCTTTTCAATTATTTTAATTTTTTTTTCTTTTTTTTTTAAATTTTTAATATAAATTTTATTATTCTAAAATTTTTGTTTCAACACTTTCTGTTTTCAAGGTGATTTTTGCACAAAAAAAATTGGCTTTTACGTCTATTTTTAAAAATGTTGAAAATTTACCCTGAAAGAAAGAAAGTTATTCTACAATACAACTTTTGTTTTCTGGGTGTTTTTTGCACTAAAAAAAAATTATTTTTCTTCCATTTTTAAAAAATGTTGAAAATTTATCTCGAAAAAAAGAAAGGTTATTCTAGAATACAACTTTTCCTTTTCGGGTTGTATGTTTATGGTTTTTTGATGTTTTTTTTGTTAGAGTTTCTGTTTTGAGGTAATAGTTCTCGTTTTATCGGTAACTATGTTAAAACCTGGATATACTTCTTGAAGAAGAAGGATGAGGCTTTCATGTGGTTTCGTACTTTCAAAGCCTTCGTGGAAAATCAAATTGCGAAGAAGATCAAGATTTTGAGAACCAATAATGGCACTGAATATGAGACGAACGAGTTCAATAAATTTTGTAGAGAAGTTGGCATCAAGAGGGAGACCACAATCGTATATAATCCTCAGTAAAATGGTGTTGCTGAAAGAAAGAACAGGACCATTGTGGAAGTTGCCCGTGCCATGCTATGTGACCAAGATCTTCCGAAGTTTCTATGGGGAGAAGCTACGAACACTGATGTGTACATACAAAACCAATGCTTGCATTCCACTCTAGACTCCAAAACTCCCGAAGAGGGTTTCTCTAGTAAGAAACGTGACATCTCACATTTTAGAGTTTTGGGTTGTCCCAATTATTTTGGGAATGTTTGTGGGCTACAGTGAAACTTTGAAGACTTATAGAGTCTATGTGTCTAGTCAAAGAGAAGTAGAGATATGCCACGATGTTACATTTGACGAAGATGCTTCGCTCAGGAAAGTAATCAATCTTTCGATCTGTGAGGAAGATCATGAAGTAGGGTTTGGAAATAAAAAAGAACCGAAGGATGAGATGATGCCCAATGTTGAAGGACTGATGGACCCTATTGATCCATCTCCTTCAATGAAGAGAAGACCCTCATGCCTCAGGAATACTCTTGAGCATGCCGAGAAACATATGGCCCCAAGGGGGACATTTCGTGAACACAAGAAGTCAAATAGATACCAAGGGTATCTAGCAGCCATGAGTATAATTGTACAATCTCAGCCTGGATATTTTGAAGAAGCCATAAAGCATCAAGTTTGGAAGGATGCTATGCACGAAGAGTATGAGTCCATTATGAAGAATGATGTATGGGATGTGGTTCCAAGACCAGAGGACAAAGCAGTTATCACCTCAAAATGGATCTATAAGATCAAGCATGGATTTGATGGTAGTGCTGAAAAGTTCAAGGCAAGATTTGTTGTCCGAGGCTTCTCTCAAAAGGAAGGTGTAGACTATGATGATATATTTGCACCTATGGCCCGATATACCACCATCCGATATATCATAGCCCTTGCTGCTACGCAAGGATGGAATCTTCATCAGATGGATGTGAAGACCTCCTTTCTGCATGGTGCGATAAAGGAAGAGGTGTATGTGGAGCAAACTCTGGGGTTCGAAGTCCAAGATAGAGACACCCATGTTTGCAGGTTGAAGAAATCCCTCTATGGGTTAAAGCAAGCCCCAAGGGCTTGGTACGAGAGGACAGATAGCTACTTCTTGAAGTTGGGCTTCACTAGTAGTAATGTTGATCCAAACCTTTACTTCAAGGTTGATATAGAAAAACCTCTCATTCTGGTGCTCTATGTGGAGGATCTCTTCCTGACAGGTGTTCACCCTCTCATTCATTAGCATAAGAGGGAGCTCGCTTCTGAATTCGAGATGAAGGACCTAGCACTTATGTATTACTTCATAGGCGTGGAGGTCTAGTAGAGACTTGGCGATACTTTCCTTTCTTAAGGAAATTATATTGTGAAGCTGCTGGAAAGATTTGGAATGGTGGACTGTAAGTCCGTGTCAACACCAATGGAGCTCAACTTTAAGAAGTTGAGTGGCAGCACTGCTAGGCCCGTGCTAGCAAATCCTACTGAGTATCGTCAACTCATAGGGTCCCTGATGTTATTAGTGAACACCCATTGAGATGTATGTTTTGCAGTTAACACTTTGAGTCAACACATGGTTGATCCTCATCACATTCACTGGGTTGGTGCCAAGAATTTGTTGAGATATCTTCGGGGCACGATAAATCATGGGCTGAAATATACTACTGGGAGCATGGCACTCCATGGGTATATTGATGCCGATTGGGTTAACAATGTGGTGGATCGCAAGAGCACATTTGGATGCTGCTTCACAATTAGGTCTACCTCGATATATTGGATGAGTAGGAAGCAG
Organism: Pinus albicaulis; assembly: GCA_034641835.2. Taxonomy (NCBI): domain Eukaryota; kingdom Viridiplantae; phylum Streptophyta; class Pinopsida; order Pinales; family Pinaceae; genus Pinus; species Pinus albicaulis. The sequence continues at coordinate 1,235,644,489 of CM076579.1, read as the reverse complement.
AAGTCGATGGCTTTGAGCACTGCCAAGGCCGAATACATTGCAACGAGTATGGCCTATTGTGAAGTAGTTTGGTTGCGAAATATTTTCAGTGAGTTGTTTGGGCATGTGCTAGATACCACCATTGTCCTTTGTGATAACTAGAGTGGGATTCGGTTGTCCGAGAATCCCATGTTCCACGATAGATCCAAGCATATTGATATAAGGTACCACTTTATCCAAGATATGGTACAACGTGGCATTGTAAGGCTCGATCATATAGGAACTGATGAGCAGCTTGCAGATATTGTCACAAAGCCCTTGGGGAAGGTCAAGTTCCTACCTTCCGTGAGAATCTTGGTATCGTGGAACGACTCTATACTGAGGGTCCTGTTGGACGATGAGCTCTGAGAGCTCTAGGGGGATTTGGGGATAGCTTCTTGGAGCTATAAGCAACCACAAGAATAGGCTTTCCAAACCTTGTTGGTGCGCTTCTACCCCATCGTTATGATATTGAGTTGGTTCACCTCTCATGATCTATGCCCCATATGCATCCTACCCATTGAGTTCTGAACTCATGGGAAGTACCTGTCATTTGGTCAGTGAGGTGGGAAAATCTAGAGATGAGTAACAAAGACCGATGGATGCATTGGAGATTACTGTACTCTCTATGTCTAGGATGGCACGTGTCCAACCACTTGATCTATGATCAAGTCTAGTGAGGTTTTGGACTTCCAAATGACTTCGGGTAAGGTAAAACAACTTCGGGTTGGTATGTGACTCCTTTGAGTCCTATAGAGGTTTCAGACCTCTGAGTTGAATTTGTTAGCCAGGAGTAATGTCTTTGTGACTCACCTTTTGTTTTGAAATAAAGAAGCCAACAAATCAAGTTACTGTGGGATGACGCACGATGTTTGGATGGCACAGGTTGATGGAGTTATCCCTAGTTGAGAGAGAGTGTTAATTTTGGACAACTAGGTCCAAACTACATGTTGTGATGCTTAGATGAAGATGCTAATATTTTTATTGGATTCCTCCTTCGGAGATATGCAAGATCAATCTAAATATCATCTTGATCTGATGAGCAGAACATTTATTTTGAATTAATTCCACTTATGTGCAAGGTCGGCCAGAATTGTAATGTAGGCTTGAAGCCCCAACAGATTTGTTAAACACTCTTACTGATGGATATATATAGGTCAACGTTGGAGGTCATTTTCACCGTCACTCATCACACATTCTCTCTTATCATCTGATTGGTTTGATCATGATCTTGGAGGCTCTTCTTCTCTTACATGTGGGAAATTACAGCAAAAGGTATTTTGGTTTTGACCTAGGGTTTTCAGTGCAGATTTGACTAGCGTTGACTTCGGTCAATGCATGGTCAAACTGACCTCAAACTCTTCCAAAATTCCAATTTTTGTAGTCCACATTATTTGGCATGAGAATCGAGGCTGAACATTGACTTTGACTTGGCTGCATTGACTTTTGTTACTGTTGTTTTTGCATTGACCATTGACTAGACAATGTTGACTTTTGTTGACTTTGGGTTGACTGTTGTAGAGCTGTCCGAGAGGGTTATGTGGCACATTCTGGTTGGTTGACCATGTAAACACTTTGCTGGTTTAAGCATCCTGTTAATTGCCGTAATGCACCACAACACATATATTTTTCTGATCAAGTTAAGTGTATTTTTGGCTTGTCTTCTGTCGATCTATTGGTATATTCTTTCAGCATTTTACTTTCCTGTTTATATTATTGTTGTTTGATATTGGAAATAAAAGTAAAGTTGCATCAAACATAGAACCTCTACAAAAAAATTGACACCTTTTCGATCAATTTAACAAAAAAAGGTTAAAGGCGGTGAAAATTTTAGGCTGTATTTTACGGGAATATCACCCTATGACAACCCTTCAAATTCCACCCTTGCGACGACGGTTGCAACGAAGAAAAGGAAAGGAAACTAACAGTTGAGCACATCGATTTTCTTAGGAATCTTTTACCACATGTATCACTTTTATCAACATCTACAATCTCTTACCATTCAACATACGACTAACTCTCTATATTGTGTTTTTGATAGCTTCCACGATGATCAGGTTGTGCGTAGTTGAAAAATCTATAGTCCAAAGCTATGCAACTATAAAACATTGAAGGAAGGAGGATAACTGATAAAAACTGGGCTCTCTGTTGTTGTATGCATTGATGTCTTTTAATTACAACATTTCTTTGCAGAGATGGCCGCCTCCTTGCAAGTTACTCAGAATAAGTGAGGCAGAGGTGGGTACGGGAATGGCGAATTGGCTTTGCCCGATGAAAAAATAAGCGATAGCGTAACCTTGATGAAAGATAGTAATCTCATGGCCTTATTTTAGATGATAGATAACATGGATGTTATTAACTATGATCAAGAAGAATTCCTCTGGAAGATGAGGTCGGAATGAAAGGGCATGTAGATAATATTGATGCGAAGTGTAGTATAATTAAATAGCTAACAGAATGGAATCCTAAAGCAACCTCGGCTTCTGATACAGGAGACATGCATTTAGAAGGAAATTTGACGTATTACGATGATGTAGGTGCAGAGCTCAGTTTGTTCATGGAACATACTGCTGTCAAACTTGGAATCATCATAAACCTTTTGGATGGAGATTCAATGGCCTATATGTATTTGTTAAAGAATTAGTTCCGCTGATTAGTTTAGAATTAGTTTTTGTTCAGATCCATTTCAGTTTCTGAATAACCTCAAATTACTTGTATAAATAGTTCACATTAGTAATTCTTCAAAGCGTGTTTCTCCAATAATTTGTTCTGTTCTCTGTTGTTTTTCTGCTTCTCCTCTTTTGTGAATTTGTGAGTATTCATATGTCGTGTTTGCTTATGTCGACACTCCTCTGCTCCTATCTATTATTATCGTATAATAACATGTACTAGTTCACAGATTACCACAAAAATGATTGATACCACTCAATACTAGGCTGGTATCGTATCTGTTAATCAAGTCGATATCTAGCATGCTAAAGAGACCAACGTTGTCTAAGATAAAGGACATATCTCCAACTTCAATAAGGATTTTTGTACAGAACCTGCAAAGAGCATATTTCACTGGGAAGTCGTGTTGTACAGAACCTGGAAAGAGCATATTTTGATTGAAATAATGACGTGGGATAGAAAATTACAAATGGTAATATAATCCATTTTTAATAAATCAACTTTCCTCCCCATGGTCATGGTCCCCATGGTCATGGTCAGAGAATGGATAAACTATGTTTGTTCTTATTGTAATCAAAATAATTGAAATTTGAAAGAGTGAAAAACTTGGACTTCCTACCATTCCTAAATTGCACCCAATGATAGTGAAATAGAACATTGGACATTCTTGTAATATTCAAATTCTATCAATCTAGAAAAGAGCATATGCCATAACTTCTGAAGGTACTAAGAACACATAGGCAGATATTAGGACAGAGAATCAATCCCTTTGACCTTGGAAAACCAAGGGAAATAACTAATGGTAATATAATCTCCTTGTACTTAAATCAATATGTAGTACAAATCAATATGTTGGATGGATGGATATGAAAAATAAAATGAGAATAAAGGCACTCTAACACTATGCAAGATTCACAAGAAGTTAAATGTTTTTCTACAAATGTTGTAAAACAACCACATGAGCTTGTGACTTTTGGCTGTTAAAATGTAGAATCAGAAAACCAACAAAATTCAATTGAGTAGAATCCCCAATTTTTCATTTCATAAATATTAAAAAAAAAAATGGAAAAATATATATATAAATTGAAAAACTACTATTAAAAAAAAATGGGAAAAAATTATATAAATAGTAAAACTAGCTAATGGGTCAACAACATATAAGAGACCTTGAATCTGAACCTCTACCTCAAATTTTGAAAATAACACTAAAAAATATAAACTTTAAGATGATGTGAAAATGTAAAATGTTTGTTTGAGAATTATAAAATTGAGATTATATATGCGAAAATGTTTCTTTTCACAACTATAATATATAATGTTTGTTTGTTTGTTTACCAAAAGGCTAAAAAAAAATACAGTTTCATTTTCTTTCTTACAATGTGATTAAGATTTTATGTAATATATAAAATAATGGAAGGCCCGTTGTCTTATTTAGAAAAAGGCAAATATTGGAGAAACATAATTTTTTTTAGTAGCAAGAAGACCTCCATTCAGAGCAATCCACTGCACCAATTGTTAGTAATGTACATAACCACCAAGAGGAAATGCTCATTAACTTTCAGGGTGTCTACAACAATGGTTTTACAAACTTTGATGCCTTCCAAATGTCAATGCAGATCAAGAATCGATTAAAAACACGGAAGTCAGAACTCCAACACAAAAATTCAAAAGAAAATCATAAATGCCCATCATAGATCAGTACATAAAACCATGATGGTGAACAATTAAATAAAGAATATATTCATCAAATAGAAAATATTCAAAATATTTGTCATGGGCTATTAAATATCACAGAGATTGAATCTCCACAATGTTATGTGAAGCCATACCCAAAGAAAAACAGGCATACACGTGACTGTAAATATGAGAGATGCTTAACAGTAAAACGAAACATATTGCAATGAATATGGTCCCATTACATAAGACAAACATACATACACTTGACTGTAAATATGAGAGGTTATTAACTATAAAATGAAACACATTGCGATGAAGGTGGTCCCATTGCATTTACACACAAAAACAAACATGGTTCCTGACACAACGTGGTTACTTAACATGGTACGAACTGGAGAAGAGTCAGCTCCATGGGTATCCTTAAGAGACTTCCTTTCCTGTTCATTTTATTATTCTTCTTGCATATAACTACGGTTACATGAATGAGCATGTAGAATGGGAAATATAATATATTTATGGGTTTGGATGGAATGGTCAACTCACTCCTCATACAGCTTGGCTCCAAATAATGACCATAATAGTTCATTATATATGTTGGTCTCGTACTCGTCCTGCTGGTCTGGAGAAGGGCTTCACTCTCAGTCAGGAATATGCTCTAATTGAAAGAGTTTTAACAAGATATGAAGAATAGGAGCTTCTAGCTATGTTTGTTTTCCCCCGGTATCGGCTCTACGCTGCTCGTTGTTTCCTTGCTGGTGCTTTAGCTTCTTGTTGTTTTAAGGTGTGCATGGAGAGATCTAGATATAGTTGTATAGATTTCTTGTATTTATTACTATGGAAAGGACATAGGTCTCACCTGACATAAGGAGCCTTGTGTAATGTCCTTCACATCAATTGAAGCTTGCAACATGTAGCATGGTAGGACAGAGCAAGCCATAAAAAATGAAAATTGAAAAAACTAAAAAACAACCACTTTTCAAAATGGTATTGCACAGATCCAAGGTTTTTTGAAAAATAAATAAACACAAATAGAAGACAAATAAACCAAAATCCTTACCATGAAATTTCCTTCAGCTTCAGAGGCTTCGTGCAGACCAGGAAAATGCTTTTATTGGCAACAACAACACGGGCCCTCGGATAAACTATTGGAAATGTAGTATTTCCTAACAATAGTTCTCACACCTTTGGAACTTTCCCAAAAATACCACATCCACATTCATTATATTCTAGCAGCCATAACTTTATAATTTTATTGATTTAAAAAATGAAACAATTAATATATGCTAAATAAGTGATAATTGAAAAGAAACAAAAGTGAATAAACATTTAAGGATGCATGATGACCTTGCATGAAAGGCACGTGCCCCCTCTGGTTCGAGTGCCCCCAATACATTGAATTTCTCATTAACATAAAACACGTCATTAACATAAAATACATCCTTGATAGGCTTACGTAGCTTAATAAACAGAAATTATTACTTGCTAGAAAATGTTGATATAAGGGAAGAGATCAGATTTCTAGCAAACATAATCTCCTCCAATAGACAAGGTGAAAGTGGTATTTCACAAATCTCTGTAATGAATATTTGCAGCAACCTCACAACAATTCTATTCATAACTTAGTTCTTCAATACCCAAGCATAAGAGAGGATGGAAAGCGTACAGGAAAACCTACCACTAGGAGTATTTTACATCTTTTTCGCCTTAAATTAAATTGCTACTTGTAAACTTTCTTTCCGCCAGGTTACCAATAGGCTTATTTTAGCTCTTTTTTCGCCTTAAATTAAACTACTACTCGTAAATTGTCGTTCCTCCAGGCTCTTAGGCGGTGGCCACCAGGAAAAAATGAAGCAATTACGACTGCAATTGTTCCAGCCTTAGGGGGTGGCCACCAGAAAAAAGAAAAAGAAATTATGAATCCAATTGTTCCAACCAAAAGATTTATTTTTGAGAAAGGGTGAAGTAAACAAGTTTCCTCCATGCAAACCATCCAAGTGGAAGTCTTGTTCCTCAAAGTGTTGTTTATTTTTTTATTATATTTAAGTTAAAAATAAAAAATTTAATTAAAATTAAAAAAATGAATACAATAAACTAATAAATAAAGTTACATAAGAAATAAAAAAAGTGAACAACCAAGTAGGACTTGCATGCAGCCAAGTGAGTTGTCTATATGTTGGAAATACTCCCAACCACTTCCATGAATAAAATTGGTAGCAACCCACACTTCAATTGAATTTTGTTACCGAAAGGACAAAGCACAGATCCGAAAATAGAGTAACCGGCTTTACTCTGCGTTTAACATTCTTTCCCGCCATTGACTTACGTTTTTCCCGTAGTTCGTAGCCTGCAAGTTTTAAGTGTTACCTCTTAAGCCTTCAGTCGAAAGTTAAGTTTCTGCAGATGCGATATCGGTGGGACCCACCAACCTTGACGCATTACCAAACCGCTGCAAACCTTTGTTTTCCCCTTATTGCTTACCTATTCTCTTCTTGCACTCCTCGTCATTTAACCACCCGCATACTGCACTTCACACCTTTTATGTTTTACCTTTTCTTTCGCCCGCACTTCGCACTTCGCATTTGTTATGACTTAAATTTTAAGCGCCCGCAAGTTATCTTATTTATGTTGCGATCTGATCGCAAATTGCATGTCACAAGCTTAGGGGTTTAGCGCACAAGTAATTAAACTTATTTAAGTTTCGATGTGCTGCAATCACATATCGTAAATTTGAAAGGATAGCACCCGCAAACTAAAATATTTAAGTTGTGATGTGATTGTGCCATCTCACATCACAATTGCAAGGATTCAAGTTTTTCCATATTGCGCCCAGTTAAATGTTAAAATCATCGAAATGTGATTTATGATGGAGGGTGCGGATGCGATGTGGTTTCGAAGCTAGAACCCATAAAATTTCAAGTCTGGTGTTTTGTGTTATGTACGCAGTTTTTTGTATAAACTGAAGAATCGGGCTTTCCCTACAGAAGGACGATTCAGTGGTTATCCGTCCCGTCTTGCATTGAATTACATTAAGTTTCAGACTTCAGCCATTTTGTATTAAGGCAATGTATTTTTCATATGTTTTGAGAGAGGAGAGTTGAATAAATGAAAAAAAATTCCTCTCTAGCGATTTTTCGCTTTGCCTGTTTGTGTGTGATTTTATTTCCACAATATTGCTTTTTTTTTGTGCTCTCGACGTAGAATTAGAGCATACTTAAATTTCCAACATGGTATCAGAGCTTGCCATTGGAAATTTCAATATGGTACCAGAGCTTTCCATTGGAAATTCCAACATGGTATCAGAGTAGGTTTAGACTCTCAGTGAAAGAATGAGCTCGCTCTTTACTGAAGAAGCTGAAAGGTTGTTTGAGAAGAAGATTCTCTAGCAGTAAGAAGGCTTTGTTTACATAATCAAGATGGCAGCAGCAGGCACAAGCCTGACTAATCCTCAACTACGACAGCTCAATGGGAAGAATTATGATTACTGGGCCATTACAATAAAGGCCCTGTTTTCTTCACAAGATATTTGGGAGTTGGTGGAAAACGGTTTCCAAGAACCAGAAGATGCAGCAACATATAATGCTTTGACACAAGTAGAAAGAGATCTGTTGAGGGACAATAAGAAGAAGGAGTCCAAAGCCCTCTTCTATATTTTCCAAGCAGTACATGAGAGTATTTTCCCAAGGGTTGCAGCAACAACAAAGTCTAAGGAGGCATGGGATACCCTCCAGATAGCCTGCCAAGGAATGGAAAAGGTGAAGACAACAAAACTTCAAATGCTGAGAAGAGATTTTGAAAATATTTGTATGAAAGAGTCTGATAATATAGACTCATTCTTTACACATGTGATTGGGTTGGTTACCCAAATAAGGTCTCAGGGTGAGACACTTGAACAAATGATAATAGTTGAGAAAGTCTTAAGAAGTATCCCATCAAGATTTTATGCCATAGTTGTGGCCATAAAAGAGATAAAGGATCTCTCACAGTTTTCAGTGGATGAGCTTCATGCATCATTGATGTCTCATGAGCACAGACTGAACATAGCAACAAACTCCTCATTGGAGCATGCATTTAAGACAAAAATGTCTTTTGTTCAAGGTAGAGGTCGAGGAAAATCAAACTACCGAGGAATAGGAAGAAGCCCACACAGAGGTAGTAGAAACAACGTTGCAAACACAAGTGGAAGGGGTAGCAAATAGAATCCAAGCCAAGGCTCAAGCCAGAATCAAGAACAAGGACAGAGATATGATAAATCTCATGTCCGATGTCATTATTGAAAAAATTATGGCCATTATGCAAATCAATGTAGAAAGAAGCAAAATGACATGGGTAGTAAACCTAGTGTAAATTTTACAAAAGAAAATCATAACCATGAAGATATGTTTTTAGCTTGTAATGTAGCACAAGAAAAAACAAGAAGATATATGGTTCTTAGATTCAGGGTGTAGTAACCATATGACTAGAAACATAGAAATGCTTTCCAATCTAGATGAAAGTGTTAAATCTTAAGTGACATTGGGGAGTGATAGCAAAGTCTCTATCATGGGGAAATGAAGAGTAAACATATTGACAAAGAAGGTAGAAAATAAGTTCGTGGCAGATGTCTATTGTGTCCCTTGCCTAAAATGTAACCTTCTAAGCATTGGAAAGCTCATGCAAAAGGGCTACAATGTGTTTTTTTAAAATGATGTGTGCACAATCGTGGATACACCTCCAAGTAGACAACTCATTGCAAAAGTGCATATGACAAGAAATAGAAAGTTTCCTCTCAAGATGAGATTAGAATTGAAGGAAGGAGGTGTTGTAGTAGTTGACACACAAGAAATATTTCAAGAAGAAGTGAAAGATGATAACTGGTTATGGGATTTGATATTTGGTCATCTCAATTTCGGAGGTTTGAACTTGTTGCATATAAAAGACATGGTAAAGGGATTACCACTCATAGAGAAACCAGACAGCCTATGTGAAGGCTGCATCTTAGGCAAACAACATAGAGAATCATTTCTAGAAGGAAAGAGTATAAGGGCAAAGACACCTTTAGATATTATCCACTTAGATTTATGTGGACCAATGCAAACACCATCATTACGTGGAAATCACTATATTTTGAAATTTATAGATGATTACACATGGAATACATGGGTCTATTTCCTAAAACAGAAAAGTGAAGTGTTTGAATAGCTCTACCACTACAAATCTCTTGTTGAGAAGTAAAGTGGACACTACATAAAAGTGTTGAGAACTGATAGAGGTGAATAATATATCTTCAAATACTTCCTACGTTTCTGGAGGGAGCATGGAATACACAAGAAGTTTACCATAAGGTATACACCTCAACAAAATGGTGTAGCAGAAAAAAAGAATAAGAACATCATGGACATGGTAAGAATTATGTTGAAGGAAAAACATTTTCCAAACGCGTATTGGGCATCAGTTGTCTCTTGTGCAACTTATATTATTAATAGATGTCCAACCAAAAGTGTTATGAATAGAGTTCTAGAATAAGCATGGAGTGGAACAAAGCAATTTGTCACTCACATGACATTGTTCATATGTGTGCCATATGCACATGTCCCAGATTAGTTAAGGAAGAAGTTGAACAACAAGGCGGGAAAATGTATATTTCTTGGATACAGTGATGAATCCGAGACTTACAAGCTCTATAATTGATCAACCAAGAAATTAATCATCAACAGAGATGTTCATTTCATAGAAGAAGAAGCTTGGGATGGAAGTTTAGAGAAGACAGTAAATGTACTGCAGCAAGAAAATCCTCAATGGTGGCTCCTCCTCCACCTACACAAGCTCAACAGAGCACACCACAAGAATTCATTAGAACATCATTGATAAATAAATAAAGTTCTTCTCCAAGCACACCATAGGGATCAACAACTTCCTCGAGTTCAAGTGCAAATCCAAGCACATCTTCAACAAATACAAGAAGACCAAGATTTAGAAATTTAAGTGAAATTTATGAGCAAGAAGAAGTTGATAATAATGCTAGTCTGAATTCTTTATTTTCATTATTTTTTCATGTTGATCACCCAATCCATTTTGAAGATGTAGTGAAAGAAGAGAAGTGGATTAAAGAAATGAATGAAGAAATAGGAGAAATAGAAAGGAATGACACACAGGAGTTAGTGGAGCTCCCAAGGGAAATAAGTTATTAGAGTGAAATGGGTCTATAAGACCAAAAAAAAAATTGAAGGCAAGATAGAAAGGCACAAAGGAAGGCTAGTTTCCAAAGGCTACAAACAACATCAAGAAAGAGACTATGAGGAAAACTTTGCACCAGTTGCAAACGGAGACAATGCAGACAATATTGCAATAGAAGCACAACAAAAATGGAAAGTTTATCAAATGGATTTGAAGTCAGAATTCCTGAATGGAGTGATGAAAGAGGAGGTGTATGTTGAAAAACCTCCTGACTATGAGATAGAAGGCCAAGAACACAAGGTGTGTAAGTTGCGGAAAGCTCTTTATGGGTTGAAGCAAGCACCACGAGCATGGTACAACATGATTGATGCTTACCTGATGGACAATGGGTTCGAAAAGTGTGATGGTGAACCCACACTCTACATCAAAGAAAATAACAGTAAAATTCTTATTGTTGTTTTGTATGTAGATGATTTTATTTTTACAGGAAATGATGTTTCTCTCATTGTTGATTTCAAAGTAGTCATGAAAAGTGAGTTTGAAATGACTGACTTGGGTTTGATAAGATATTTTTTAGGCATAGAAGTAAAGAAAATATTAAAAAGATTTTTTATCTCCCAAGAAAAGTATGTTGCAGAGGTTTTAAAATGGTTCAATATGTAGAACAACAAGCAGTCATCAACTCCAACTGTCATGGCGTTGAAGTTGAGCAAGGAAGATTGCAACAAGAATGTCAATCCAACATTGTACAAAAACTTGGTTGGCAGTCTAATGTATTTGACTGCAACTAGGCTTGATATAATGTATGCAGTAAGTTTGATATCCAAATTCATGGAGACGCCCAAGGAGGCACATTGGGAAGTAGCGAAGAGAATATTGAGGTATGTAAATGGAACAAAGGAGTATGGTGTTCTATACTCCGAAACTGATGATTTTAAACTGATTGGTTACACTGAAAATGATTGGCCTAGAAGTGTTGATGACAGAAAGAGCACATCGGGTTATGTTTTTCATTTGGGATCAGGAGCAATTTCATGGGCTTCCAAGAAGCAACCAATAATTTCATTATCAACAGCAGAAGCTGAATATGTAGCAATGACAACAACAACATCTCAAGTAGTTTGGATGAGAAGGATTCTGAGATATTTATGTCACGTACAAGACAAAGGAACCACAATTTTCTGTGATAACAACTCAGCAATTGCATTGTCAAAGAATGATGTTTTCCGCAAGAGAAAAATGTTGGGTATGTGTTATATTATTTCCACGACTAAGCATGCACGGGGGGGTAAGAGGGGGGGCGATAGCCCCCCCTTTGCGCTGGGCGCAACGGGGGGGTCACAGGGGGGGCGGTAGCCCCCCCTGTCAGGGTCCGGGGCAGCGCCTCGGCGAAAATTTTTGATCTTTAATTTCCGGCGGGTAGTCCGCATCCATGGTTTTGTGCATGGTTTTGCACATGGTATTGGGGTACGATGGTTTTCGGCCCCTGGTATTTTTTGTAGATCCGGTCAAGGGAACTACGGTTATGTTCTAATCCAGGGTTTATGGATTGGGGTTTATGTATGCTTCGGCATGTATATATGTGTGTCTTGTAACACTAAAAGAAATATAATGAAAAATCAAGCTGGTCGTCCCGATTTGGGATCCAGAGGAAAATCTCTGTGTTTATCTGTTTTATGTTTTATGGTCTCGCTATTGTTTATTTTGTGTTATAAGATTCGTGTGTAGATAGTTTTTGTTCAGGGTTAAAACCTACAAAAAAAGAATATTGATGCCAAATATAATTTCATAAGGGAATTAGTTGATAATGGTGAAATTTTGTTGCATCATTTCAGGTCAGAGGAACAAATTGCAGATAACCTCACAAAGCCATAGGGACAGAATTTTTTTTTTAATCTTAGAAAGTGTCTGGGAATGATTAATGGCAGCAGTTGCGATTAAGGGGGAGTGTTGGAAATACTCCCAACCACTTCCATGAATAAAAGTGGCAGCATCCCACACTTCAATTGAATTTTGTTGCATGAAGGATAAAGCATAGATCCAAAAACTGTAGGTGTTTTCATGCAAAATCCAAAAATAGAGTACCCTACCTCACTCTACATTTAATTCTCTTCCCTGACGTTGAATTACCTTTTGCTCGCAATTCGTAGCTCACAAGTTTTAAGTGTTACCTCTTAAGCCTTCTTCCAAAAGTTAAGTTTTTGTCGATGCGATATCGGTGGGACCCACCAACCTTGCTGCATTACCAAACCGCTACAAACTTTTGTTTTCCGTTTATTCCTTACCTTTTCTCTTTTTTCACTCCCCACCATTTAACCACCTACATACCGTACTTCACACCTTTTATGTTTTACCTTTTTTGTTGCTCGCACTTTGCACTTCGTATTTGTTATGACTTACCTTTTAACAACCCGCATGTTATCTTATTTATGTTGTGATGTGATCTCAAATCGCACTTCGCAAGCTCGGGATTTTAGCGCACAAGTAATTTGAAAATTATTTAAGTTTCGATGCGATGCAATCACACATCGTTAAGTTTAAAGGATAGCACCCACAAAATAAAAATATTTAAGTTGCGATGTGATCGTGCCATCGCCCATCGCAATCACAAGTATTTAAATTTTCTCGTATCATGCCTAGTTAAATGTTAAAATCGCCGAAATGCGATTTGCGATGGAGGGTGCAAAATCAATGCGGTTTCGAATTTGGAACCCATAAAATTTCAAGTCCGGTGTTTTGTATTTTGTATGCATTTTCGTGTAGAAACTGAAGAATCAGGCTTTCGCATAGAAGGACGATTAAATGGTTATCCATCTCGTCTTGCATTGAATTACATTAAGTTTCAGGCTTCAACCATTTTGTATTAAGGCAATGTATTTTTCATATATTTTCATAGAGAAGAGTTGAATAAATGAAAAAAATTCCTCTCCTGTGTTTTTTTTCTCTGTCTGCCTATGTGTGATTTTATTTCCGCAATATTGCTTCTCTATTTTTGTGTGTGTTCTCGACATAGCGTTAGATTATACCTGAATTTCCAACATCGTATCGGAGCTTGCCATTGGAAATTCCAACATCGTATCGGAGCTTGCCATTGGAAATTCTAACACTATATCCAAATAATTCAGTTGGCTCTCATGATCTCGCTCGGATCTTGTTATCCACCAAACTAAGATTTTTGTTCTCCGCCACCACCAATGCACCATTATTTATATTAGACAAGACTTTAGGCATTCTTTTTGATACAGTGAAGGAGTTTCCAAGATGCGAATGAATAGTAATGCCTTCAACCAATTGGATAGGGAAGGCATAGTTAGACTATATTGCTATGGTTTGCAGGTAATTATTAATGAAAATTAATATGGAGCAGCCACAGATAGTATAAGTTTCATTTAAGTCTAATGTATATATTGAAAATTTCATATATAGAGCTTGAGGAAAACCAAGAATGGTTGAAGGCGAGAAGAAAGAGAGAGAACAGATAGATATAGAGATGACTCGCTAGTGCCTCCACTTGCTCAATAATTATGGGGTGAGCCCGTTAATATTACTAAACCAGACATAAAATAATGTTGGAGATTGAATGAAAATGCAAGTTTAAATAAATATAGTTGGAACTGGTAAGAGAAAGAAAGAGAGATACTCAAGATATTAGATCCTAGACTGAGCAGTGAAATTTATAAATCCTCTTTTGTAACACCATACTATAATATTTGGAAATAAAATCTTTGTAACTCATTTCATAGTACAAAATTCGTGGTAAAATAAAATGTTTCTTCCCATTGTAGGGGATGACAATAGCACAAATTTATGAAGATGGGTGATTTAAGAAATCTTACAACCCTCTTACTAAGCCCTAGGATGAAGAGGATGTGACTGCAAAGGTTAGTGAATTTGGACCAAAAAAATGGCAATCGTTGCACTAGTAGAGGTCGTGTAAAGTATCTACAGTGTGGCTCCAACATTCTTCCATGAGAATAAAAGCATATTGAGAGACTTTCCATAGAATCGAATAATCTATGTTCAAAAAATTAATATATAAAGGGAATATTTTTTACCTATGCCTAGACAGGGTTGCAAGATTGCATTGTTTCTAGCAACATGCTCTTAATACATTTCAATCCCTTGTTGGTGCCACCACACCTCAAAGAACATTGTTATGTTTGGGTGACCAAACCCTAGGAAAATTATTAGTTTTTTATTATTGTCAAAGCAGTGCATAAGAAAGTAAAACTTATAGGGCAGTGTCCAGAAAGATGCATATTTATGAGAAATTTCAAAACCATTTAAATAAGAAGTGTATAGCAAAGTAAAATCTATTAGGGCAGTGTTGATAAAGAGGCATATTTCTGAGAAATTTCAGAACCAATTAAATAAGCAGTGTATAGAAAAGTAAAATCTGGTAGGGAAATGTCAAGAAAGAGTCATATTTATGAGAAATTTCAGAACCAGTTATATAAGAAGTGCATAGCAAAGTAAAAAAAAAGTAGTGCATAGAAAAGTAAAAGCTGTTAGGGCAGTGTTGAGAAAGAGGCATATTTATGAGAAATTCCAGAACCAGTTAAGCAATAAGAAAACAATGGAAAACAATTCTTTATGAGAGGAGAACAAAGTAAGATTATCTCACCACCTCTCCCCATTCCCACTTGAAATGTAATGTTGCATGTATTAAGAAAGTTCTATCTCTAGGTCGATCTGTTGTTGATGTTGTTTACCCAACAACCAAGGCTTTCTATGTCTTGTTTGGCTTCGCTGGATTTGTCGCCTAGTGGCTGGCTACTACCCATGACTGGAAGAGCGAATAGATACAATTAATTCCAATATCCATTGTTGGTTTTCGGTATATCTTACACTGGTGATTCTATCCATTGAATTGAAGTAATCATTCAAAGAAAGAATTCTCAAGACAACAAGATTTCCATGCCAGTTCCTCTGATTTCTTCTATTTAAATGCCAGTTCCTATGATATTTTCTATCAATATTTCCATGCTAGTTCCTCTAATATTTTCTATCACACTCCAAAGGTAAGCCATTTCACATTTATATCTTCTATTGTGCTCTATTTTCAAATTTGGTGGTAGACATTGTGTCAATGACGAAAGGAATATTGCAAGGCAAGTGAAATTCGAGGAGAAAGTGATAACTCTATGAAAAACTGTAAGGAATTAGAAAGAACACTTCATTTCCATTTGCATGATGATGCGTGTGGCAAGTGTACATTCTAGAGTAAGTGGGAGAAAATGGGCTATGCAATGTAATATGCAAAGACAGGTAAAATGTTAAATATTTAATGTTAATAAGGCAATGCTAGCATTATTTTGTTTGGAAGAAATTGTTTGTAAAATATATGTTATAACCTATTATAGCCTAATATAAATGGCCTCAATTTTAAAATTTTAAACTAAAAGTGAAATGAGAAGGATACAGAAACATGATTTTACTGAAACTTTGGATTAAAACAATAACATTTTATTGGTTTTCGTTTCAAACTAATTGGGAGACTAAAATTTGATTACTATAGTCCCTACCAGATCTAAGGGTAGGGACTAATAAATTACAAGGGATTTAATATTTTCTCCTTTATAAAATTGTGAGGGTTTGTTTTTTTAATAAATTGCAAATTATTCATAAACTACAACGTAAAGAAATTGGACATTATCAAATCATGAACTTTGATTTGGCTTGGTTGATGTTTACTTTCCACATCCCTAGAGATAATGTTAAATCACTATCCTTCAAATGCAATAACTACTAGAAACGATGACAAGAGATACAAAAAATTAAATTCATATGATCCGTTGGACATCGATCGAAAGAAATTTTCTGCAACAGGATATGTTTTTGAGAGTCCAAATTTCTTACAAGGCAATGACTATGGCCATGGAGATGTCAGCAGAGCAAGCCAGCAATGGGTCAAGAGTGGGAGAGGGATTTTCATCCTAAAATAGTGGTGGAGATAATGCATGCAATGAGGCGTGATGGAAAGGAATGGTCGAGCTCGTTCTGCAATAAACGCTCTCGACTCCAATGTCTCAACGCCATTATCACTCTCTACAATCGATAGAGTTTCTCAGGAAATATGACATGCCTGCTCCATTATCACCCACTACAATCGATAGAGTTGCTCAAGAAATATGACAAGCCTACCAAAGGCCTCTTAGAGAGACAAGAGGTCTTCTACGTTATCTCCTCTATACTTTACTAACCCTCCTCTAGATCTGCCTCTGATTGTCTCTATCGTTGGATTTACTATTATTCGAAGTAATGTTCCCAAGTGTTTATTATGATTGGAATTAATTCTTCCATGTGTTTTAGATTATTCTAAATTTTCATTGTGAGTTCCTAGGTGTGATTCTAGAAGTAGTTATTTCCCTATGTGTGTGAGTTTTTTATGAGTCATAGATCCACCTTCTTGGGATCTTGTCATCTAAAATTTGGTGATTTACAACTATAGATGTAATTTACTATGTGCTTAATAATAACATTGTGTGCAATTTGTTATGTGTAATTACTCTCTCTCAAATTTTCTAAAAACAGAAACTTATCTAGCTTGCAGTTGGAGTCTGTCACTTGCCCAATTTCCTTTATGTTTTCTCGGGGTTGTGCCTTTTTATGGAACTAGGGGAATGAGAGCGGCCTTTGCATTCAACCTTCATATTGAATATTTCCATATGGTAGAGATGCTTGCTTGGGAGCTTTTAGTCTCACACGTTCTTACAACCATGTGGTAAAAGGTGATTTGATGAAGGACGAAGCAAATAAATAATTGTATTAGCTAAATCTGCATAAAGCCCATAGAGTAATACCCTTAGGTGTAATTTTTGGCTAAATCTACCCGGCCAAAGCCCTCATAGTGTTAGAAAATGTAATTCCTACTTTGCTCAGTTGTGATTCTTGCTATGTAAAGGAGTCTGTTCCTATTAGGTAGGATTTATTTCCTAGTTTGGTGTGTGGTCAAGATATTCTCTCAACCAACAGATTGTGTGTCCAATATAGTTTCTCTATCTTGAGATAAAACTTCTTGTATATATGTACTCTTATTTGATTAATATAATGGTGTGCACTATTAGTTTTTATCTTGGTATTGGAGCCTGTATCGGCCTAGGCCTTGGCCCCTCCTAGGCCAAGGAAAATAAATGAGTGTATTTGTATTGTTTTATTATTTTTTTTTGTTTAGTGCGTGTGAATAAATTTGTATAGCGGTCAAGGATTCTGCGGTCGGGAAAAATTCTCATAGTGCAGATGTATTGGCATTACATCACTCTAAGATTATACTGCATATATGAGAATAACATTTTTTTTGTTTTTGCAAAACAAGTGCAGCGTAATCTCTTAAAATTAGTGTGTTCATAGAATCGAGACATGTCTATGTGAGATCTGTTATTGCACAAGGAGGAGAAGGTTGAGGCGCTCATATTCATCACAATATACAGGGAATTATAATTTTGTGATCGTTGTGAGACTGTGTTGAAGTAGTTGCGGAGTCTTTCGTTTAGTAAGACTACAACAAGAAGTGGGTGTTGCATGTAGTTGGTGAACGTGAAGTGGGATAGTGGATCCGTCATGGTTTGTATTTCCTATTCATGCCTACTTCCTTTGATCCGTTTATACCCATAGTTGGCACGAAGAGAGGCGCAATATTGGAACTTGTAAGGGTGGATTTGTAAGCTTTCGGGACAGAGAACCAAGACGTAATCGACACAACCATTGTACACACGTTGGAAGATCCCAATGAGGCTCAGGCAGGCATTACAGAAGTTCACTTCCCACCTTTCAACCCTGTGGATAAGAGCACAACCCTTAATTTTTATTTCACCGAAGCTGATATTGGCAAAAATTGTGTTGTAGCTTATCATAATAAGCTAATGGAATGCAATGTTGTTATTACAATATCTACTCTAACTTCAAAAATTACCAAAGAAGACCTTTCTTCTTTCTAGTGTTTTTTATGTGATCTTAAACTAGAGTTTAGTGTATTTGATGTGGTGGTGATTAAGCAATGAACCAATTGAGGAAGGTTCCATGATCTTCCAGTTTGTTCTAGATGTAGTGGAAGGTTATGTATTGTGTGCATTATCAAAATTAGATACAGCAGCGGGGAAGATTCCTATGTGTGATGTGGACGGATTGTGTGTTTTTTTACTATCTAAATTTGTTGATGGTTAGCATGGAGATCCTTTAACATTCAAAGTTGAGATCCTTTGACATCGAGATCGACTGGAATTGTATCGAGATCACTTGGCATCACGTTATTTTTTAGATCATTCTCACACCTCTCATTATTTTGAAGTTTTGGTGCAGTTTGTTTTGGTGCGAGGACGCTAAGATCCTTTTGTGTTTTGGTATGTGTTCTATGGAACCTCCAATCAGAACATAGATTATGTAGAATACATTGTTCGATCCTTAACGAAGGAAGCCAAGTGGAGGACTATTGAAGATTATGCCAAATGATTTGTTACCAATTTTTTTTTTCTGTTGCTGCTGAAATCTATGTAGAGACAACATGTAATGCAGACATGATGTTGATGTTATCTCTGAAGCTGTTAAACAACAGATTCAAGTTAGTGACATGGTGTTTATCTTTGGCGACTTTAGACCTATTCATTTAGATGTTTTGTTTGGCGATCCTTGAAAGTCGTGGACAAGTGAAGATGAGATTGTGTCGTGGAAAAAACTTGTTGAGAATGCTATGTAATTTCCAATCAACATTAGGAGCCCACGCTGATTGTATAAATGTTGCAAAGAGTTGTAGGAAAGTGACGATTGCTGCTTAGTTGGTCAGACAACCTGTGTATGAGTAACAACGAATTTATGGGTTATTTTGTCTTTCTTGGCAGAGGGATATGACACATGGAGATTCTACTAACAGTGTAAGCTTCCAGTGTGACAGGAGTGAAGCTGCTCGGGAGCTTCGTGGTCAGAGGCCATGAAAGATGAGGTCTTTTTTTTTTTTCAGTCCTGATGTCTGGTAGTACGCATGTTGGAGCCATGGTTGGATCCTCTCTACCAACGTTTAAGAATTGCATGCCATCAAACAATGAAGACGAGGCCTTGTGGCATGTTGTGGATGCATATTCTTGCGATGAGTTTCAGATGTATGAGCTCAAGTTGCGCGTGTGAAGCCCAATGTTGTTGCATGGAACACAGTTATATCCATATATCACCATTGTTTCGTGTTCTTAATTAATTGGGTTTGCATATGCAAGATATAATGTTGCTCTGGGGATCCAAGCTACCATTCCTTCATTTTAGTGTGGTGCAATGGAAGTGTGGTGAGCTTCCTGATCTGGACAAGTGTGAGGAGATTAGCCTGGCAGTAGCTCTTTGCTTATTTGTTGTTGCACCCTGACAGAAAGCATGAGGAGGCATGTTTGGAAGCCTCGTGTGTCGGTACTAGATGTTGATCGACGATGATGGAGAGTTGACTATGGTGTAGTGAGCGTGGATATTTGTTGTGTGATCCAGGTTACTGTGGTGAGGTTACTGCAGATCCAACTTGTATGTTGTTGCATGCTCTGGAGAAGAGGTAGTGAGCCTTAATGGCTAGTGGCCCATGGTGGCCGGAGTGCCTTAGTGGAATATTTGTGGCCTTGGGTGGCTTGAGAGCCTTCGTGGCTGAGTTGAGCTATCATGGCTGAGTAGAGCCTTCGCGACTGAGTTGAGCCTTTGTGGCTGTGGTGAGCCTTTGTGGATGTGATAAGCCTTGGTGGCTGAGTTGAGCCTTGGTGGCTATATTGAGAGCCTTGGTGGGTACATTGTATATCCTTGAGGCTAAGTACCTGAGCAGTGGAGGTGAATTGTTGCTCGTTGAAATGTAAACCAGCAAGTAGGTGCAATGTTGTTGTTGGTGTCTATTCGTGAAGCAGCGTGGAGCGATCAAGTGTCAGCAATCTGATAGGGATCAGATAGAATAGAATGTGCAGTGTATGATCTTGGATCTGCCCACAACAACACTGTGGGTGTTGTTTTGGTGAACCGAAGTTTGGGGTAGTATATCCACAATAGTGAATGGATCACATAGCCCTGTTTTGAACGTTTTCACGCTAGTTGTTCTTCATGGATATTTATTTTTCTTATATTTTCATTTGGCATTGTTTTTGTTTAGCATGGGTAAATGTGGATAAGTCTTGGAAATTTGTATAAATATTGAGATTTGCGACCTCAATATGATGTCATTTTGTTAGAATTCATAACTCTAATTGAGGACAGGTAAAACATGGAGACCAAGACCAGCATGCCAAAGTAAAAAATGAAGATGCCAAAGTCTCAAAAGTAAAAATCCAAAGTAGTGGTGTGTTCCAGCATATGAATGGTGTGGTCAAATTTTTTTTATGTTTGTAGAATAAACTCATGACCATGGTAAAGTATGAGTCACATATTGTAATTGGAGAAAATCTACATGTCATATATTGTTAGTTTTGGTCCTTGAAATGTCTTATGTATGTGTCGTAAGACCTAGAGAGGCATGCATACCCCTTTGTTATGTGTTCCCTCTGTTAGAGAGTTTTAACACCCTGGAAAAGTGTGTCATGCGGGATGCATACACTTGGGTGGGTCATATTGGATTTAGACTCCACGAGGTAAATTTTTATATCTAGATGGAGTTCATCGAGAGCTTGGATGAACCATGTATGTGAAGGACTTATTAGGAGACTGGTGGTTGCAACGGCTGGGAACCCATGCATTCCGGTAGATGGTTGTTCCTTTGTATGGACATCGACAATTGCATGAACAAGATACAAAGTGTAATTACCAGACAGAACCAGATGTAGATTTTGCAGATGGATATTGATACAAGTAGTCATTAAGGGGGTGTGTTATAAAATGTAATTCCTTCTTGTCTCAAGTGTGACTCTTGATATGTAAAGGAGTTTGTTCCTATTAGGTAAGAGTTGTTTTCTAGTTTGGTGTGCGGTTGAGATATTCTCTCAACCAACAGATTGTGTGTCCAAGATAGTTTCCCTATATTGAAGAAACACTTCTTGTATATATGTAATCTTATTTGATTAATAGAATGGTATGCACTATTAGCTTTTTTCTCACAGTAACACCTTTTGTTGTGGGGAAATATTAAACGAGAAAGAAATACATCATAACTGAATGACAAACGAGAGAAAAAAATTCACATAAAGAAACACACAATATTTTACGTGGTAAAACCTTGACATGATGTCAAGGAAACATCCCTGGGGCAAGGGATTGGAAACTCTTATTAATCAAAATGATTCTCCGTACATACAAGCCTCTCGGGCCATCCAATTTATCTTGAGCCTATTTTGTTATTCTAACTTCATTTCGTTACTCAACCAATTAACGGTCAATAAGTAATTTTCCCAAAATTACATTATTTACAATTTTTTGTCATACTTTTAACAAACTCCACCTTGACAACAATTTTCCTAATCCCTTGCCCATGCCCATTCATCATATTTTCTGCAAGCCGAGAGAAGCGAGACACCATCTCAGCTTCTCTACTGTAATTGGCTTCGTGACTATATCTTCATGGTTTTCCTGTGTGTGGACCTTCTTGAGAACTGCTTTTCTGCCTTCGATTACATGTCTCACAAAGTGATAACTTACATCGATGTGCTTGGTCTTGCTGTGATAGGCTGGATTTGTAGCCAAATGAATAGCGCTCTCACTGTCACAAAACACATTCACTTTCTCCTGCATCCTTCCAATCTCATCAAGCAGAACTTTTAACCAGATTTCCTCTTTACAGGCATCTGAAGCAGCTATATACTCTACTTCAGTAGTGGACAAAGCAACTATCTCTTGAAGCTTTGACATTCAGCTAATTACTCCACCTGCAAGAATAAAATAATAACCTGTAGTAGACCTCATTTTGTCCAAATCACCTGCATAATTAGCATCCACATATCCGCAGACTGAACCTTCATGACCATCAAAGCTGATACAATTGGTCACTTGTGCCTCTCAAACACTGAAGCACCCATTTCACTGCTCACCAATGTTCTTCCCCTAGATTTGCCATGAACCTGTTGACAACTCCAACTGCATGTGAAATGTCAGGTCTTGTAGATACCATCGCATACATTAAGTTTCCTACCGCATTTGCATATGGTACACGAGACATATACTTCTTTTATTCATTAGTTCTAGGACTTAAATCTGAAGAAATCTTAAAATGGGAAGCTAATGGAACAATAACAGGTTTCACATTGTTCATACCAAACTTTTCAAGTACTTTCTCCACATAATTCTGTTGTGATAACCAAATCTTACCATTCTTCCTGTGTCTGTGTATCTCCATTCCCAATATATGTTTTGTCGCTCCAAGATCCTTCATTTCAAATGTCTTAGAGAGCTGAGCCTTTAACTTGTTGATTTCTTCCATGCTTTTGCTTGCAATAAGAATATCATCAACATACAACACCAGGATAATAAATATTCCATTGAAAATTTTGAAGTATACACAATGATCATACTCACTTCTGATAAAATTCTGGCTCACCATGAAGGAATCAAACTTCTTGTACCATTGCCCAGGCGACTACCTCAGGCCATACAAAGATTTCCTGAGCTTGCAAACTAATCTTCTGCTGCGACCTTGTACAAAACCTTCTGGCTGATCCATATATATATCTCTTCATCCAAATCACCATGAAGAAAGGTTTTTTTAACACCTAATTGTTCTAACTCAAGGTCAAGTAAAGCAGTTAGTGCTAACACAGTACGAATAGAAACAAGTTTAACTATTGGTGAAAAGATCTCATGAAAGTCAATACCTTCAATCTGAGAATACCCTTTTGCCACCAGTCTCGCCTTATACCTCTCGATACTTCCATCAACTTTCCTTTTCAACTTGAAGACCCATTTCACCCAACAACACTTCTCCCTTCAGGAAGTTCTACAAGATCCCAGGTATTTTTCTTGGCTAAGGAGTCCATTTCTTCTTCCATAGCCTTTTTCCATATCTTGTTATCTACATCATCTACTGCTTCCTGATAACAAGAAGGTTCCCCATCTTCAGTAATCAATGCAAAAGATGAAGCAGAATCTTCATACCTTTTACGTGTTTTTCTTTCCCTTGTAGACCTTCGTAGAGTGATTGGTTGCTGAATTGGTTCTGGAATTTCTCCAGTTTCCTTTGCTTCTCCACCTTTTTCCTCAAAAGTCTCTCCTTCCTTTCGATGTTCTGAAAAAGGTTTAGTATCCAATTGAATCTGCTGACTTGGCGATACATGCTCCTATTCAACCTTTTCAACATCTAATTTTAAAAGAGAAGATTCATCAAATGTTACATCTCTACTAATGACTATATTCTGTGAAGAAGTATCCCAAAACCTATATCCCTTCATTGAATAATCATATCCAACAAAGACACAACATTTCAATTTTGGATCTAATTTTGAACATTTATTTCTAGGAATAAGAGCATAGGCATCACAACCAACAATCTTCAAATGCGAATAATCACAAGACTGACCCGACCAAACTTCTTCAGGAATTTTACAGTTGATTGCAACTGAAGGTGATCTGTTAACTAAATAACAAGTAGTGGATACTGCTTCTGCTCACAACTCCTTTTGCAAGTTAGCATTACTGATCATGCTTCTGGCTCTTTCCATAAGAGTTTGATTCATCCGTTCAGCAACGCTATTTTGCTGAGGGGTATAAACAATAGTTTTATGTCTAACAATCCCTTCATCCTTACAAAATTGTTCAAATTCTAATGAAGTAAATTCACCGCCATTGTCAGTTCTTAAAAATTTAATTGATTTGTCTTTTTTCTTTTCCACCATTGTTTTAAATTGTTTAAACACATTAAATACATCAGCTTTCTTTTTCAACATATAGACCCAAAATTTTCGAGAGAAATCATCAATAAAAGTTAAGAAATATAATGCACCTCCATAAGACACAGGAGGAGATGGTCCCCACAGATCAGAATGAATGTAGTCTAAAATTTGTTTACTATTATGATTTCCAGTCTTGAACCTTTGTTTACATTGTTTACCAAACACGCAATATTTAAAAAAACCCAACTTCAAGGATTTCAAATCAGGAAGAAACTTGCGGTTCATCAATACCTGAAGACCTTTCTCGCTCATGTGACCCAATTGCTGATGCCATAGATGAGAACCTTCTTCTGCTTTCTCTGATACGATCGCTGCTTCACTAACTTGAGTGCTTCCTTTGAGTCTGTACAGATTTTCGACCTTTTCAGCCTTCATCACAACCAAGGCTCCTTTTGTGACTTTTAGCACTCCATTTTGACCTGTAAATTTATAACCATTCGAATCCAAAACTCCCAAGGAAATCAATTTTTTCTTTAGATTAGGTACATGCCTAACATCAAATAATGTTTTATCTGTACCATCATACATTTTAATTTTTACATTACCAATCCCAACAGTCTGACAAGATGCATTATTTCCCATGAATACAGAATTACCATTTACAGTTTCATATGAAGTAAACCAACTTCGGCGCGGACTCATATGATGAGAAGCACCAGAGTCTAATAGCCAATTTTCAACATCTTGAGAGACATTATAGACAAGGAGAGCTTCAGCAATTAAAACCTCATCAACCATACCTGAATCAACCTGATTTGCTTCCTTGTTATGGTTTTTCGACTCCTTTTGTTTCCAACAATCTTTCTTGAGGTGTTTGAGTTTATTGCAGTACCAACACTTGGCTTTACACTTCCTGTTGCCCTTTGACTTTGATCTGGAAGAACTTCTTGTTTTCTCCCCCTTTCCTTTGACCGACCTCTGGCTACCATGGCTTCAAGTGCAGATGTCTCAATGCTAGATTTCCTTCGTACCTCTTCAGATAAGAGAGCGTCCACGACAAATTCAAGTTTTAATGAATCGACAGTGCTCAAATTGATAGAGCTCACGAAGTGATTCCATGACTCGGGCAAGGAACATAACAAGGTTATTGTCTTGTCTTATTCCTCCATTTTTACTTCCATATCTGACAACTGGTAAATAAGCGTATTAAAAACATTTAAGTGATCTACAATTTTCGTACCCTCCTTCATCTGAAGACTGTACAATTGTATTTTTTAAATAGATTCTATTTGTCAAAGATTTAGTCATATACAGTGTTTTCAGTTTTTTCCACAACCCTTCAGTTGTGCTCTCTCCAACAATATTGAAGAGAACTTCATCTGCCAAACATAACTGAATGGTACTGAGAGCTCGAGCATCCAAGTCCTCCCAGTCCGAACTTGTCATGCTTGCCGGTTTTTTGTTTACCCCGTCTAATGCTTTGTGCAACCCTTGTTGCACTAGAAAATCCCTAACCTTCAGTTTCCACAAGGAAAAATTGTTTTTCCCGGTGAATTTATCCACCTCAAACTTTACGTTTGTCATTTTTGCCATTTCTCCCTCCTAGGGTTTTAGATTTCCCTTCTTCTACAAATTAAAACTTTTCTCCTCTTCTGCTAGGGTTTCAAGGGTTTTTCTTTCTCTCTTAAAATTTCAATTAGGGTTTCAAACAAATTTTATTGTTTCCATTTTTGAGCTAAGGTTTTATAATCTTCAGAATTCCTTTCAAAATTCGACTTCCCTTCTTATTTTAAAAAATTTCTAGAAAAAATTTCAAACCCTTTTAAGATATTTACTATTCAAACCCTTTCTTTCTATTCTTAAAAAACTTTAATTTTTTTTTAAATTATCAGTTCTTAAAACCCTCTTCAAACTGATTTCCTGAAACCTTTCTTGAATTTTTAAAGCAAAGAATAACTCTGTTTCAGCTAAAAAATTACCTGACTTTCTCCTCAGTCGCAGCTAGGCTCTGGCTTGCAATTTCAGGAGCAGACTTTGACGGTTTCAGAATAGGCGGATTCTCTTCTTCCAGTGGATGGCAGATTCTTCTTCTTTCTCCGGCAGCAACTTCTTTCTCCAACAATGGCCACTTCTTTCTCCAGCGGCTTTGTCTTCTTTCTCTAGCGTATTTGATTTTGGGCAATGGCAACGACAACCAAATTTCATTTGCATAGCCATTTTTCTCGTTGAGGGCTCTTCCCTCTCCAACAAATGCTCTTCCCCAAATGTAAGCTCCACACAAGGCAGTGGATTTCATTTTCTTGATTTCATTTTTGCTAAGCATATGGAAAACGCAACGGAAATAGAATCTTAATCTTGCAGTGGATGGGCACACAAGCTTCTATTCCCACGACGGCCTCGATTCTTTTCCTGCAACGGATGGGCACGACGGATGCATAATCAAGCTTTTACTCCCACGACAGCAGGTTCGGCTTCTTCCTTTTGTAGCGTTTTTTATGCAACAGTGGCAATGACACAACTCTCTGTTGAAGGCTCCTCTTTGCTGATCTTCGGTTGTGGGTGGCTATTCTTCGCTCTCCGCGTGCTGACTTCTTTCCACTCGACGGCTCTCCACCACCACTTAATGGCTGGCTCCTTTTCCAGCGGATCACAAACCCCACAGAGACCTCAGACTTCTCTCACGGTGAAGGAATTTCAACTTTGATTTAAAATGGCTCCCTCTCTCATAGTGGTAACAACACAAATGCGGTTCTCGCACGATAAAGAAACCTCAACTTTGTTTTAGGCTTTGATACTAATTTCTGTGGGGAAATATTAAACAAGAAAGAAATACATCATAACTGAATGACAAACGGGAGAAACAAATTCACATAAAAAGACACACAATATTTTATGTGGTAAAACCTTGACAGGGTGTCAAGGAAACATCCACGGGGCAAAGGATTGGAAACTCTTATTAATCAAAATGATTCTCCATACATACAAGCCTCTCGGGTCATTCAATTTATTTTGAGTCTATTTCGTTATTCTAACTTCATTTCGTTACTCAACCAATTAACGGTCAATAAGTAATTTGCTCAAAATTACATTATTTACAATTTGTTGTCATACTTTTAACACCTTTAATGTAAACATATATATCATAAAAAACTTCACTGAAGAGATTCTATTGTGAATCTCATTTTTATCATATTCATCTATTTCATATATAAATCAGTTTCAATTTCTATAACATCCGTTTTGCATGCGAACAAAATTAGTTTTATCAATTTTTCATAAGGCATAACAATTTAACCCTTCTCGCTTTGACAAGTCAGATATCACAAATGAGTTAGAGTTTGTTTCCCATGATTGACATATCATAATGAAATCTTAGAATACAATAAAGTTGCAATATCATTTTTTCTCATTGAGTAATAACAGTCAAACTAAAATTACTAAAATCCCCGACTACTGTTCTATTCGTTTTAACCTAAAATGGAAACACTTTACTTTGAGTAGCTTTACTTTCACCGAATTATAAGAGTCAAATTAAGCTTTACTTTCTTCTCATTACAAGAGTCCAATTAAGCATAAATATATAAAGTTTCTTGGGTGTAGATTAGTCAGTCATAAAGTGCATTGTTACGAGAGTCAAATTAAATATAAATCTGTCAAGGTTTTTTTTTCGGTACTGTAGATTACATAGCCATAGAGTGCACTATTAAAATACTATTTGCCATGGTTGGAAACTACAATTAATCAATCATATGCATTGTATAAAAGACTTAATTATACTTACAAATTATACTAATAATGATTTAATATTTATGGTAGAAATCCACCCTTTATCATACCAATACAAATTCGAACCAGCTACTAATTCTATCGTTGTCAAAAAAATATAATTAGTATAAACAAATCGAGCTCTTATATTACAATACAGCTTAACAAAATGTATAGGCCATAGGGCAGGATTTTTTACTCCGCGAATTGTACTCATATTGGGCGTTCGGTGACCCAATCCATTATAAAACAAACAAGTAGGGAGTCCAATCGAGTTTTGAAATATGTCAAAATTTTGTTGGAAGGAACATTTATTTGATGCCACATATTATTGTTGAAGATAATGATTAATTGAATTTTTGTGTTTATCAATTTCTTTTTTTTTGATCTTTTTAGTATAGATTATGGTTTAATACGAATTCATGATGAGTGCTAGTGAATTAGTTGGAATTAGAGTAAGATTATCGATAGTAATTTTTATAATTGAATGTGTGAAGACAATTTTCATAGTTGTAAAAATATGAGATTTATATATAAATTTATTTGTTTTATGGTAACGAATGAAAAAGAGAAAAAAGATTTTGAGGTATTGTCAATTTTTTTTGTTTTTGAGTTTAACTTTTTTATTAGCACAATCACATTTAATTAATTCAATGCGGTTGATATAAATACAAAAGGAAAACTTTATTTTTATCTACCACATAAATCATTAATAAATATATAATAATAAAAATAATATTAAAAAAAAACTATTACAATAAAAAATAGTATTATTATAAATAATAATAATAATAAAAACATATTTTATTAAAGAAAGTTATAATCATTAAAAAATAATTATTTTTATTAATAAATAATTTTTACTATTAAAATTATAAATTATTGTTATTAATAATATTCTTAATAAATAATTAAAGGATAACAATTTGAAATTAAACAATTTAAAAAAATTAAATAATAATACTAATAATAATAATATTGTTTCTAAAAATATTTAATTATATATTAATAATTAATAATTATATATTGATAAGAAATAATTAATATTTAATAATTAATTTATTATTATTATTATTATGTTTATGTTTATTATTATTAATATAAATAAAAAGCATACATAATATTTTTTTCCTTTTTTATAATAAATAATTGATTAATAATTTTTTTTTTTTAATTAATATTATAAAATTGTCAGATTAATATTATTATAAATCTTTGTGATCAATATAATATACATAAGCAGTTATTAATATCATAAACCCAAGGAATTTATATTATAAAGCCTAGGAATATGAACCCTTTCATTAATAAACCCAAGAGATTGATAATACAAACCCAAGATAATAATATTAAACGCAAGGGATTAAAATTATAAACCCAAGGTATATAATCAGAACACTAAGATAAATATTATAAATTAGAACCACATTTACTAGTGTGGTTGATATATGCCAATAGGCATATATGAAGCACATGTACAACCACATTAGTAAATGTGGTTGATATATGTCGATACGCATGTGATTAATACACATTTATTAACTAAATTATATGAAACCTAAGATAAATATTATAAACCCAAGGGAATAATATTAAACCCAATGGATAACTATTATAATCCCAAGGTATACAAATCCTAAAATAAATATTATGAACCTTAAAATAAACATCGTTGACCACTATTTATTTCCATATTGACACAAAATTTGTCACAATACCCAATGGATTATAAACCCAAGGGAATAATATTAAACTTAAGGGTTTAATACAATAAAACCAAGGTATATAAACCCTAGGAAAATTATTATAAACCCTTAAATAACCATGGTTGACCATGGTATTATCATATTGATACAATCTTTGTCACAATGGGTCGTTGGACCACGGTTGATAATTATTGATTTTCATACTGAGAAAATATTTGTCACAATGTGACATTGAACCATGATTGACCATGATTACAAACCCAAGGTATTTATATTAAATCATAGGATTAGTATTACAAACCCTATGAGTAATATTACACCCTATAAATATGAACCCTTAGTTTAAGAAACCCAAGGAATAGATATTATAAACCCAAGGGAATAATGATGATGATGATGGTTACCGTCCATTGAGACTAATGTGGTCTATCAGACCTTAAGAAAGGAGAAAGAATCAAAGTTTGATTCTTGAAAATCTTGTTTCTATGGTCAAAGAGAAGGGAAATAAGTGCTCCAAGATCATTATAGGTGGGTTGGCTTAAGAGGTCAGGAAGACAGGAAGTGTGGAAGATGGTAGGGAATTGAGAGTGCATGTCAGTAAGAGTAGGGCAGTCTAAAAGGAATTGTTTTTCATCTTCCACCTGCTTAGAATCACAAATCTAATAGATTCTATCATTCCAAGGGGTTTTGGGAATATACCACCGCCGGGTCTCACTCTTAAGCTCATGGGAATTAGTTCTTATCTTAGAGATGTTCAGTTTTTATTATTGCTGGACAAAATAGAGAGATAATTCTAATTATCTAGGGTGGAGTTTATCACTTACTTATAGTATCTAAGCTTCCTTTTACCCTCCATCTCCTGATCCTCCCACAACTTGTCTTTAAAATTGGAGGTAATAGTATTTTTGATATTATCTTTTCTTTCCATATCGAGCTCCTCCTAGTTCCCCAATGGTTGAGCTAGGACTGGGCATCCTTATGCCAACCGCGCTTGAGGAAAGGTGAGGGTTTTGATTACAGTTAGAAGAAATTTAAGCGAGCCTTTTTTATTCCATGTTTTCAAGATTCTTCTTATACATTAAATATCTAAACATAACTGAACTTTCAATGTGAGAAAAATCAGATTCGATCAAGAGGATATGATACGGAGTATTTCCCTTTATCATAAGGTTGTAGGTTATGAATTTCTTTTGAATCATCTCAATCTTCCTCCATGACTCTCTAGATATACTGCAACCCCAAAATTCACATCCGTATAAGACAACAGAGGTGACAAGGGTCTTAAAGAGGAACCTATTTTTACTCCAAATGTAAATATCGACCGTCTTACAATTGTGTTCAATCTCATAATAATCTTTCCAGCCCACAATAATCCTTTTCTCAATGCTATAATTCCAATTGAGATGATGAGGGAATTCAATGCCCAAATAATTATAAGAAGAAACCTACTCTAAGCACTAGTTATTGTACACAAAAATACCATGGGCGATATTTTTGGATTTAATTATCATGACTTTAGTCTTTTCGGTATTAACTATCATACCCATCTTGGAGAAGTAGTCATGAAGAATCTAGAGTCTCTTGTCAAGGTAATCATGGCTTTTTTCGAGAAGAACTATATCATCGGAAAGAGGAGAAGAGTAATGAGAACACCAGTAAGCTCAGTGCCCTTGCACCCCGCAGATTCCAGACACTCCTCTAGCTTATCGATGTATATGACAAAAAGGGTAGGGGATAGGGGACACCCTTTATTATTTCCAATATTGCATTTAATGTCTTTAGACCACCCCTCATTGGTCTTTAGCTTGGCAGTGATGGTCTCCTAAAAAGGGATCACAACAATCCTTAGCTCAAGAGGGACCATGATCTCTTTAAGTCTCTCCCAAAGTTTATCTCGAGGAACAATGTCGAAATACTTTCTAAAGTCGACAAAGAAACATAAGAGTCGGCTTTACTATGAAGACATTCCTCTGCAATGATTCTAAGAGTGACCAGATGGTCAACAATCCAGTGATGTCTCCTAAAACCAACTTTCCCTTTAGCTATTTTTCATTATCTTTCAAGCTAAAGGTTAAGCTTCTTCTCCAAAATGAGCCCATAAACCTTGGTCCGTATATTGCTAACCATAATGGTCATGTAGTTAGATGGACACTCTTGTCCCCATTTTTAAATAATATAGGTACAATAAGTCTTTGTGTCCAATGCCGAGGGAAGCCACGCGTTACAACCAAATTGAGAAGCTTGTGGAGACAAGGAATGAGGATATCCCTTCCCATTTTAAGGATCTCAACTTGGTATCCTTCAATATCTTCAGCTTTCCCATTAGCAAGCTTATTAATACCAAACTCAATGTCATCAAGAGAGAATACATCCTCCTTAATTGGAGTGATTAAGGTGGTTCCCATAGTGTTCGGAGAGTCATACAACTTCCTAAGATATTTGTCCCAGTTTTCTAAGGAGATATAATGGTTGTTTTTGGTTTTACGGACAAGAAAATTCCGCCAAATTTTTTTTGGCGCGACTTTAGGAAGGTGGATAAGATAATCCCATATTTTATTAATATATGATATTTTCTTCTTTTTATGATATTTTTGTATATATTGATATTCTGCAGCTTAATGATTTCATTAGGAGCGTCTTTGATCTCTTTCCTGGAAAATTTTCAATCTTTGTCATACCATAGATTAGAAGTTCTATTAGACTGCTTAAACGAAATCTAATTAGAAAACTTGCTAATGGTGTTAGAAAGGATAGTAGTGAAATGGTAATAAATTTGATCAATGTTATTATTATAATCCATGGGGATTATAATAAACCCAAGGGATTAAAACACAAGATTTTAATACTAAAAGTGAAAGGGATTATAAACTAGTTGGGTTTAATACTATAAAACCAAGGTATATGAACCCTAATACAAATATTAAAAACCCTAAAAGAAACATGGTTGACCATTGTGAACCATGGTTGATTTTCATATTGACGCAATATTTTTCATAATGCCACATTCAACAATTGTTTACCATTGTCAACTTTCATGTTGAGACAATCGTCGTCACACAAAGATGTTCAACCATGGTTGATATTAATATTGTGAAACAATCTTTGTAAAAATGTGAAATTGGACCATGGCCAACCATGGTTGAGCATGGTTGTCATATTAATGCGACATTCGCCCAAGAGACACTCTTCATCACAATGTCACCATGATTATTGACCATGGTTGATTTCATATTGTGACAATATTTGTCACAAAACTAAAATCCAAAGGATTATAAATGAAAGGGAATAATATTAAACCCAAGGGTTTAATACTATAAACCTATAAACCTACAATAAATATTATAAACCCTAAAATACACATGGTTGACCATCGTTGACCATCGTTGATTTCCATATTGACACAAACATTGTCACAATACCAAATGGATTATAAACCCAAAGGGATAATATTAAACCCAAGGGTTTAATAGTATAAAACCAAGGTATATAAAACCCTAAGATAAATATTCAAAACCCTAAAATAACCATGTTTGACCATGGTCGATTTTCATATTTGATCCGAATTTATGTAGGAATGCAACCTAATACAAATATAAACATGGACACAGAGATGCAACAGAAATATAACATCACTTCATTAATATCAAAGACTGAAATATGGTTACATACAAAATGGAAATAAACTAGCTCGGGGGATGGTAGCTTATCTCTGAGAAGAGATGCAATGGCTACATGCCTCTCAACTATGGTAAAATGAGTCTCAAAGGCATATTTATTATTGAGAAACAACATAAAACCCTAAACATCCAAAAACCTAACCCTAGGAGACGAAACGAGAAAATTATGGGTCTCGTTTGGGTAAATTGGTAAATCAACTTCACAGGGATGTAACTTTGGCATATGATCTATGTTTAACGTGAAAAATACCTCATTATAAAGATCTATCTGAGGACTACAAATTTTGAGTTAGCCTGATTTTCCCAAAAGACGTCGTTTAAGGCCTCAAAACAACTCTGGAAGTTTAGGACCCAGAAAAATGCCAAAAATAGTAAATTGTGCTACAAATAAGGAAACTAAAAAACTAAAAGAAACAATGGTGGGGTTCCAAGTGGAATAGGTGGGTGGCCAAAAATATCCATCTCGATCAGTCCTCCCCCCTAAGGAATCAATGGTCCCCATTGCGTTGAGTTCCTCCATGAGATTAGGAAACTTTT
The DNA here is from genome assembly GCA_034641835.2 of Pinus albicaulis. NCBI lineage: Eukaryota > Viridiplantae > Streptophyta > Pinopsida > Pinales > Pinaceae > Pinus > Pinus albicaulis. Next base: position 1,235,610,526 of record CM076579.1, on the reverse strand, counting down.
GTTGAACTTGGTCCTTAGTAAGCCACTTGCCTTGGTGCATGAGTTGGCCAACTTTGAAAACCCAATACAACTATATATTATGCTCGTGATTTTTATTGATTTATGTGTCCATGACATAATTACTTGTGGCATATTCCATGCAGTATGGGTTTAGTTCTGTTGGTGTGAGTTGTTCTACAATGTATGATGTGTCTAGTAATGGTGGAAAGTGTGGCTGAAGACTATCCACATTGAACACTGGGTGTAGGCCAAGGAATGGGGGGATGCTGAGCTCAAAATAATGTCTCCCACATACTTGATAATGGTGTAAGTCCCATATCGGAGCGGTTTGAGTTCCAATGAGCTCCAGTTATGCATTCTTTCTGCAAATGCAAACAAAATTTTTCACCCACCTGGAACTTGTGTGGCACTCGATGTTGATCATGTTGTTTCTTGTACTTTGTGTTGGGTTCCTGTGATTTCGCTGATTGGAAAACCAAATGACAAGGCAACATATAAACTAGTATTTAGAGCTCTAGGATCTAGCCCTCCTAGTCTCAGAGAGGGATCTCTCAATATGTTTGCAAAGATATGACTTGTTTGCTTGTAAAAAGGTTGATTTTAGGCTATTTATTAAGCATGAGTTTGTTTGATTGTTTTTGTGGGACATGATGATCTAGGAAGCATAGATAGAATGGGGGAAATCTCTAAGTCATTGGGAAATGGAGTCAAATGGAGGTTTATAACAGGTTTGTAGATGAATCAGGGGCGTCAAAGGGAAAATCTAACTTCGCTATTGGAATAACAAAGTCTTTCAGGTGAAATGAAATAAACATTAAGGGTTTTAGAATGAAAAGCAGAACTAAGGGCAATTAAGAATCCTTAATTACATATACTTCTCAAAAAAGGGACTTAAAACATCATTTGAACATGAAGAAGTATTTTATAGACAGGGCTAACCATGAATTGTACAAATCACACTTCAGCAAGTAACAATTTCAAGACAAACTTTCAAAATGAAATCTAAGAGTCGAGGAACGCTCTATTTCATCAAAGATTTCACTTTCAAGGATAAGAAAACATTCAAGATTCACAATAACTGCATTCATAGAAGAGGGAACTCCTAAACATCTAAGAGTACAATTATAAAGGCCTTCAAAACAATTATTTGAGCAATTACAAAGGGTATGATCAAAACAAACCTCTTTGGCAGACTTTGGACAATGGTACTTTAAAGGGAGACTTCAAAATAGTTTTCAAATGGCAACAAGCAAGCAAGGAGAACCATAAATCATTCTTAAGGCCATAATATTGAATTATTTAAGAAATAAACAAGCATGAGGGTTGAAAAGCAGTCAAACTACTTAATTAAACCTTCAGTAGATGAAAACATAAAGATAGTGAAGAGTAAACAGGTCTAACGTGCTTCTAGGAGACATTTCTTAGCCTAAAAATTTTACTCTACTGCAAGCAAGAAAATAATGAAAACAGAATGGAAAACAGGAAAAAAAATCAACAATTTAGAATACTTCACCAATAACCAAGCTCAGGGATCCAATGACAGAGCTTTCTCCATCCACAAATAGGTTAAAAAATCCACAGGTTCCAGTACATCAATTTCTTTTCAATTTCAGCAGAACTATGTATTACTTCAAAGAGTTATCAAATGCCCCCATACAATGAGTTTGAATGCAGTATTTATGCTGCAAATGAGGAGGTGGAAGTATCTAGGGTTCAAAATGTTATTAATGACACAGTAAATGCACTCATATCCTTAAAAACCATGCAAGGCATAAGGTATGAATGTTTCTCAACTACTTCTCTGTGTATTAAATCTGTCTTTACTTCCTGAAGATAAAATAGCTGAAAAGATTGACTTTGAGGCTCTTTTCTGTTTTTTACAATAAATGTTTGACAGTTTATAAAATATATTTTTGTGTAAATAACAATTTCCTTTAGGTATAATGTTGAAAAGTGTCACTTTTAATTTAATAAGTAGACATCCTTTTGCCCCAGTATGTCAAAACTGTCTTCTAGCCTAAATTTCCTTTATTTCATTTAAAGCTTTGTTTTAGGCGTCATGTTATTGTGTAATAACATCATTTTGCTTTCACTTTATACAACAAATTGAACCTATTCATTTATCTTTAACTTTAAAATATTGTTTAGGCTTTAATCCTCTACTTTAAAGGTTTGATTTCTTTTGAACCTTTATCATCGTCATATGCATCAGCTGATTTATCCGTACTTTATTGTTTTAATTATTTGAAAATAGTTTTTAACGGTTGTAACTCTTTTTATTCATTGTGAATAGGACAACAATACAGGTTTGATTTGAATAACAAGTATTCGTATTGATTAAAGACTAGATTTATGTTGAAAAATTCATTTTAGTAAATTAATCTTCAAAAAGATAGTGATCTTCGTACACCATCGCCATATGAGCATTAGAAGGTTTCTGCTTCAAACATATGTTGCGATAAAAATATTAATAAAACACAAAATTAAAACATTTATTGATGAAGAATTAAATGAATACGTGGAGGAAAAGTTTATGACAAGCGGAGAAAAAAATGGTTTTAAATAGTTTAAATGACAAACTTTCAGTATTTTGGAAAAACAAACTGGCGATTTCGCGCGACAAGCAGGTATTAGTGGTTTACTTTAGAAACGTGGTCAATTACATGTGTATCCTAAACATTACTAATCCTAAATGTGACTTTAGGACATTAAACGAAGCATTAAGTGCGTATTAGCAATTGAACCATTAGATCTGAAAGGAAAAATTCATACTATGAAACTAATGCTATAAAGCTATTAAAGATCTTAATTGAAACAGGTGGTCATCATGATGGATCATTAACAAAGTAATGGAAAGTACGATGAAAATGATGTAAACCACTATTGTTTTCTTAATAACGTGATAACGTCTAAAGGAAAAGGTGTTACAAAGTGCGAAATGAAGATGAGAAGAAGGCTGGAAAATTTTGATAGTCCTGTAGAAGAATAAGGTGACGAGCGAAGAAAGAACTATAATGATAAAGTGAAGAAAAGACAAGAAGGAGAAAAATTCGATCGATGAAAATGAGCAGGCGCCTTTGAAACATGGTCCTAAATAAAGATATATGAAGCGAAAATTTAAAGATGAGATGCTAATACTTTAATGAAAGTTGAAGGAAAAAGTAAATTTATAGAAGAAGGTCGATGCGATGATTTTAAAACTTGGTCATATTATTTCAAACAGAAAAAATGATCTTTAAGCCTAGAACAACCCTTAATTCTATCTGTTGCTAAATTAAATTTATTATTCGGTCCAATAAGTAAAGTGTATAAGCAAAATAAGTAAATTCAATAATTTAAAAGTTTCTTAAGCAAATGGAGATGAATAAAGGAAAAATAAACTTTATTTAGAAAAGAATAATAGCAAGATGACTGTTTAAATACAGGCATTATTATTTGATACAACAAGATAACATTTTAGAACATAGATGAAAGTCTTTTAGTACAATTGACAGAACTGCGAATGATATGAAACGTGGGATTTCAGAACTTGTAGTAACTGCTTTAGGTATTTATTTTAGAAATATGAGACTAATAATTTAGTCATCTTTGGATATCATCAAAATTATGGGTATTATGCCGAAGCATCATTGGGAAGGATAGTTGTCCTTTTAAGTGTCTAGAAACCTAAAGTCTTTGAAGGTTTAGGTGAGTAGGTGCATTATCCATTAGGCGATTCCTTCTTTTCTTTGTTATTTTATCTAAAGAACAACGGTCAATGCAGCAACATGTAATTTCTTAAAACAACATCTCTACCAATCTTTCCTTAAAAATACTAGCATTTTCTTCTCTACAAAATTGCAATTTGTGCTAATGGCTCTTGCAACATTTGTTTTAAAAGCGATCATTCTTTAGTCTTATCATGTCTCTTGAAAGTTCATGTTAATTTTATTGTTTCTGTTGCTACTACTAGCTACTATATGAAGATTAAGCTGTTGGCGATTTATTCTCTATTTCTAAACCAAAATTTAAACCATGATGGATCTGATTGGAATTATCGTTGCTATGATATACATTAATTTGTATATTACAATTTTAGACTCATTTTAAGAAAAATGAACAAGGTAAATGAAACAAGATTTAAGTACATTATTAACACCATATTCTTTTATAACAGTTTTTATCATTTTAGACTATCTTTTTCCTTCTTGGTCAGTTTGAACCTATAAGGCCGTTTTTTCTTGTCACAGTCTGTCTTTGATAGGCAAGATTAAGTTATGCAACAAATCTAATTCACTATTACTATTAGCGATGCGATTGAAAGTATGTTTAGCCATGTTACATTAGATCTTGAAAAATATCGCTATTAATCGTTGTATGGGTTGTCACTTTAGAAAAATTCCTTTTGGTGTAGGGATGTACCATCTTGAATCTTCCCTCCTTTATTTTTCTATTATTATTATTATTATTATTATTATTATTTCTAATTTGAGAAGCAATGTTATATACGTTGAAAAAATAAAAACTTGAAATTTGAAACTCTTAGCGATAGTGTTTGAGCATCCTTCATTGTCCGAAACTATCCAAATAATCTTTCCGTTAAGCTCTTGGAAAAATGGTATGAAACCTACGGTAAACCAAATAATGGTCATTTCATAATTTTCAATTTTCATTTTCCTTTGCCCCTTCTAAGGTCGTAAAACTACATTTTCAACAAATCATTTCGCTGATCTCATCAAATAACCATGATGTCTCTTGGGCCTTTATTGTTCTCTTATACACTTCTCCTTGTTGCTATAAATGAATGATAAGTTTATCCTTCTCTTGCATCATTTCATAAATTACTTCATAAATTTATTCATAGACTCCTGGTAAGTTGGAAAAATTTCATCACCTTTCATAAACGATTTGGTAGAGGACATATTTATTGACTTTCTTATTGGATGCAATCTATCAACCCATAAGCATAGGAATAAGACCTTTATACCTTGATTTAAATTATATTCAATAATTTTGATAATATTAATAAAACTCTTGTTGGAAGATTATTAAATCATTCCTTAGGATAATTAAGCGTTCAAATAGTGATGCTTTCAATATGATATTTATGAAATCGCCATTTTATTAGAATTGAAGGTAGTATGTTTATATGATAATTTCTTAAGCAGCCAAATCTAAATGGTATACTTCGTTTTAAAGACTTGATAATGACAGGTAAAGTAGCATTCCTGAAACGCAAATTCTATCGTAGTAAAGTAATGGTCGTGATGAGATCATATCAAACTAAAGATGAGACATTCACAACGTGAAGGTCAAACCATTGGTGAAAAGAACCTATTTGATGGGATGTAAAGTAAAGAATGCCTTTTCTTTTATAAAGTTATTATGGCAAGACATGACAAGTTTAAACATCTAAAGAAGGGTGAACCAATATTAACAGATAAAGTTTATTTACGTGGTCTTCAGTACAGATGTCATCATTCTCCCTCGTACATTTCTGTTACGTGATTGCTACTATGATCTCAAGCAAAACATTTAAACAATATTCATAACATTATTTAATGCTACAACCATCTATTTATTAATGTAAACTATTGTTCAAATCTACTTTGGTTTAGATAAAGAAGCATTCGATACGTGACATATGATATTAGCATACAAAGCGCGATTAGAAATGTTTAGTAATGATAAGTATGGTCCTCTATTTATTAAAGACATCATATATTTATGAAGTGCTTGGAAAGTTGACTCAACTCGCAGGTTCAGCTAATTCCACTGCCCTTTGAAAGGGAATGGTTGGTAAGCTGATTTATAAGTCATATTACAGAATGACAACATCGTGCCTACATACACCATTGGGATGCTGACGAATATCGCCGCTTGGCCTGTAGCGGAACGGTAATGATAAAGATAAATATGGGCTAAATTATTTCAATACTTTTACCAAACTAAAACATTTCTCCTTTAAATATTATACTTGGTGGAGCATCTCTTAAAGCCTACTAAAAAAATGATAACGGTTATTTCATGCCCCATTATCATTCTTTTTAGTAATCTGTTATTCATGTGTATTTCATATGCAAAGGAAAATATATGAAAATCCTTGGTGAAATACGGAGGTTTAATAAAACTGGTGTTGATTAAACATTTAATAGTTCAAGCAATTTTGCTTCCATTATTTTCCATTTTTAACACCTCTTTCAAGCATGTTAGCGTGTTCTCAATAGCTCAACAAGGGTTAGAGATAAGTCTTCTTAAAAATTTTAATCTTTATTGAAAAAGGTGTAATTCCTTAAAGGTTTCACGAGATGGTGAAAGTTTTCGTACCATCAATCCTTTTAGGGTCTACTGATTCTATCTTGAAATTATGTGGTAGAAACTTCCTTGTTGAAGCGAAGAATGTCATTTGGGATTAAAGATCATATATTCCTGCAACTAACTCAAAAATTTTCTTAAATATATCAGTATTCTTTCATCGATTTTAAACGATATGTCATCAAAATAATAATTTGAAATAACCTATATGTACAGAAAATTTATGTCATGAGTCGCTGAATTAGCCTCGTTAAATTAATGAATGGAATTTCACGTATGGATATACCCAGGTAATAGCGGTGTATGTTGGTCACTTCACGGTGCCTAAACGATTATAACGAGAACATCTGATAGGTGATATTATTTTATACTAACCTGCTTTAAAGTATTTTGATCATTTTTGTGGGGATGTTTATCTTCAAGGCTGTATTTAATTGCAATCAATACTGATCTAATTTCCCGGTCTTGCTGTTAAATACTAAGTTTAGAAACTTATTGAATACTGAAAAGGTAAGGTTTAATTCCGAAGCGTCATACATTTCTTAATCTCTTTCTATTTAAAAATGACAAACAAGTTTATCCTGCAGTTTTGTTTAAGAAGGTTCTAATTTTTGTTAAAAGATTTTGTGTTGAATGATCTTTGGTATCATATGATTTTACAGGTCTGTGTGTCCATACGAACTTACATCTTTAAATTCTTTGAAAAAGGTCATATGTGCTGTTTAATAACAAGATGGAAGGTGTTGAATAATTTGTCATCATATGATTATGATAAACACCTATATTATGTTCTTATGTTTTGTTTCTGTAAGTATCCATCGCTTGGTTGTTTAGCCTACATCAGCTGAAATAAAGATGTTGTAATAGCGCTTCGTCCTCTTGGAATTGTATCATTTTTACGATTGTATAAACGAATGCTACTAATACATATTGTCAATTTGCCATACTTTAAAAGGATATTCAACATAATTTATGTCGATGAAAAAGACAATATTTTATTTAGGAGTATTATTCTTTCGTAAAAAAATTTCTTCATGGCTTCAAAAAGGTGAAAATCATTCTATCATAAAAATCATCTATGTGTTTGTCTCCTTCAAACACCACCTTTTCATTACGTATTGTAGGTCTATTTTTTACCTTTATATCGAATCGCTTCATTTGGTCGGTGGTATTTGGCAATTACTAGCAGCAAAGGCAACATCATTTTCTAGATTATTTTGGGCCTCGGATGAAAATGAGTTCATATTTTTCAAAGGCTTTTTAGGAGATCAAGGGCAATTATTTTGTATTCTCCTAGTTTTGGATTTCGGTTGAATACTCCCTTTGATTTGTCTCGAGTAATTAGCCTTAATCCTTGGAATGATATTCTTTGGTTTCAAATCTTTGAGTAAGTGTAGGCCAATACGATGTGTTTGTTATCTTGCGAATGTTATTTGCATAGAAAATCCAATTTATAGGAAAATCTTTGTTCATGTTTTGTATCCATATGCCACCCCTTGCACTAAATTTTCTACAAGAGCCATCAAAGTTTATTTTTCATGTATTTCTAAATCATTTTCATTTTGTTTTCAGCGATATTCACGTCGCTGTAAAACTGGACGTTTCTTCTCTTGAATCCGCCATGACGACTGCTCTAGTAGAGTAAATCTTTGTTTTCTCTTTTCTTGTTGGCTGATTTCATCTTCATTATATAAGATAAATGAATCAAATGTTTGAATGGATGGAGTAGATAGGAAATTTTTTGGTCTATCTATGTTGCTCACCATGTGTTCGTATGGGATTCATAACATGTAATCTTCTGGTTGAACAAGTACAGATATAACGTAAGACGTATCGTTGAAGCTCTGAGTCTGGTGGAGCATGACATGTTTAAGAAGATATTGGTACACTATGTCGTTACCTGAATATTGGCAATTTGAAACAAATTAACACACAAATCTTTAATTAAACCTAACCATTTAAAGCTATAGCGAATCAAAAGATAAAAAGATGTTTTATCTGGTTGTAATGATTTTAAACTAAACTTTAAGTACTACATGAGCATAAAATTATTAAAAACACAAGTCTAGCATAACGTGCAAGGTACATATGTATATAAAGCTATTAACAGAGGAGGACATTACATTATTAGGTGTTCATGGATTAGGACCAAACAACTGAATTACGCGTTTTTATCATCATGAATTTAAAAATTATAAGTTATCCTTTTATGTTAAACATGACTTGTTTTTATATACATCTTGGTGCTAGTTCAGCTATTATTATGATGATTTTGATCTTGAAATTTCATCTAAAATACAAGAAAAACTATTATTCAACTTCTTCATCGGATCTTGTCATTTTAGTGCTTTATTGGTCTGATTTGTAATTTTATTGAATTGTTATTTAGGACAGTTGTTAAAACTATTAAATACTAGAAAACATTTGTTATTACTTTCTTTAGATATTTTGTCATATTTGATCAGTTTTCTATTACAGCTAAAAAATGTAGATATTATTCTTATTTTAGCGAATTTAAAGTTTTCTATTACCAGTACTAGTGTTTTATCCTTGGGATCTCTTGTTTCTTCTAAGTTATTATTTTTATTATTACTCCGGTGATTGCCAATTTGGTATATGATCTTTAGAATCACTGGTATATTCAGTTGTTAAGAAGATCACTTTTCTTGTTTGGTAAACTTGTTGTCGCGCCAGTTATCAAGTTTACGCGTTTTCTTGTGTACCAACTGACTTCTTCTTGGTCATTGTTTGTTGAAAGGAAACCTGTCTGTTGGTCATTATCTTCTTTTCATATGATTAAGTCTCTGCAGTTTTGGTTTCTATTGCAACTTTAGTTTTCTCTGGAAGCGCTCTATGTTTAGATTTATCTTTCAAGCATCCTCCATTGCCTTCGATAATTTATCAATTTTAAATGCTCGTGGTAAATTGAAATAAATATCATCTTGTATATGTCTTTATACTCGCTTCATCGCTATAATGGTTACCTCCACCTTTACCATATCTTCTAAAGTTAAATTACTCTTTCTCTTATTTGATATGCCATTTAAAGGTCAAAAACATAAGAATTATTATTCATTAGTAAATTCATGTGGAAAGTACATTATACACTATTGAATCTAATTCAATAATCATGAGCACTACAGTATTCTCTTAGGAATTATTATAGTCAAAGAATTTGGAAAAATTCTTCTAATTTCCATTTGTTGTAAAATGTTTGATACCATAAAAGGAAGAATCATTTATACTATGAAAAATGGTACCAACCATTCAAACTTATATCTACAAATTTGAAAAATTCTCATCTTAATGATTTCTTCTTCTATTCCATGTAATAATATATTCAACCTCATACTCTTGATGATGGTAAGTTCATTCTGATGAAATAAAATTTAGATGATAATCATTTGGTAAAATCATAAGTTTTAGTAATATAGTAGACGTGTCATGTAGGTGAAATAATGCGATTTACGGTGGATTTCAAGAGGAGAAGTGAGTTGAAATAGGTGTTTAAAACGATGGACAAATGAAATGGAAGAAGCAAACAGAAAAGCAGGTGGTAAACAGTTGTTATTAGGGTTGAAGCTGATGAAAGCTGAAAATGGTGAAATGAAAGGTAAAACTTCTACTGAAAAACTATTTACATTATTCAAAGTATTTAAACAATCACTTTGGTTTAACCTACAAAAGTTTCTTTAATGATATGTCAAAGTGAGGATCTTTGGTGTAGAAGTTTTAAAATGAGATATTGTTGTTGATAGTCCTATCAATAGTTATTTTCAATTAAAATTTTAAAATCCTCTTTGAATTATCTTAACTATGGTAAAAGTTAAGACCAGATAGGATTTAGTATTAATCTATGTGACAGTTGATTTCAAGTTGAAGAAGAAGGTTTTGTTGCCTTAAAGTTTTCACTCTCACAATAGTTTTAATGAAGTAACTAAACCTAAAACTTCTAGAAACGGTTAACACAATCCTAAAAGAAATAAGAATCTGTAGGCAAAATAATAATATAAAGTTTAGTGATTTACAAGGTGGAAATTTTATTTAAAAATACAAAATATGATTCTTATTAGTTTTATTCACGTATTAAAATATTTTAAGTTTTGAGTTTTAAGTAGTTATTAGTTATAAAAAATTATCACTATATGATTCATATGGGTGATAAATAATGATCTATACGTGAAAACACAACAATTCACTTAAATGAATACGAGTATACATTGCGGACTTTTATCAAGTATCATGATCGCCGAATATTGGGTTCTGTGATTTAGCTGATTGGAAAACCAAGCAGCAAGGCAACATATAAACTTAGGTCTTTGAAACTCTAGGATCTAGCCTCTACTAGTCTTTAAAGAAGGATCGCTCAATATGTTTACAAAAGATATGACTTGTTGCTTGTAAAGGTTGATTTTAAACAATTATTAAACATACACATTGTTTAGTTATTTTATGGACATACGTCTAAACAACACTATGGGCCCGAAAAAGAGGAAATCTCTAAGTCATTGTTGGTGAAACAAATGGAAGTTCTGTTAAGTTTATGTAGATGAATCACGAAATTGAAGAAGAAAATCTAGCAAGATTACATTGAATTAACAATGCTGATGAAATGAAATGAAAATTAAGGTTTTAGAAGAATGAAAAGTAGAACTAAGGGGCAATTAACCCCATTTACATATACTTTCAAACAAAGGACTTAAAATACATTTGAACATGAAGAAGTATTTTATAGAGAGGGCTAACCATGAATTCTACAAATCACACTTCAGCAAATAAAAATTTCAAGACAACAAACAAATCCAAGACGAGGAACGCTCTATTTCATCAAAGATTTTCACTTTCAAGGATAAGAAAACATTCAAGATTCACACAACAATCGCATTCAGAAGATGGAACTCCTAAACACTCAGGATTACAGCCATATAAAGACCAAAAACCATTTGAGCAAGTACAAATGGCATGATCAAAATGACCTCTTTGAAGGCATTTTTTGACAATGGTACTTTGAAGAGACTTCTAAAATAGCTTTAAATAGCAAGAAGTGTGTTATGTGAGAACCATAAACTATTCTTGAGGCCATCGTATTGAACTATTTAGGAAATAAACAAGCATAAAGGCTAGAAAATAGCTGTCCATTTGCTGAAATCCTTTTTAGCGACAGAAACATAAAGACACAGAGTAAATAGGTCTAAGGTGCTTCTAGGAGACATTTCTTAGCCTAAAAATTTTACCTTACCAAGTAAGAGATGATGAAAACATACAGAAATAAAAGAAAAAAATTAAACAACAAATAGAATAATTCACCAAAAACCAAGCTCAGGATCCAATGACAAAGCTTTTCATCCACAAACAGCTAAAACATCCACAAAGTTCCAAAGACATCAATTTTTTTCAATCTCATCAAATATGTCATTTTCCGTTATCAAATGCACATAATGAGTCTAATGTAGTATTAATGACAAATGAGGAGGTGAAGCATAGGGTTCAAATTTCAATAATGACATGATGCCTCCTGTCCTTAAAACTATGTGCAAGGCAGTAAGAGAAATATTTCTGCCAACTATTTCTCTTGGTATTAAATTTGTCTTTACTTCCGTGTATGAGAAATAGTCGAAAATATTGACTTTGAGGCTTTTGTCCGTTCTTACAATAATCGTCTCACAGTTTTAAAATATCTTTTTAATAATCGCCAATTTCTCTTTGAGGTATAAAAGTAAGTGAAAAGTGTCACTCTTGATTTATTAAGTTAATAACTCGCCTTTGATGTGTATCCAAGGCCATTTTGTTTCTAAGTTTCTATTTCCACATGAAATCGTGTTTTTTGTCCAAGATGCCTTTAGCCTTCATATCAAAATATAGCTTCCTTTTTCCTTTATACACACTTCTTTGATTCAAACCTTTATTCATTTGTCTTTTAACTTTTCAAAATATTGATTTATAGGGCTTAATCCTCCTGCTTTAGAACGATTTTCAAAATAACACCTCATCATCCTTGTATAATACTTTATATAGTTTTAACAACTTTACTTCCTTTGCTGCTGTTTTATATTTTCAACATATTTGTTTATGAGCGGAGGACCTTAATGTCTGCTTGAGACATGATTTGAACAAAATATTCATACAATAATTGAGAACTTCAGTTCAACAAAATTTACACCAATGATCAGTCTTCACCGAATGGTAATTTACAATACAACCATACGAATGGTGATGTTTTACTAAAACATATCAAGCTTTACTAGAATAAACAAATCGTAATAAAACCATGTGAAGATCCGTAAATATTACTTGAAGAATGCGTGAAAAATTCTGAAACAAAATGTGGAAAAAGTTTTAATAGCGGAGGGGATTAAAAAAATGGTTTTAAATGAATTTAGCTCGAAAAATAGGCATAAATGTTTTAGAAAACAAATTAGCGGTTTTCTTACGATATTATTAGATGACAAGTAGTTTTATTGAAGAAAATGGTCGTTATAACAAACGCCACGTCATCAAAACAATGTACTAGTCATGGCGGCTGGACGTTAAACCTTGACGTAAGTCACAGTAGCGATTGTGAACGTTCATTTATTAGATGCAGAAGATCCAGCGCTACAAAGAAGGCGATGAAAGTATAAGCGAAGATATTGAATTGAAACGGTGGTCGCATCTTGATTGGATGGACAAGCAAAATGACAAATTAAGGCAAGCAAGCGATGGGCAAACTATTGTTTTATGTTTGTAAATATAAAGAAAGGTATTTTAAAGTGTAAAATGAAGAAAGATAAGAAGGTCTTGAAAGATATGAAAGCAGTCTTATGAAAGAAGATAAAAGCGATCGCAGCTTATTGAAGGAGAACTTATGTTATTAAAACGATAAATAAATAAAGAACAAAGAAGAAAAAAGAGATTAGATAAATGAGCGACTAAACTGCGTGACGGGCCTGATCCCGTGAAAATATGTAGTGATTAGTGGTGCTAATAATGACAATTCGAAGAAAAAAGTGATTTATGAAAACGAATACTATAAATTTAAATTAGCAATCATAGCGCTAGAACATATGGAGAAAAAATGACAAACCTGAAGCAAACATGGATACAACAAAAAAACTTTTTGGTAAATGGGTTTTGACGTTTAGAGATGCAAATGAGTGAAGGGTACAAACCCAAAAATCAATTGATTTTAATGGTTTAAGAAGTTTCTTGAGAAATGGAGGATGAATGAGGGGAAAAGTAAATACCACACAGGAAAGGACTAATAAAATAAGATGAAAAACAGGCGTAAAGCTGGGTATTCTTCTTTAAACTTATTGCAGATAACCTTTTAAAGAGGAACATGGATGAAAAGATATTTTGATGAATTAAAGACTTGAAATGATGAATGGTAAATTCTAAACATAATATTTCTTTAGAAATATTGTTTTAAAAATCTTAAATTTCGTAATTTAGTCATCTTTGGATATCGCTTTCAAAATTATGAGTAGCTAACACTTTGCATTGTCATCTCGAGGATGTCATGGATGGGTAAAGAACATGTTGGATATATTCAATAAATCTAGTTCTTTATCAATAGATGATTTATATGTAGTTATGTTTGTATGAATTTACGCGAAGGTATGGCGTCATTAGAACCACCAGTGGTTAAATCCTAAGACCCATGAAAAATTTGTGAATAGTGGAATATGAAACTATGTTATGTATATTTACTTTGTAAGGCTCGTCCAAGTTCATGAAACATGATTGTACGTCTGATGGCAACGCTGTCATCTTGTTGACGATATCAACGTTATCGTTACGAGAGATGAAATAAATGCAATTAGTAGCTGGTATAGATATTGTCAGAAAAATTGACGAGAATATGACGAGAACCTATCTGATAGCAATGTAATGGTTTAGATCCCAAAATGTACACACTGGGTGAAAGAATTAGCGTTATCCTCAACATGAGACTCTTAGAATACAATATAGCAAAGTACCTAAAATCTATCACATTGTTATGTTGCTATGACGAAAACAATATCGCTACATTAGACGCAACAAAATGATGAAGCGCTTACAAACCTTATTTTTATTAGTTGACCATGTGATAGTGCAATTGGATCCAGTATTTCAACATCGATTGGTACAGCGATAAATGATTACACCATTATTAAAGATTTCTCCACCAAGTGCTATAGCAACTTGCGCTAATCATGTCTCCAAAATCATCTTATGCGCTAAACTGAAGAACATAAAGGTATTGGTAGCATAATATTGCATCTGTAGATGAAATTAATAACATTTACCATATACCTGTCTTGGTATATGAGGAAAACTATGAATCATTTTTATGCAATTTTAGCCATTGAAAGGTCACCATGCCAAAAAAGTTGAAGGCTATGAATTAATTATTTTAACTAAAATTATTAATTAATCACAACATGATTGTTTCTTACCTTTTTTTATTTAATGTTCGTCGTTATTTCGAACAAACAACCAAAGTGGTGATCATTATTATTTGATATCCTGCTATAAACTAAAGTACGACGGTGATTGATATGGATATTCGTCTTACTTCTAAATTGCATGATGCTTCCCTTTTAAATTCTACGGTGGAATATCTCTTTATCATAGGTGGAAGTATTCTGGTCATGTAGAAAGGTATCTCACTATTGTAAACAACAGATTCGATGTTAGGTGGCTTCACACCATTACTTGTAGTCATCTATCTGGTACAAATAGTTGTTGTAGGTGGTGATTCAAATACCGATGAAAATATGGTAAATGGCAAAATTATTAAATCCCTTTTGTTATGAGTTTACTAAATTACTATTTTCACCATATAGTCGCTCAAAACAAAGCGATGTGGAAGGTCAACGAACATAAAGTAAACATTTTAAAGACTAAAAAGCAGTTCTATTAGGTGGTCAAGGTTAATAAATCTAGAACAGCAGATATTGATAGAATCATATGCAACGTATTCATCTATGATACTGTTAAATATTGGACCTAGCACTCACTCAAGAAGCACATATGGTTAATTATAGTTGTACTGATGAGTTGAAGAACAAGATATGTTACAAAGTTACACTATTACAACTCTTGTAGAAAGATAAGTTGTCATCCGGACAAAAAACTACGAATGAAGTTGGTGAAAAGGTCATTATACTGTCGTCATTGGCCTCATAAAAGTACCGGAGGTTTTCAACGAAACACCTATTAACATTCAAAAAGGTCTTCTATGATTTAAGGAAGACCCTCAACCACATCTTGTCGCTCTATTGGAACATAAACGATGAAAAACTTACAAATCGATCTTCAAAATATGGCTATGAGTTGGTCTGAAGGTCATCAGTAGTAGGATTGGTGCGCATTCTAGCGAATTTTATTTGGTACAGTAATCGTGCGAACTACACTCTAGGTATGATCCTTTATGCAGCACAAATGGGTAAACTTGCGTGAAAATGAAAGACTTAATAGAATAGCGCATACACACAAAAAATCACCAGGTTTTATGATTGATCTCTTCATTTCCTGAATGAAATGATATATTAGCGATTAGGTGAAAATTATCGGTGGTCAGATCCAATTGAATTATTTACCTGCTTCATTAAACGCTTACAGCAGGTGAGAAGAAGATATGCATGTTCTTCGCTGACCATGTCCACCTATACAAAACCATTCTGGTAGCTGAATATGTTCTATTCACTGTTTAAAATGGTCGAAAGAAAAAAATAATTTACCTCATCTAAAGATAGTCTACGATACATTACTATTATAAAGAAGACAAAGATGATGATATGCGAAATACATCATCGTATGCAATTTATTCTTAACGAAAGAATAACAATGCGAGGCCTAGACTTCCGAGCACACGATATGACACTTCCACAAGTATGTCAAGCCTAATAATACATTGTAAACTTCAAGAGCTATACCGACACAATACCTTCATCCGTAAAGGGATTGATGTTATAGGGAAGGTGACATACGGCTAATGCGGTGACCCTTCGGTGAAGCGACCCAATGGTGTACTGAGATGCGGTGTGTGGTGTGGTCGTAGGCTCTGAATCGCTTCGAAACCTCTTCTCCAAATGAGAATGCCTTGCCTCGCTATCGAAAATGAATTGTAGTTATGAGTCCTTCACCCACATCTATGAGTGAAGGACGCGCCGCCCTCTCCGGATTCTCGACCGCTTTAGAGCTTGGTGGTGCTACCGCTAGCAAGGTTCCGTGTCAATGACTGGCGATTTTTATTGTCTTTGTTAGGTTCCAACCCAAAGAACATGCATTTGTCTTTATGCCTCTCGCCCGGCCACTATGTGCCTTTTGTGTGACATTCAGGCTTAGAGTGAGGATTTTATGGAACTACACCATTTTCTAGTGTCCTTTCTTTTCTTCCCATCACCCTTGCTTAAGGTACCTCAGGGAGTTACCTTAAGGGGTTCTAGCTGGCCTTCATTCCTTTTCGTGTGGCTTAAATAATTTTTGTTCTACTTTGGGCTTTTAAACCAAAGTCTCGCTTATTCTCGCTCACATTTCTACCAAATTTTGCAACATATCAAGATGCCTTCGCACCAAACATTGAGATTGTTGCGGAACTCATTTCTTCGAATGTATTTCTACAAACAATGTGGTACTGAAAAACTGGTGTTTCTCGAGAATATTTGACACCACCTTTGCACACAGTATGGAAAATATTTGTCACGGCAAGATTCCCCAACATCCTCTTTGTTACGTAACACAACCCATTATATGTACTTGTTTTCAGTCTGGAAGGTATTGTTCCTTTCAACATCTTGGAAATACTCCCAAGTGGCAATCGATACAGAGTGTCCCCTGTCCTTCTGCCTGAAGTGGCGTGTTTCCCACCAACAAGTGATGTGGGGGTGGATTTCAAGAGTGCAAGTAATATTTTTCTCTATTGGAAAAATTCATAATGTTATTATTCCATGAGTATTTAACCATTTATCTATGACGTATGCATCTATCCTGCCTTCAAACGGGAATGTAAAATTGATCGTGTGACCTTAAAGGGGATGTGCACCGACAGAGCGGTTGTTAGATGAAGATGTGTTGCCTGTTGGCATCCGTCGAAGGATTTGGGGCAGCGATCACTATCGTGTTCCTTGTTTCCTCGAGGGCCTCCTCGAAAAATATTTTGATAGGATTTCTCGTTCTCCTATCTTTCTTTTTTTCCGCCATGGGAGGTTGTCATAGTTGCGAGACTAATCTTGCAACTATTCAACCTGATCGAGCTCTCAACTTCCGTTTTTTACACCATGACCCTGCGTATATGCAACGAAAACTAAGAAAGAGTAAATACTTTTGATACTATTGATTTGAATTTATACGAATACTCAAAATATATCGACAAAATATAAATATGGACACAAATATGTATCGTAAATATAACTTCATTTCATTAATATTAAAGACCGAAACATGCTTACATACAAAATGGAACAAACTATTTCGGCTATGGTGTCATTCCAGAAGAGATGTGGCGGCTATGCGTTTTTCTAAACCCACATCGTGTCAATATTCACGAGATATTTTTAGTAATAGTTAAGAATAGTTGGTTTAAATTTATCTCAAAAATAGGTGTGCCATTTTTTCTTTTTCAATTCAATTAAAAAAAAAACATATTTACATATGCGTCGAGATTTTATTAATTTTTTGTTTATATAATTAAACTCTTATAATATATATTATATGTTATTGAAATACATTTTCCTTTTACATTTTTATTAATATATATTTAATTCATATATTAACTTTTTATAATTAATCATAATATTATTATTAATATTTCAAAATATACTGATACTTTTATATATGAATCATTTTAATAATAAAAAATATATTTTAACATGAATTTTGGACATTTACCAATTTGATTTATATAAATTCCTTGTCAAGAAAAACTATAAAATTAAAAACTCCTCTTTCCAAATTGGAATATTCATAAAGCCAAATTCTATCAAATTTAAGGAAAAGTCAAAATCTCACCGAGTTTTGAGAGCGAGTCAATTTCCCGATTAAATTAAATCAATGATGCGAGTAGCCTATCATTGAAGTTAATTACTAGCAATTTCTTCGATGCAAACACCGACAACAGAAGATTTGAAATGTCAGTCTGAAAAACGAAATCACTAACACACCACATGAATCCCTTATTTAGAAATGAGGTTTCAATAATATTCAACAAACTGAAGTCAAAACTTTATCATAGCTTCAGCTTTTAGTCTTTGTCCTCGTTATATTGATATCGATTTTCACCGCATCAAGTTCTTTTCAAGTATTCATCACCTTTCTATAAGGGCTTTGTAGATTCAAAGTACAAAAGACCCCTCCTCTCGAGAGCATTCTCTAATGCAATAAATTTTATAGAATTTTTTTAGAAGCAAGACACTCGCTAGAGCTTGAACTACTTTCTAAATAATAGCTGCACATAAAAACACACAAAGAGACGCATTTTTTAAACATGATAACATGTTATTAGCTAGGATGTCTTATACAAGACTTAATCCCAATGGCTTTAGTAAGCCTACATGGCATACAAATATTTTCAATTTTGGTTTTTTGGTTTTGTCTGTATTATTAACTAAATTGAAGCTAGAATCTAAACATAAAGTATTCAGCCTTTGAATCAAAATGGAGCTAGGTCACTAATGCAAATTAGATAAACTATTATCAGCTATGGTTATTTGAGATGTTTTTTGAAATTATTTTTATAATGACAGAAATATTGATTTATGTTAGTTTAGATTTGTAATTGAATATTGTTTTTAATAAAAACCAATTTTTATTAAAACACAGTATACACAATATGATCTAAATGACTTAAAAAAACTACAATATAAAAATTATGAAAACCTAATTCAATAAAATCAAAAATGCAATGAACCAAAACAAGAGAACCTTATTCAAAGAAATCAAAATGGCAATGAACCAAAAAAAATTTGAGTATACACAAAATGACAAGAGAAACCAAGTCAAGAAAATGACATGCGAATAAAAAAACAAATATTATTAGAAAAATTGTTTAAATATTGTTGTCCTACTGAGCTAATCACCTTTATAAACCCAACGACCACATAACCCGACTCAGAAAATGCAAAGACAACAATACCTTTATTATCAAAAAATTAAAATATCAGAAATTTCCTTTATAGTTTATAGCATATATTTTTGGATTTGATGGCTCGTATTAGGCTGCATCGTTGTTTTTTTGGCTGTTGTGTTGCATCTTCAACTAAAAAGTAAATCCCTATCCCAAAATTGTCATTCATATTTTTAAATCTATTTTTTTCAAAAACGGCCATCGGCCAAGATGTTCCTAATATCGTAATGCTTTTTTAATTCCTTCCACGTTAAAGAATCCATAGGCATTAAATGGATCAGGAGAGGATTTTGGTGTGTATGTAGAAAACGAAAGAAACCAATACTGTCAAATTAATCATTTTTTTAAATCTTTCTTTTCGGAAAATTTCACTTCTAAAATCGTATACCTTTAATATTGCAAGCACATTTTTTGAACTCTTTCTTAGCTAAGGAAGCCAGTAGAAATTATCTAGACAAAAATTCTCACTCAACGTGAAACCCTTTACGAAGTTTCAACGAAAGGAAAATTGGTATTAAAATGAAAAGTAATGGTACAAGAAAAAAGTCATATAATTTTTTTTGAAGAATTATGGAAACTTTTCATCAATATTTTCTTCAGTGAGAAACTCACTATTTCCTCTCGCAATGACCACCTTTCAGCTTCATAGCAAATTTCCGGGAGAGACGAGAGTGATAATTTGGGTATTTGAATGAACATACTCTTCAGAAACACTTTTTGTCAAATCAATAATCCTTTAAAACACCTTTCTCTTTTTTGACACTTGTACCGTTAACATCGTATCTAGCACCACATACCCAGGAATCTTCTTTGTCTCAAGTTGCTTCAAACAGATTTGTGTACTTAATAACATAATCCAATTGAAAATCCCACATTTTAGAACAAAAACCCACATTACGCTTCAGCTTTTTCCTTTGAAAGCATTAGAATTAGTGGCCTCTATTTTGCTAAACATAAAAATTATTGTTGAGAATCTCAAACCATTTAAACAACATCGTTTTTGGATCTAGTTTTCCTTGGGATTAATAACCCTCGTAAAAACACCGTTTTCAACACTTGCAATTTCTTAGACTTCATTTGCCTCTTAGCATTCTAGCATGAATAATCCTGTCTCTAAGTTGTTTCCACAGTAAAGCATTAGATTCATTGGCCTCTCGTCTTACAATACAAAGTTAGTTGCTTTTCAAACACTACGTGTTTTCAATCTATTTTCTATTGGCTACTCCAAAATATGCGCACAACAATTTTTAAAACATATTTGACCCCTTTTTAACACCTAAATCATCACTTTGTTTAAAAATTGATAAATGTTTCCTACAAGAAACCGTTGACCAACAGAGATGCCATGACAAAATTTCTCTCGATAACGCTTCCCTCGATCCCCAAATTTTGCAAAACCGAAATCGAAAACCTAAGCTTCTATTCACCGATATTAAGTATTGGTAAACAGAAAGAAACAAGTTTGGGAAGATTCTTTTCCTTCATGCAACTCCCAAGGAGATTGAGCCTAGATTTATTTCTTTGGTGACATAAAAGAAAATGCTAGATTGTAAAGGAACACCCTTCGAACCGTAGCAATGTCGTACTCACAACCGTTGAACAACTCCAAAAAATTTTCCATATTCGACTTGATTTTAATCGAAGTAATTCATTGCGATGTCTAAAGCGTTTTAGCAATTTATTTGGGTGTCAAATAGCATTTATCGATGAGAAATTGAATGCAAAATAGCCCTTCTAGGGTTAGAGGTGATGGCGTTGCTATTTGAGTGTAGATAACAGCGCGAATTTCATGCAAGGCTTTATGAAAGAATGCAAGGAGAGCGCGGAGAGAGACATGGCTAGTAACACGCCTAACAACATTGTTTTTTGCAAATCGTTTGGTATATACTTTGAATAGAAATGGTCTATGTGAAATAAAAGGAAGGGAAACCTCAATGGCAAGAGAAAGTTAGAATTAAGAGTTACCTAGCAGAGAACACAAGAGGACTTGATTGACAGTTCCGAAGGCATAAAACTTTATATGGAGAAAGGATACAAACAAGATAAAAAAATAAGTGGTGTTATAATGTATACCACTACAAATTTCTAGGCTTCCAACATATAAAAATTAAATCGTGCTTAAATCCACCTATTGTGTAAGGAAGCAAGAACAGCAAGAAATTTAGCCTCACTAACGTACATGAAATAATCTCTGAAAGAATGGGCCTCCTCACATATGACATAGAAAAAATTCAATACATGTGAAATTGGCAATTTGGACCTCATTCCCAAAGTTGCAAATATAAATTCCACTTAGCCGTACGTATTACTTCAAAGATTTAAATGCCGCCACACAGCCACCTCAGTGTCACCAATTGTGATTAGTGGGCTTTTTTATAGAAGGTTTCATATGTTTTTGTTTTGTCAGAACAAAGTGATTGGCCTTTAAGCACGGGTATCCTTTCAAATGGCCAAAGGGACCCTTCTCACTCACTTGGACAACATCAACAACTACCCCGATTAACTCAAGTGATAGCGTTAACAATCATTCGATTCGCAGATTCCATGGAAGCGTGAAACCTCTGCAATGACCAACACTTCTTCTCATCAGGTTCTTGTCCATCTGACTGGTGAGAAGGTGAGTACTGCCCCAAGATCGAGAAGCTCGTAGTTACGCCTTCACCGAAAACCGCGTATTCCTTCGGAAAATGGCTCAGGAAAAAAATTTTACACATGCCAAATTTTTAGTGGACATAAGGAAAAAATGAGATGTCAATTCACAGAAATGAACAGTTTTTTCTCAAATGATTATAAAAGAACACTTTGTAATTAATATTATTGCCTAATTGCCCAACAATATTAAGTTCAGTATAATTACAAAGCAGATTGAAAAATACTCAAAACTCAATGGGTGTTGAATAGAGTTAAGATAACAACATCTTAATATCACATTCATGCATCATGATAATTTGAAGATTTTTAAACGTTGAACCAAACCCTTAGGACCGTTGTGACAGAATACTGTCGTTAGTTTATAACTCCAAATTAGTGAATTGAATTATGTAAGAGCACCACTATCGAGGACAATAACACCTATATGTAAGAAAAATTTGCCTTCATTTCGTAGTCAAACAAACTATACGCTCACCGTACAGCATATTTTATTTCCATGTTATTTTTCCACAAATCATAGTTGAAGATGCGTATGCAACATGTCGAAGACAAAAGTTTGTCGCAATATACCAAGGCTGAAGTGTGTCTTCATTTTCTTCAAAATGGAGTTTTAATTTTGCACACTTCTAATCTGCATATATTCTTTCCATGAATAGTCCTAACACGTTGCACACGGAGGCGACAGGGGGTCACAAGTGGTAAGCGGAGGAGTGCGCCCCCTATCGTTGGGGTTCGTGCCAGCGCCCACGACGGTGCGACTCACCTGAGCAGGTGACCCACCTATGTTTTGCATGAGTTTGGCATGGTTTTGGGGCAATGGCGGTTTTCGGCCCTTGGTATTTTGTAGACCCTGGTCAAGGGAAATCACGTTATGTTCTAATTCAGGGTTATGTACTGGGGTTTATGTATGCTTCTACGTATATATATGTTAAACACTAAAAGGAATATAATGAAAAATCAAGTTGGTCGTCCTGAGCTGGTATCCAGGGAAAAAAATCTTCGTGTTTATCTGCTTTATGTTTTATGCTCTCGTTATTGTTTATTTTATGCGATAAGATTCGTGTGTAGATAATTTATGTTTAAGTTAAAACCTACATTTGGTATGAAACTGAGTTTAACTAAAGGCGTCTTGCAAAGTTTTACTGTTTGAAGTAGACCACATTAGGTGGGAATCTACTGGATGATTCTTACTTTTGATGAAAATAAGATAGCGGTAATTAGAAGAATGAAGATAAAGCTAATGAGTGATTTTAGGTTGTGAAACTCAAGATGAAGAGATGCTGATGAATAAAAATGGGTAGTTCATGATAAAATCCATGTTAATAATGTCGATGAAAGGCGGAAAAGCTGGATCAAACTAGCTTTAATAAGTTATGTCTACAGACTAGTGACATTGAACATGTCTGAAAGATATGAAGAAATTGTAGAAAAAACACAGGACTTTGTACCAATCTAAATGTTGGTAAATAAGTTTTTCTGAAAAAGTTATGCTATTTGAGTTGAAGATAGAACTACGGTATGCAACATTTATTTTATATTATGTAGTAAATACGATTGTCATACGGCAATGTTAAATCTTGGTGAAAATAAATTATCAATTTATTTGTATTCTCTACAGAACTCATAGGTAAAATATTGTTATTAGGCATTGTATTAACTGCAACAATTTATTATTGTTGTCTAAATATACAACGTGAGAAGAAATGAAGATGAAGAAATATGGAGAACCAAAAAATAGAATATATGTCTGTGCAAGAAAATTAAAAATAAAAACAAGAAATAAGTTTAGTGGGAAGATCCAAATCTGGAGAATCTAAATCTCAAGTTGTAAAATTAATAAAAATGCAGAAGAAAGACACCAAAAAAGTTCTTGAATCTAAAACAAGAAAGAAAGAATGTATTGAAGCTCATACATGAAGAAAAACACACCTAGGATGAAGGTGAGGATATATATTATTACTATTCAAATACACATATAGATGTAAGTCATGGTGATTGACTGAACATCATCACTTCACTCTACACTGGAAATAGTTATAACGGTATGAAAACCATGATGGTGATGTCTTCTAGAGATGATAAAACGAAAATCATGGACATGGAAAGGTGGTAGCGCAAGGTGAAAAGAAGGATGCAAACAATTCTGGTATTATGTTCTTACATTGGCAATCGTTCTATAAAGCAAGATAGATGATCGGTGTAAAAACAAACAAAAATATGCAAGATGGTTAGAAACAACGGTATTGTCTGATTACGGTGGAAAATATACAAGATTACAATATGTTATTGATCATTCATGATTTATAGTTCCTGAAAGTGAAGCTGACTAAATTTGTCCTATGAAAGAACCATATTGCGTAACTTGAACATATTGAAGAACGCTGGATCTATAGAAAATGATATGAAAATATATCTAATTGCTCTAAGATTTAAGTTCTACAAACGGTATGTATATAAAATGAAAAGATAAAATGAGTTTTCATATAATGCTATGAAAGCGACAAGATATTAGAACATATGATATGTTTGGTTTTATGTGATTCCATCTGGAAAATCTTGTATACTATGTTTCGTTATGGGCGATTATAAGAGAATACATGAATATATTTTTGAGAAAAGAAATACAAGTCTTCAACAAATTAAAAATTTAAAACATGGTGACAGACAGAGAAAAGAAAATAAACGCATAAAATGAGGAATGAGGTGAGAGTTCTGAAAAATTTGAAAAGTTACATAAAAGTATAGCATATGCAATGAAAATAGTATCATACACTATAAATAAAGTAAATTATGAAAGAATGAACCATTTATTAATGGAAAAAAACTGTAATCGGTAATGCAAAATTAGAACAACAAATGCAGCGACGATGGGGCACATATTCGCAAATATGGATCTCACCTTCATTAGCGTTAGAAGGATAAAACTCACATGAAATATGAGCTGGTACGCTCCCTCTCTTTCACATCTAAAAATGTTGGATATGATACATATGCTACTATTCAAGAAAGAATAAGTTAAATAATAAATACGAAAAAATTACATACTAATGGTATAAGGATAGTTTAAAAAATTCATGGAACAGAAAACAAGAAAGAGTTATTATTATCTGGTAGAATGTAGTAATTAGAAAGTAGTGTTATTACATAAAAGTCTAAAACTTTGAAAGATAAATTTTGAAACTAAAATGAATAAACCTATAATGAAAAGGTCTAGAAAAGCATACAAACTCCATGTTGAGAAAATCTGATTAAGGAGAAAAAACAACAGTACATTCATTTTCTTTCTATTACGGTTTTACTTAAATATAACTAATGATGATCCGAAATATGAAGCGATGGAGTTAAAGGATGGAAAACTGGAAAATGGTGGATGAAATAGCATCCTTGCACAAAAATAGTAGAGGATATGATGAGTTATGGTGGAAAAGCACGCCAAGAAAAATGGTGTTTTAGAAGAAGATGATGTAGATAGCGAGTGGAAAATATGACTTGGTTGTTGGCAAAAGGTTATTCAAGTCAAAAGAATTGATTTTGTTAATATTTTCTCTCTTGTTGCCAAATTCTTCTATTAGATTACTTTTATACATTATTGCGCATTTGATTTTGAGATGAAACATATGGATGTGAACATGTTCTTCACAGGATCTGAAAGAAGATCTACATGAAACTTATTTGAAAAACTTTATAGTGAAAAGGTAAGAAAAAATTAGTGTCCAATTGAAAAGTCTTATTAATTAAATAGTCTATGCAGGATATTAGTATTGTTGATATATATATCTAAAACTTAGCTTTTAGAAACAAGGATGTATATTTGTTAAATTAATTGGTGACCGTATTATTTATTTGGTCTTCATATTAACATAGATATATTGTTGATTTAAAAATGAAAAGAAATTATCGAATTTGAAAATTATTTAATTCTCAAGTTGACGCAGAAGATCTTGTTCTTTCTGAACTATATTTTTAGGCATGTTAAATTAAGTCGAGCAAAGAAAAGCATGGTTAAACGAAAAGTATGTTGAGACGCTATATTAGGTTCAATATGGGATAATAAACATTAGTATTCTATTCATGGGTGTCGGCTTCTTTAAAGCAGGTGTCCCAGACCTGAAAGAAGGATATGTCATGGTGTTCATATGCAAATCGCGATGGGTGTGATATATGCAATGGTATGTACTAAACAGAACGACACACATCGTTAGAAGGTCAAATGATTTATATCAAGCCGAAACATTGGACATGATGAAGCAGTTTCGAGATATTCTTGTTATTTTTAGTGATTATAGCTTATGCTACTGAGAAAAACCAAGTTGAAAAAATTTTAGTTGTTAAGTATGGTTTATTGATATGAACTAATTTGGAATCTTGAATAAAAGAATCTACAAGTAGGTATCTGTTAGCTATTTAGGTCAGTCGATTGAATTAAGTAAAAAAGCAGTTGTAATGCAGCACTTTCAACTATAAGCGGTCTATTGATACTCATGCGAGCAAGAGCGATTTAATTTGATTGTGATAAAACAAAATTACAAATACAATGAAAAACTAGAATGGTATTGCTATTAGCCAAAGTAAAATTTTCTTCAGATAAACCTGTATCATTCTAAAGACAAAAGCACAGCTGATAACTCGTATCACTTTATTAAGATATAGTTGAAACTAAAGGTGTTCTTTGATAAAGGTGGACACATTGAAGAATATTTAGAATGCATTGATGAAATATGAGCATAAGTTTATCTTGGTGTAGAAAACAATGGAATGGTGTTGAAATTGCTTCAATAGTTAACTCTCTGTGGCCCCATGGAAAAACAACAAATTAGGAAGAATATTGGGTATATGTTATATTATTATTATTGTCTGTTGTACGTTAAGTAAGACAATGAAGGTCCTAAAGGAAGCATTACTGTTAAGTTGAAACCTTTTAAAAATATTTGGTATGTTGAACCGCCTCATGAGTGAACTTCTGTTTTATTATGAGTTTACATGGTTTTGGGGCACGATGGCTTTCGGCCCTCAGAATTTTGTAGACCCGACAAGGGAACTACGGTTATGCCCTACTTGTGGTTAATGATTGTGTTTATGTATGTTTGGTGGCGATACATATGTGTTGTAGCACTAAAAAGGAATATAAGGAAAACTGCCTAGTCACCTCCCGCTTTGGACCAGGGGAAAATCTCTCGTGTTTATCTCGTTTTATGCTTATGCCTCGCATTTTTTATTTTCACAATATTCGGTGTGATAATTTTTGTTCGTGTTAAACCTACATAATCTGTGGTCGCAGGTTCACAAAAGTCCATAGTGGAAAGTATTCTCTTTGTCATAATGAGTTCTAATTTGGGATATTTATTATTTAAGAAAATTTCCCAAAACTTTGGCTTAGTACATATTTTTGTCAAAATTTTTATCTATAATATATATATATTTTTTTACAGTGTAATTTTATTAATTTTTAAAATAGTGTCTATATATAATCTCATAATTTAAGGCCACAGAAAATAGATAATCATAGAATAGAAAAAAATAAGGAAATACATACTACAACAAGACAATGGAAGCTTGCCTAACAGAACTAGCGCAATGTTCGTATAAACTACGATCGTAATTTTTTATAAGAGTGAGCTTTTTAAAACATGGGCTTAAGGCCACAGCAAAAGAGCTAATGGAGACACCGAAAAATAAGGTAAAATATATACTAAAGCGTTTTATACAATGGAAGCCCACCAATAGGAACCGTGGCCAACACTCTATCAACAACCACTTCAAGATTATTTTATAAGAACCGAGCTTTTTGAAACATGGGCTCTTTTAGAGCCCTAAGCCCATCAAAAGTCTACGGGGAGTGGGGGAGAGCCCATCGAACCTTAGCGTTCATTTTATTTTTGTTTCCGCAGAGATCTTCTTCTAGTTGTTGACTAGATCGGACCATATTCTCCCCTTGGGTTGAGCTTTGGTTTTATCTTTCGATTTTCTTCTTCTTCATTTTTCGAAAGGGAAACGCCCTAGATAACGTTCAAACATTTTCTTCGTGCTCTCTCTTTTTCCCCTTTTTTTATTTTTTATTAGCATGTGAATAAGTGTTCTATAGGTGAATTACATCTAAAAACTACATTCTCATCATTCAAGACTATTGCTTTCCACTGTGAATTATTGTGCTTCAAGATTATGTGGTTTGGAAGTTTTTTAAGCACATTTCTTTCTGGCACATAGTCCCATGCTGGTGAAGAGGCGTTTTTCTTTATCTTTCCAAGTCCTTTTTTAAATTATACCCTGCATTCCCAATGCTCCCAAGTAGTCCCTAATGCCAAAAATGAAGGAAGTTGATCAGAGCCCAACCCAAACCAAAGATAGTTACTTGTTAGAAAACCAATCCTTGGGCTAGTTCTCCACAGGGTAATCAGGAGTCCACAACCCCAAACCATCTAAAGTTTTATTTACATATACTGTATCTATCTTTCAAGACATTCACGATATTGTTGAGTTTATTTTCATTGTAAGAAGTTGTGTGTCTTACAATGGGCATTCGCAGCGGCCATCCCTCCAATACACTGGAATGCCACTATTTTCCGTTCTTCATGAGCACTAGAGCCATAGACCGCTAGTCCAGATTTTAGCATCGCGTGACAACTGTGCTCCGTGTGAAATAGTCACCGAGCAATATTCAAATAATTTCGGCGTAGTTATACTTCAATTTTTTTATACTAAATAAAGATTACCTGTTTTAACAGTTTACCAATGAACTTGGTGGGTATTTGGATTGTAAGTTCAATGCATTACGATGGAACAACACAGCATCGAAATGTGATTGTATCCATAATAAAATAATTCTTCTTATACCTCCGTAAAATCGAACATGTTTATTTTTTTGACCTCATTTCTACTTCCTTCGTATCCGGGTCACCTCTAATGTGGAGATATATATTTTAATAGAGAAAATGTGGTATAAAGACCATATTTATTTAAGTCTCTGATGATGAATAATATGGCTATAAATAATTCAAGAGATTTTCCCGAAGCATGTCCATCTTTCTAAAAACGGTGTCAATTGTTTACAATGAGGGTCAATTGTTCACATTGAAGTTGTCTAAGGAAAAACATTGTTAGAACTTGTGAAAAGCGTAGCCAAATTTTTCCTATGAAGCCCACGTAGCATGTGTAAAACCTCACACTCCATCTTGGAACAATTTTTCGTACTTAATTGGCATCAATTTCTGCTTCTACCTTATCGCATATGGAAGTGGCCGTTACAAAATTCATGATTATTTTTAATGAACATCGTGTAGGAGTGAGACTTCGCTAGAACAGAAAACCTTCCGATATTTATTCAAACACCTTTTGGTTCTATATCAAATATGATAGTGAAAATATGCCCTAATTTTGATTGAAATAACCAAAACCTGTGATGAAAGGTGAGAGGCCGTTAAGAGAGAAAGTCCGGAAATGCGATGGGGTAGCACGAAAGTGTTGATTTGGATACTAAACCCATACTGAATTGATCTTGGACAAGTTATGAAACCCGTCCCGACTCACCTGGCGTTAAATCATTATTTCATCTCCAATATTGTATTTTCAATTCAGTTTGATATTGTGGCATGAGTCTCATTTTGTTTCCCTCACATGAAAGCCATTCACATTTTTGATAATTTTTCGTATATACGCATGCCACATAGAACATCAATTGATGCTTGATAATTTATTATATGCCAAGAATGCAAAATAATTATAATTTTTTCTTGTGTGGCAAACAAAAGCATGATGAAGTTTATATTTAGAAAGATATTAACGGTTACAATTCTTCAAATAGAAAATTGCATTATTTTTGTAGTCCGGGACCATCTCGTAGTTGCACGGTTACCGTCGCGACTTTGTACGTTTGGGTGCGGAGAATGTAATTTAGATGGGCCATGACTAGGTTTTTGGTTTATCACAGCAAATCAAGCTCATTGGAGCACGTTCACTAGCCTCGCTCGGAAAATTAGTTGCGGTGTCTGATGTATCATACCTATCACCAACATTTCATTTCTCGTTGACTTCATTATCGACAATCTATTAGTAATCAAGATCAAGAGGAACTAACCCATCATGAAGAAAATTACGTGCACGAAATTATATGAAAACCTTTTCATGCGAATAATGATAATGAGGATTTGATCCCAGGTTCAAATTCTGAGGAAATCATAAGGGTTGTTAATAATATTATCAATATGTTTTTTGATATGAGTTTTATTTATTGTTTTGTTAGTTTGAATTAGAATATTTCCAGATATATGGATATTTGTGATATGTGATGAAATTGAAGTTGTAGTGAAGGTATTGTAATAAAGGCTGTGCATATAGTTATTTACAAAGGTCACAAGTTCAAATTTATATGCTTCTGTAATTTTTAACAAAAGAAGACAAATTTTGTGAGGTTGTGTAGCATTTTTTGTTGGAGGTTGTGACATCTTTTTTGGGACAAGTAATAATACAATGCACTGGTTTTTATGGGTTACGACTCGAATATGTCACTATTTACGAACTTTTTTCATATATTTTTAGCTTGCGATTCCTTTAGAACTCATTGTATGGTGCAAAAATATATATACCCTTACTTATGACAATGACATTTTTTGGTATCACAATTTGTATTGCTGATGGGCATGATTGCTGAACTTCCTAGCACTGCTTAAACTGAAAATTTGTTACTTATATTGGGTGAATTTTTGTGAAAATGGTTAACTTTCTTTATGAGAGTTAATTACAAGTTTGCTTTGATATCGCACTTTAGAAATGGGAAGCACAAACTAAAATGATTTACACAATGATGGTTACATTTGGTTTATTCGACTGCCCAATGTCCAAGTCAGCAAAGACATGCTCTTCCGACATCCAATCATGTTTTCAAAATGCTAAAAGAAAAATTGAATTCTTGGAGTTATTGTAGTTAAAGGCAGACTAAATTCAAAAAGAGAACTAGATTATGAATTGGTGTTTGTCTTAACAAAAATTGTTTGAGCCGATCACCCGTCAGAGAATGGTCGTAGAAATGAAGTGATTTCTAAAATTTGGATGCAGTTAGAAGTGCCGATGTGAAACTTCCCTCTTATAAGAATATGGGAAGAGATGACACACAATGAAATATAGAACTGCCCTATGAGAACAATGATTTATCTTTGACATTCCACTTCATTAAACCTATAAACTTCGAAGTGTGATTTCTCGATGGTGTAGTTCTAAAAGTTGATAGATGCTAACAGTAACAAAGTTGGGCATGTGAAAGATCAATGTTTTCGATCATCGCCTGCCCGAGCATCGTGGGTGCGACCACACCCGCCGCAGAGATGTTCCAAAAAGAAGTGTATTGCAAGACGGTAGTACCGCGATGGATTTTCTTCTAATGGTTGAAAGCAGCCAAGAAGATCTACCGTATCATACCGTAGACTCGCTTCGTATACGTTGACGAATTCGCATTAATGGTATGAATACTTTCACCGTATGCGACAGGCGAACACAAGTGGCATGTTATAGGCTCGAGATGTCGTTAAACTCGACTCGCGTGATCCACATCCTCGAGCTGCTGCGTTCCGTCGACGGTTATTTTTTACAATGACTTCAAAATTCGTAATTATTTGGAGGAACCTTGTGAGCGCTTCAATAGTTTGTGGTCATCTTAAAACCACATTTTTCTTTCTCTTCGAGAACTACTAGTAGGTTTCATTAAGTTCTCCCATTTTCGATTTGTGGTCATCCTTAAAAACCATTTCCTCCTAGGAGACATTCAACCTTTGGCCGAGATGCATTTTCACATTCTAAGCCTCATTCTTGACTTTACATGGTATCCCTTTGAATTAGGGGAATTCTTACACAACTAATTTTTAGGTTAGTTTTTGTTAGGTAATCGTTATTAGAGTTCGAGAAACTCGTAAATCGATTCAATAGTTTCTTGATGTATTTATATGCGCTACGTGTACACTATTCTCGTATATTATTCATTAATATATTTTTTGAGTTTATTTCTCAGCTTTCTATGTTCGTGTCTTACACTACTACCATTTTTGTAGCTTCAACCTACTCGGAAAACATGTAGTGGTATATATGTCGCATTTCCACCTGAAACCAAGTAGTGGTATATAGGTCAACATTTCCTGTAATCATGTCCTTTAAGGTAACAAAATCTGGTGTCATTTTGAGTGTCAAATTGAACTATAAAGAATACTTTTAGACACAAATATAGCTATATACGTTTGATGTTTGAAAAGTAAAAATCCACCATGTTAGCTCTCAAAGCTCGCTAAAATGGGTTGAATTCGAATGATAGCTTCTCTGCTTTGAAACGAAGAGAAGAAATATTAATGTTATTGACCACCTGCTGTTTTACTTGTCAACACTACAAGACTCGTATATTGGGTCTTTGCATATTGAGGAAACTTCATGAAGTGCACAAGTGTCCCAATCGAGGACAACTGTATGTCCATTGATGATTGTAGACAAGAACAATATATCGTCTTCCAACTAAACACTAAGAGAACAGTCGAAGTCGTATTACCAATGTGTACATCCATTTTGTAATTTAAAGAAAATGAATGTTAATTATTCTATCCGATATTTTTTTACACAATCATATAGAATAGTTATTTAATTATTACTTATTTTTATTTCAATAAAACTAGAATGATTTTTTGTTTTTTTAAATATAAACCAACCGTAACAATTTATTATTTTTTTACGGAAGAAATTATATTGTATATATAATTTTTATCCCATTCATCTATTTCATATAAAATTAGATTCAATTAGGTTTAATTTCTATTACAAAATTTATTTTATCAATAATAAAGAACACCAATTTAACCTCTCTTTCGCAACTCAAAAATATCAAAAAATGAATTTAGTTTGTTTCACATAAGGACATATTGTTATCAAAAAAAATGTTTTTGTTTTCATTCCATATGGCATATCATAATGAAATCGACGTCACTAAATATGAGAGACATCGTAAATTTGTGATGTCATTTTTAAAATTAGTAAAATCCATACACCGAAGCCTATATTTTTCTTAATGTGAGATAAAAAAATTTAGTTGGAGTACTTTTATACTAAAATTTGTCACCATGACATTTAGCTGTCTATATGGGTTTATCATTACCTATTTATTTCCCCCTTAGAGGTCCAAAATCATAAAGTTCTTAAATCAAGTCTTGGAGTTGGGAAAAAGCTTATTAAAACACTAAAAAGCCTAACTTCACACTTTCCTAGTCATTTCCTGCGGTACCGCAGTTTATTCCTATCAAACCTGCGACACATCCCACACATTCTACTCATTAAAACTGTGAACCCCCGTAAAAGGTAAAATAAAAAGAAAATTAAGTTCTAGAAGCCCAGTTGGTCGAATATTCTCCCAGCTGGGGCCTTCTAGAAGCACTATCTAGTCGAGCTTCGCCCCTTCCATTCATGAACCTTTATCCATTCATAAATGGAGCTATCCCTTGGTTTTTGGAGCTACAATCCCATGATGAGAGGGCTTTATCCCTTCCTTATTAGAGCTGAAACTACCTCCCTTCTGCTATAAATTGAGACCATGTTTTAGTCTCAAGGGTACTTCTTAGCATGTAGAAGAGAATTGCTGAAGAAATTATAATCTCCACATTTGGCATCATTGGCATGAGATACATTACATACTCATAGTCGTAGTCTTATGCTAATTCAGAGAGTTAGAGTCTTGTCAAACTGAGGAAAACGGTTGTTCGGGACCCTGGAAGAACCGATACAAACATCAATGCATTAAGGTCGTAAGGTTTCTTCTTCTATTCAAAATTAATACAAATTGATTCTATTTTCTCATTGAGTTGTCCATCTATCTTTTGAATAATTTAATTCTTGGATTCCTTGATCACTAAGATAGATTATTTCTTTTGAATTACCATATCTTGCAGATGCTTTTGATCTTGTTTGCTTGTCTTTGATTGCAGATCTTATATGCTGGATCGATACCTTCTGGAACGACGGGATTGAAGACCAAGTAAGCATTGGACTTCAGGTAGGAGCATCTCTCCATAGTTAATTAATAATTCTTAAGCATAATGGTCTAGAGAAAATGGTCTACATCTGTCTGTTTGTTTCTAGATATCGTTAGGATACTAGGGCGATTGCTCTTGTCTGCAAGAGGGATTTGTCCGTCTAACAAAATGGCGACTCCGCTAGGGAAAATATGAACTTAGTTTTCTTTTTCATTTTTTTGCTTGATTTTTGAGATTTCTTTGAGATTTCTTTGTCACTTAGATTAGCTCAAAACTTGATTGGGTAGAAAACTCAATAGGATCCCTGACTGTAAATCTGTATTTTTATTTTTTTCTCTACTTTTCCTGCCTTCCACACTTTTTGTTTAAAAACAGAGTGGTAGACTCCACATCTTTTAGTGCAATATAGTCCGACACCACACCTTATTCCATTAAAAACTGTGGAATTCTGGAAAATTTTAGAAAAATTGGAATTTTTTTTCTTTTGAAATCCCATTACTTGATTCTTGGTTGTTATCCCAATTTGTCTTGACTGTCAAAGACCTCTGTGAAAATTTTCTTTCAAAAATTCTATGTTTAAAGTGATATTTTCAGCTACTTTTCTTTTATGAGTAAATGTTTGCCTTTTCCTCCCGTTGCTCTGAATCAGAAACTTATGTATACCTCTGCTACTTGGTATTTCATTGTTTTTCTGTTGAGCCATTGAACTTGATGCAATTATTACTCTTATGAAATTTTTTTTTTTTTTTCATTAGAAAACTTAGAAAACCTTTTGGATTGATAAGGTCTAGACTTCATTTTAAACTTGTTATTGGATGCTTTATTTTATTGCTAAAATAAGAAGAAAGATCTTGGTTAGATTACAAACTGAGCTAAGACATCCTTTAACTTTTAGATAGAGTTCAAGATTAGAGATTCCTTTTAGTTTTGAATTTTATAGTTTTAAGACGTTTAGTTTTCTTTTGGGAAGAAGTTTGATTTTTGTTTCTGATCTAAATAATATAGGAAATTTCATTTTGAGAAAAGATCTTTTTGAAATTGAGTTCTCTGAATTATCTTATTTTCAAAGTTTCTCATGTAGCAAAGAAAGAATTGATATTTTGAAAATTATTGAAATCTCTCAACTCTTTCCTCTAACTAGATTTCATTGAAAATAAATGAGTTGTTGCTGATATAGATGCATTGTAATGTATTTTGAGTCGGGTCATTAAACATCACCAAAGTTTCATTTCCATACCTCTTGTCCTAAGAAACTGCCAATTAAAAGTAACACTTAATTAAAATCAATCTAGAAATTTTATATTTTCTAGGGCTCTTTTCCACCAACATAGCTTAGGCTAGTGTCTTAGAATAGGTTTTAGTTAGCTTAGGTTTTAGAATACTCAATAATCCTCAGAAAACACCTTTCTGTTTTCAACACTTGCAATTTCTTAGACTTCATTGCCTCTAGCACCAGATAGCATGGAATAATCCTTGTCTCTAAGTTGTTTCCACAGAAAGCATTAGATTCATTGGCCTCTGTCTCGTTAAATACAAAGTTAGTTGTTGCTTCTTAAACACTATTGTTTTCAATCTATTTTCTGCTTGGCTACTCCAAAATATGCGCACAACAATTTTAAACATATTTGACCCCTTTTTAACACCTAAATCATCAGTTTGTTTAAACAAATTGATAAATGTTTCCTATGAAACCGCGATCAAATAGGGATGCCATGACAAAATTTCTGATAACGCTTCCCCTCGATCCCCAAATTTTGCAAAACTGAAATCGAAAACCTAAGCTTCTATTCACTGATATTAAGTATTGGTGTATTATAAGAAACAAGTTTGGGAAGATTCTTTTCCTTCATGCAACTCCTAAGGAGATTGAGCTTAGATTGTATTTCTCTTTTGGTGATATAAACGAAAATGCTAGGATTGTAAAGGAACACCCTTCGAATCTGGGTAGGGCTGGTCAGACCACAACCGTTTAACAACTCCAAAAAAATTTCCATATTCTGACTTGATTTTAATCGAAGTAATTCATTGCGATGTCTAAAGGATTTAGCAATTTATTTGGGTGTCAAATAGCATTTATCGATGAGAAATTGAATGGAAATAGCCCCTTCTAGGGTTATGGATGGCGTTGCTATTTGAGTGTAGATAATAGCGAATTTCAAGTGGGGTTTTGCAGTGAATGCAGGAGAGCGTGAGAGAGACATGGCTAGTAACAATGCAACATTGTTTTTTGCAAATCGTTTGCATATACTTTGAATAGAAATGGTCTATGTGAAATAAAAGGAAGGGAAACCTCAATGGCAGAGAAAGAATTAAGAGTTACCTAGAGAACGCAAGAGGACTTGATCAAGGGCTCCTAAGGTGCATAAAACTCGGAGCATGGAGAAAGGATGCATAAAACAAAGCAGGTGCTTTGCCAAAAAGTAGAATGTATACCACTACAAATTTCTAGGGTTTCCAACATATAAAAATTAAATTCGTGCTTAAATCCACCTATTAGAAGAAGCAAGAACAGGTGCAGGAAATTTAGCCTCACTCACTGGTACGAGCATGAAATAATCTGCAGTAAATTGGGCCTCGCTCGCTAGTATGAGCATAGAAAAATCCACACATGTGAAATTGGTAGCAAATTTGGACCTCATTCCCAAAGCGCAAACATAAATTCCGCTGAGCTGTGACAGATGCCATTTTAAAGATTTGGAATGCCACCACACAATGCAATTCCAGGTTTTTCAAATTTGTATCTGTACTTAGGTGGGCTCTTTTATAGAAGGTTTGGTATGTTTTTGTTTTGAGCTGAACAAAGTGATTTCAAATTTTTGAAGCAATGGCATCCTTTTCAAATGGCCAAAGGGAATCCTCTCACTCAGTTGACAACATCAACAACTACCCCGATTAACTCAAGTGATAGCAGCAACAACTACTCTGATTCAGAGATTCCACGCAAATGTAAACCCTTCCCAACACCAACACTCTTCCTCTACCTCTGTGTCCTTGTCCATCTGACTCTGAGCAGGAGAAGGTGAGTACCTGCTCGGCACTGGAGAAGCCCGTAGCTACGCCTTCACTGAAAAACTGTTAGATTCTCTGGAAAATGGCTCATGGTGGGTAAAAAAATTTTACACATGCCAAATTTTTAGTGGATAGAAGGGAAAAAATGAGATGCTTGGATTCGATGAAATGAATAGTTTTTTCCCAGCCACTTCATAAAAGAACACCTTCGGTGTAATTAATATTATTTTTGTCTAATTGTCCAATAATATTAAGTCTATATAATTATAACGTAGATTGAAAAAAAATAATTTCAAAACTCAATGGGTGTTGAATAGAGTTAAGATAATGAAGATTCGCGAATACTTCATTCATGCATCATGATAATCGGGAAGAGATTTTGAACGTTGAACTAAACCTCAGAGACC
The DNA here is from genome assembly GCA_034641835.2 of Pinus albicaulis. NCBI lineage: Eukaryota > Viridiplantae > Streptophyta > Pinopsida > Pinales > Pinaceae > Pinus > Pinus albicaulis. Next base: position 1,235,573,087 of record CM076579.1, on the reverse strand, counting down.
GTTGCATAGAATACTGGTCGTTATAGCTCAGAGAATTCCAAATTAGTGGAATTGAATTTCATGGGTGAGCACCACCATCGAGGATGGTCAATAATTTGTATATATGTGAAGAAAAGTTGCCTCATTCTGTAGTCAAACAAACTATACGCTCACCAGACAGTGTTTTATTTCCATGTTATTTTCCCCACAAATCATAGTTGTGAAGATGCGGCATGTAACATGTCACAGAAAAGTTTGTCGCAAGAGACGAAGGCTGAAGTGTAGTCTTCATTTTCCTTCAGCGGAGTTTCTAATTTTGCACACTTTAATCTGTGTTATATTCTTTCCATGAATAGTCCCACACGTTGTACATTGCGTGAGGCGCAGCAGGGGGGTCACAAAGGAGGAGGCAGCCCCCATTGTTGGGGTTCGGGGCAGCGCCCCGGCGATTTTTTTTTTGGTGTGCGGACCCACTCATAGGTGGACCCACCCATGTTTTGTGCATGAGTTTGCACATGGTTTTGGGGTACGATGGTTTTCGGCCCTTGGTATTTTGTAGACCCGGTCAAGGGAACTACGGTTATGTTCTAATCTAGGGTTAATGGATTGGGGTTTATGTATGCTTCGGCATGTATATATATGTGTTGTAACACTAAAAGGAATATAATGAAAAATGAAGTTGGTCGTCCTGATTTGGCATCCAGGGGAAAATCTCTGTGTTTATCTGTTTTATGTTTTATGCTCTCGCTATTGTTTATTTTCTGTTATAAGATTCGTGTGTAGATAATTTATGTTTAGGGTTAAAACCTACATTTGGTATCAGAGCTAGGTTTCAGCTTCAAGGGGACGTCTTTGCTGTTGAGGGTTTTTTGCTCGGGCCTGAGGTAGACCCTGTTCAGTGGGAGATCTGCGGGATTGATTCTTGCAGTGAAATAAGATGGCGAGTGGTGGAAAGATAGAGATCGAGAAATTTAATGGTCAGAGTTTTGAGTTGTGGAAGCTCAAGATGGAGGATCTGCTGGTGGATAAAGATCAGTGGATCGCGGTAGATCCAAGCAGTAAACCAATGGCAATGTCAGATGAAGACTGGAAGAAACTGGATCGGAAGGCTAAGAGCACAATACGGTTGTGTGTCTCGGATTTAGTATTGTTGAATGTATCTGGGGAAGATACAACGAAGAATTTGTGGGAAAAACTTGGGACTTTGTACCAATCTAAGTCTCTGGTGAATAAGTTTTTCCTGTGGAAAAAGTTGTATAACCTGAGGTTGAAGGATGGAGACTCGGTGACAAAGCATTTGAACACCTTCAATATTGTGGTAAGTCAGTTGTCATCTGTTGATATTAAAATCTTAGATGAAGATAAGTGCATCAATTTGTTGTGTTCTCTACCAGACTCATGGGCTAGTCTTGTTATTGCAATAGGTAGCAATACAACTACCTTGAATTTTGATGACATTGTCTCAGCCTTGCTGTCGGAGGAAATGAGATGGAGAAATATGGAGGGCCAAAATGGAGATGCCTTATCTGTACGAGGAAGGTCCCAAAATAGAAACAAGAATAAGTTTTCGAGTGGGAGATCCAAATCTAGAGGGAGATCTAAATCTCCTGGAAAGTTTGTAAAGGTATGCTGGAAATGCGGAAAGGAAGGGCACTACAAAAAGGACTGCAGATCTAAAGCTCCTGAGAAAGGAAAGGGATATGATGATGCTCCTTCTGCAGAGGCAAAAACCACCTCGGATGAAGGTGGGGATGTGTATTTGGCTTCTTCTTCAAATACAAATGTAGATCATGAGTCATGGTTGATTGACTCAGGTGCATCCTTTCACTTCACTCCCCATAGGGAGTGGTTCTGCGAGTATGAGAAATATGATGGTGGTGATGTCTTCCTAGGGGATGATAGGAGGGCCAGAATCATCGGACATGGAAAGGTCAAGCTGAAGCTGCAAGGTGGAAGGATTAGAACACTTCCTGGTGTTCTGCATATTCTTACATTGGCTAGAAATTTGATTTCTGTAAGCAAGATGGATGATGCAGGTGTGAAAACAGTGTTCGAGAAAGATTCCTGCAAGATGGTTCGAGGAGCACTGGTACTAATGCGGGGAGTTCGGACTGGAACTCTATACAAGCTACAAGGTAGCACTGTTATTGATGGGTGTAATAGTTCTATGGTTCCTGAAAGTGGAGCGGAAAGCCTAGCTGTCTCTGGAGAAAAGACCATGTTATGGCATCAAAGGCTTGAACATATTGGAGAGAAGGGCCTTCAGATACTGCACAGAAATGGTATGGTAGAAGGTATGTCTAATTGTTCTCTGGATTTCGATTTCTGTGAACATTGTGTATATGGGAAGAAGAATCGGGTGAGTTTTCCTTCTGGTGCTAAGAGGGCAAACAAGATATTAGAACTTGTGCACAGTGATGTGTTTGGACCTGTGTCAGTTCCATCACTAGGAAAATCTGTGTACTATGTTTCATTCATAGATGACTTCTCAAGGAACACATGGATATATTTCTTGAGGAAAAAATTTAAGGCTCTGGTGGAAAATCAGACAGAGAAGAAGATAAAGGCGTTGAGGACAGATAATGGTGGGGAGTTCTGCAAGAAGGAATTTGAAGAGTTCTGTAAGAAGTGTGGTATAGCACGGCAGAAGACTACTCCATACACACCTCAACAAAATGGAGTTGCAGAAAGAATGAATAGAACATTGATGGAAAAGGAAAGAAGCATGCTCAGTGGTACCGGGTTAGGACAAGAATTCTGGGCAGAGGCAGTGGAGACTGCATGTTACTTAGTTAATAGATCACCTTCATTAGCGTTGGAGGATAAGACTCCACATGAGGTATGGACTGGTAAGAAACCCTCTCTTTCACATCTAGGGTATTTGGATGTGATGCATATGTACATGTTCCAAAGGAGAAAAGGACCAAGTTGGATAATAAATCTGAAAGGTGCATCTTTATTGGGTATAAGGATGGTTTAAAAGGTTACAAGCTTTGGAACCCAGAAACAAGGAAGGTTGTGTACAGCTGAGATGTGGTGATTAGAGAGGTGAAAGATGTTGTTACACATGAAGTCCTACCAAAGGAACCTGAGAAGATAGATTTTGAGCTAAAGGAGGATGAATCAGACCCTATAGCAGAAGAAGATTCAGAAGAGGAAGCGCCACAAACTCCATATTTGAGAAGATCAGTTCGGGAAAGAAGGCAACCAGAAAGGTACATTCCATTTTCTTTCTATTCAGGTTTTGCCTTAAATATAACTAATGATGATCCCAGAAATATCAGGGAAGCAGTAGATTCCGAGGATGGAAAACTCTGGAAGGAGGCCATGGTGGATGAAATGGCATCCTTGCACAAAAATGAGGCAGGGGATCTGGTGGAGTTGCTAGCTGGAAAGAAGCCCATCGGGAGAAAATGGGTGTTTAAGAAGAAGATGAATGTAGATGGCAAGGTGGAGAAATACAAAGCTTGGTTGGTAGCAAAAGGTTATTCCCAAGTGCCGGGAATTGATTTTGGTGATATTTTCTCTCCTGTTGCCAAAGTTACTTCTATTAGATTACTTTTATCTGTTGCTGCTGCATTTGATTTTGAGATAGAACATATGGATGTGAAGACAACATTTCTTCACGGGGATCTAGAAGAAGAGATCTACATGAAGCAACCTGAAGGCTTTATGGTGAAGGGTAAGAAAGAACTAGTATGCAGGTTGAAGAAGTCTTTGTATGGGTTAAAACAGTCACCAAGGATGTGGTATCAGAAATTTGATACCTATATGCGAGGACTTGGCTTCACCAGAAGCAAGGAGGATCACTGTGTTTATTTTAAATTAATTGGTGACTGTGTTATTTATTTGGCCTTATATGTGGATGATATGTTGTTGATTGGAAATGACAAAGAAATTATCCAAGATTTGAAGACCCAACTGTTCTCCAAATTCGACATGAAGGATCTTGGTGCTGCAAACTATATTTTGGGCATGGAAATTAAGAGAGATCAGGCAAAGAGGAAGCTATGGTTAAACCAAAGGAAGTATGTTGAGACTATATTACAGAGGTTCAATATGCAGGATAGTAAACCGGTGAATGTTCCTATTCCTGTAGGTGTAAAGCTACCTGCTGAACAGTGTCCCAAGACACAAGAAGAAGAGGAGGATATGTGCCGTGTTCCATATGCAAGTGCAGTGGGTAGCCTGATGTATGCAATGGTATGTACTAGACCAGACATTGCACATGCAGTGGGAGAATTGAGCAAGTTTATGTCAAACCCAGGGAAGGAGCATTGGACATCAGTGAAGCAGGTTTTCAGATATTTACGTGGCACTAGTGATTATGGCTTGTGCTACCAGGGAAGACCAGGATTGGAAAGAATTTTGGACATTCGTGGTTTTGTTGATGTAGACTAGGCTGGAGATCTGGACCAAAGAAGATCTACAAGTGGGTATCTGTTTAGCCTATTTGGAGGTGCAGTCAGTTGGATGAGTAAAAGACAGTTTGTAGTGGCGCTTTCAACTATAGAGGCAGAATACATAGCAGCCACTCATGCAAGCAAGGAAGCAGTTTGGTTGCAGAGATTGTGTTCAAGTATGGGGTTGGTACAGCAAGCTATAAGGATAGACTGTGATAGCCAAAGTGAAATTTTCTTGGATAAGAACCCTACTTATCATTCAAAGACAAAGCACATTGATGTTCAATATCACTTTGTTAGAGATATGGTTGAGGCTAAAAGGGTGTTACTGGTAAAGGTGGACACATTGAAGAATGTTGCAGATGCATTGATGAAGTCTGTGAGCACTCAGAAGTTCTCTTGGTGTAGAGAAACAATGGGTGTTGAAGAATTGGCCCAATGATTAAGCTCTCCTGTGGCCCCCTGTGGAAAGAAAACAACAAGTGGGAGAATGTTGGGTATGTGTTATATTATTTCCACGACTAGCCCCATGCGCTGTACGTTGCGTCGGGCACAGCGGGGGGGTCACAAGGGAGGAGGCAGCCCCCACTGTTGGGGTTCGGGGCAGCACCCCGGCGAAAATCGTTTTGGTATGCGGACCCACTCATAGGTGAACCCACCCATGTTTTGTGCATGAGTTTGCACATGGTTTTGGGGTACGATGGTTTTCGGCCCCTGGAATTTTGTAGACCCGGACAAGGGAACTACGGTTATGTTCTAATGCAGGGTTAATGGATTGGGGTTTATGTATGCTTTGGCATGTATATATATGTGTTGTAGCACTAAAAGGAATATAAGGAAAAATCAAGCTAGTCGTCCTGCTTTGGGATCCAGGGGAAAATCTCTGTGTTTATCTGTTTTATGTTTTATGCTCTCGGTATTTTTTATTTTCTGTTATAATATTCGTGTGTGGATAATTTTTGTTCAGTGTTAAAACCTACATAATCTTGTCTATAGGTTCACAAAAAGTCTCATAGTGGAAAGTATTCCTTTTGCTTTAGCTCAAATTCTAATTTGGGATATTTATTATTTAAGAAAATTTCCCAAAACTTTGGCTTAGTATATATTTTTGTCAAATTTTTTTATCTATAATATATATATATTTTTTACATAAGTGTAATTTTATTAATTTTTAAGAGAAAATTATATATAATCTCATAATTTAAGGCCACAGGAAAATAGATAATCAGAGAATAGAAAAACAAGGAAATACATACTACAACATACAATGGAAGCTCGTTCAATAGGAACTAGGGCCAATGCTCTCTATGCAACCACTACTGGAATTTTTTATAAGAGTGAGCATTTTGAAACATGGGCTTAAGGCCACAGGCAAAGAGCTAATGAGACAACCGAAAAATAAGGAAATACATACTACAACATACAATGGAAGCTCGTTCAATAGGAACCAGGGCCAACACTCTATCAACAACCACTTCAAGATTATTTTATAAGAATCTGAGCTTTTTGAAACATGGGCTCTTTTAGAGCCCTAAGCCCATCAAAAGTCTACGTATGGGGGAGAGCCTTACTGAATCGGAAAGGTTTGTCTTATTTTTGTTTGAGAGATCTCTTCTAGTTGTTGACTAGACTGGACCATATTCTCCTCTTTGGGTTGAGCTTTGGTTTTATCTTTCGATTCTTCTTCTTCTTCATTTTCTGAAAGGGGAAACTTAGATAATTGTCAAACATTTTTCTTCTTGGGTTTCTCTTTTTCCTCTTTTATTTTTTATTAGCATGTGAATAAGTGTTCTATAGGTGAATTACATCTAAAAATTGTATTCTCATTGTCTAAGACTTGCTTCCACTGTGAATTATTGTGCTTCAAGATTATGTGGTTTGGAAGTTTTTTGCACACATTTCTTTCCACACATAGTCTGACAAAGGTGAAGAGGTGTTTTTCTTATCTTTCCAAGTCCTTTTTTAAATTATACCCCAGGCATTCCCAATGTCTTCAAGAACTTTGTAATGCCAAAAATGAAGGGGAAGGATTGGGAGCCTAACCCAAATCAGTAGGGTAGTTACTTGTTAGAAAACTAATCCTTGGGTTAGTTTGTGTTAGGTAATTGGTTATTAGAGTCCAAGAAACCTGGGGAACTGATTCAAAAGTTTCTTGATTTATATGCGTACACATTTTACATCATTCTTGGAGACATTCAATATATATTGTTGAGTTTGTTTCCAGTTTGTGTGTTGTGTGTCTTACAGTGGTATTCGAGCGGGGTTGTTCCTCCACATGTTAATTGAAATGTGCCACTAGTTTTTTGGCCCTTCATGAGCACTAGAGTTTGCATCTGCTAGTCCAAATATTTTGTGCATTGCGTGATAACCAGGCTCTGTGTGAAATAGGCTGAGGGGTGCGAGTTATCTAAATAATTTCGTTAGCAGAGAATGCAATTTTTATGGTTAAATAAAGATTAACGGTTTTAATAGCGACCAATGAACTTGGTGGTATCGGGATTGTAAACGGACTATTGATGATGAAATAAATAAGGTACTGAGTCGTGGATTGTATCCACTAAAATAATTTTTATACCCTCTGCAAACTGAACATGTTTATTTTTTGATCTCATTTCTACTTCCTTGCATCTGGGTCACCTGAATGTGGAGATATATATTTTATGAGAAATGTGGTAGCAAATACCATATTTATTTAAGTCTGTTGATGATGAATATATGGCTATAAATAATCCAAGAGATTTTCCTGTAAGCATGTCCATCTTCTAAAAACGGTGTCAATTGTTTACAATGAGGGTCAATTGTTCACACTAAGTTGTCTAAGGAAAAACATTGTTAGAACTTGTGAAAAGCGTAGCCAAATTTTCCTATGAAGCCCACGTAGTATGTAAAACTCTCACACTCCATCTTGGAATAAATTTTTCGTACTTAATTGGCATCAATTTCTGTCTTACCTTATCGGGCATAGTGGAAGTGCTGCTACAAAAATCTATGATTATTTTTAATGGACAACACTGGTAGGAGTGAGACTTTATTTCTAGAATAGAAAACCTCTGCGATATTTATTCAAACACTTTCTTGGGTTCCATATCAAATATGATAGGTGAAAATATGCCTGAATTTTGATTGAAATAAATCCAAAACCAGAGATGAAAGGTGAGAGGCCATAGGAGAGTCTGGAAATGCGATGGGGTATACCAGAAGTATTGATTTGGATACTAAACTGCGCTGAAGGTTCTGATCTTGGACAAGTTATGAAACTGTCCATCGACTTCCAAGGGTTAAATCATTATTTCCATTCCAATATTGTATTTTCAATTCAATGGATATTGTGGTATGAGTCTCATTTTTGTTTCCTTTGCAAGTGAAGCTATTCACATTTTTTGAGTAATTTTTCAGAGAGTATGATGCACACATAGACAATCAATTGATGCTTGATAATTTATTATAGCGAAGAATGGTAAAATAATTACAATTTTTCTTGTGTGGCAACAAAAGTGGCCAGATGAAGTTTATATTTAGAAAGATATGCTAAATCTTATGGAGCAATTTTGGTAAAAATTGCATTATTTTTGTAGCCTGGGGACCATCTCGTAGTTGCACGGCCATTGCTGGCGACTTTGTGTCGTTTGGGTGCAGGAGAATGTAATTTAGATGGGCCATGACTAGGTTTTGTCGATTGTTGTAAATCAAGTTTCATTGAGCACGCTTCTACTAGCCTGCCCCTGGAAATTAGTTACAAAATTGATGTATCATACCTATCACCAATATTTCATTTCCCTGTTGACTTCATTATCGACAATCTATTAGTAATCAAGATCAAGAGTGGGAACTATAACTGACCATGAAGAAAATTACGTGCACAAAATTATATGAAAACTCTTTTCATGCTAATAATGAGATAATGAGGATTTGATCCTAGGTTCAAATTTGGAGTGGGAAATCATAAGGGTTGCTATACATTATCAATATGTTTTTGATATGAGTTTTATTTATTGTTTTGTTAGTTTGAATTAGAATATTTGGGATATATGGATATTTGTGATATGTGATGAAATTGAAGTTGTAGTGAAGGTATTGTGGTTGGTGAAGTGTATATAGTTATTTGGTAAAAAAGGTCACAAGTTCAAATTTATATGTTTGGTAATTTTTTTTTAACAAAAGAAGATAAATTTTAGAGGTTGTGACATTTTTTGTTGGAGGTTGTGACATCTTTTTTTGGACAAGAAGAAGACAATGCAATTTCGGTTTTCATGGGTTGGCGACCCTGAATATGTCACTATTTGATGAACTTTTTCATATATTTTAGTTTACAGATTCTTTTAGAACTCATTGTATGGAAAAAATATATAAAAAAACCCTTACTTATGTAGTTGCAATGATTATTTTTTGTACTTGAATTTGTATTGTTGATGGGTGCATGATTGGTTGAACTCGACACCCGTTTAAATCATTGAAAATTTGTTTATATTGGGTGAATTTTTGGTGGTAGCCGACACCCCTTTTTATGAGTTAATTACAAGTTTGCTTTGATATCGCACTCGAGAAATGGCCAAACTAAATGATTTAGTACAGTTACTAAGTGATTTAATGTTATCCACTGTCCAGAACAATGTCCAAGTCAGCAAAGACATGCTCTCTGACATCCAATCATGTTTTCAAAATGCTAAAAGAAAAATTGAATTCTTGGAGTTAGAGTTGTAGTTAAAGCGAGACGAAATTCAAAAGAGAACTTGTGATTATGAATTGGTGTTTGTTCAGAACAAAAAATTGTTTGAGCCTGATCACCGGTCAGAGAATGGTCAGAGAAATGAAGTGATTTCAGGTGAAAATTTGGATGCAGTTAGAAGTGCTGATGTGAAACCTCTTATAAGAATATGGGAAGAGATGACACACAATGAACATAGAACTGGTCTTGGTGATAACAATGATTTATCTTTTGACATTCCAGACTTCATTAAACCTATAAAATTTTGAAGTGTGGGATTTCTCGATGGTGTAGTTCCAGAAAAAGTTGATAGATGCCAATAGTGTAACAAAGTTGGGCATGTGAAAGATCAATGTTTTGATCATCGCTCGTCTGAGCACTGTGGAAAGTGTAATCACAATTCAGAGAGATGTTCCAAAAGAAGTGTATTGCAAGAGCTAAGAAAAATTTCGGATGGATTTCTTCTTCGGAATGGTTGAAAGCAGCCAAGAAGATCTACTGATCATACCGTAGGATTCGTTCGAGAGTGTTGACGAATCTTGCATTAATGAAGAATACTTCTCACCTGTATGCGACAAAGGGGAATTTGTTGGTGGTATGCTATAGGTTCGAGATGTCAGGCGAACCTGACTCAGTGATCCACATCCCGAGCCACAACCTTAGTTGATTGAGTTATTTTTGAGTGAACACTTCAAAATTCAAAATTATTTGAGGAACTGTTGTGACAGTTCCAGAGTTTGTGGTCATCTTAAAACCACATTTTTCTTTCTGAGAACTACTATGTAGGTTTCATTAAGTTCTCCCATTTTCGATTTGTGGTCATCCTTAAAAACCATTTCCGAGAGACATTCAACTCTTGGCCGAGATGCATTTCTACATTCTAAGCTCTCATTCTTGGACTTTGCTATATCCCTTTGAATTAGGGGGGAATTTTACACAACTAATCTTTAGGTTAGTTTTTGTTAGGTAATCGGTTATTAGAGTTCGAGAAACCTGGGGAACTGATTCAATAGTTTCTTGATGTATTTATATGTGTACACAGTGTACATCATTCTTGGAGACATTCATTAATATATTTTTGAGTTTATTTCCAGTTTCTATGTTCTGTGTCTTACACTACTACCATTTTTGTAGCTTCAAACTCACTCTGGAAAACATGTAGTGGTATATATGTCAGCATTTCCCCACTGGAAACCATGTAGTGGTATATAGGCCAACATTTCCCAGAACCATGTCCCTTCCTATAGAACAAAATCCAGGTCATTTTGAGTGTCAAATTGAACTATAAAGAATACTTTAGAGCACAAATATATGTCATAGTTTGATGTTTGAAAAGTAAAAATCCACTATGTTAGCTCTTGAAGTTTTTCCTAAAATGGGTTGAATCTCCAAATGATAGCCTTCGTTTTGAAACGAAGAAAAAAAAGAAGAAATATTAATGTTATTGACCACCTAGTTGTTCCATTTGGTCAACACTACAGGACCTAGAGTATTTTGGGTCTTTGCATATTGAGGAAACTTCATGAAGTGCATACAAGTGTCCCAACCGAGGAGCAAAAAAAAACCTGCATGTCCATTGATGATTGTAGACAAGAACAGATATTGGCCTGAACCAAAGTCGCTAAGAGAAATAGGGCCAAGTCGAGCCAATGTAGTGGCATCCAAAACAGCTTTGCATCGCAAAGAAAACCTAGTCATGCAGACCATTCTCATCCGTATTTTTTTTGCCAAATTGTTATAGATGAAATATTTAATTATTACTTATTTTTATTTCAGAACAAAACTAGAAATGATTTTTTGTTTTTTTTTAAATATAAAAAAACTAAATCAGAACAATTTTTTATTTTTTGATGAAGAAATTATATTGTATATATAATTTTTATCCCATTCATCTATTTCATATAAATTAGATTCAATTAGGTTTAATTTCTATTACAGCTGCATTTTATCAATTTTTTTAATAAAGAACACCAATTTAACCTCTCTTTGACAACTCAAATATCAAAAAATGAATTTTAGTTTGTTTCACATAAGGGACATATCATATCAAAAAAGAATTTTTGTTTTTGTCTGACATAAGTGGCATATCATAATGAAATCGACGTCACTAAATATGAGAGACATCGTAAATTTGTGATGTCATTTTTAAAATTAGTAAAATCCATGAGTACTGTCTATATTTTTCTTAATGTGAGATAAAAAAATTTAGTTGGAGTACTTTTACACTAAATTTCGTCACCATGACATTTAGTTGTCTATATGGGTTCATCATTACCTATTTGTTGCTCCCTTAGAGGTCCAAAATCATAAAGTTCCTAAATCAAGTCTTGGAATTGGGAAAAAGCTTATTAAAACCCTAAAAATCCTAACTCCGCACTTTTCCTAGTCATTTCTGTAAATTTACCCTTGAGTTATTCCTATCAAACCTGCGACACATCCCACACATTCTACTCATTAAAAGCGTGAACCCCTAAGTAAGGTAAAATAAAAGAAAATTAAGTTCTAGAAGCCCCGGTTGGTCGAATATTCTCCAGTGGGGCCTTCTAAACGTAATCTAGTCGAGCTTAGCCCCTTCCAATCATGAACCTTTATCCATTCATAAATGGAGCTATCCCTTGGTTTTTTGGAGCTACAATCCCATGATGAGAGGCTTTATCCTTTCCTTATTAGGCAAACTACCTCCCATACGCTATAAATTGAGACCATGTTTTAGTATCAAGGGTACTTCTTAGCATGTAGAAGAGAATTGCTGAAGAAATTATAATCTCCACATTTGGCATCATTGGCATGAGATACATTACATACTCATAGTCGTAGTATTATGCTAATTCAGAGAGTTAGAGTCTTGTCAAACTGAGGAAAACGGTTGTTCGGGACCCTGGAAGAACCGATACAAATATCAATGCATTAAGGTCGTAAGGTTTCTTCTTCTATTCAAAATTAATACAAATTGATTCTATTTTCTCATTGAGTTGTCCATCTATCTTTTGAATAATTTAATTCTTGGATTCCTTGATCACTAAGATAGATTATTTCTTTTGAATTACCATATCTTGCAGATGCTTTTGATCTTGTTTGCTTGTCTTTGATTGCAGATCTTATATGCTGGATCGATACCTTCTGGAACGACGGGATTGAAGACCAAGTAAGCATTGGACTTCAGGTAGGAGCATCTCTCCATAGTTAATTAATAATTCTTAAGCATAATGGTCTAGAGAAAATGGTCTACATCTGTCTGTTTGTTTCTAGATATCGTTAGGATACTAGGGCGATTGCTCTTGTCTGCAAGAGGGATTTGTCCGTCTAACAAAATGGCGACTCCGCTAGGGAAAATATGAACTTAGTTTTCTTTTTCATTTTTTTGCTTGATTTTTGAGATTTCTTTGAGATTTCTTTGTCACTTAGATTAGCTCAAAACTTGATTGGGTAGAAAACTCAATAGGATCCCTGACTGTAAATCTGTATTTTTATTTTTTTCTCTACTTTTCCTGCCTTCCACACTTTTTGTTTAAAAACAGAGTGGTAGACTCCACATCTTTTAGTGCAATATAGTCCGACACCACACCTTATTCCATTAAAAACTGCGGAATTCTGGAAAATTTTAGAAAAATTGGAATTTTTTTTCTTTTGAAATCCCATTACTTGATTCTTGGTTGTTATCCCAATTTGTCTTGACTGTCAAAGACCTCTGTGAAAATTTTCTTTCAAAAATTCTATGTTTAAAGTGATATTTTCAGCTACTTTTCTTTTATGAGTAAATGTTTGCCTTTTCCTCCCGTTGCTCTGAATCAGAAACTTATGTATACCTCTGCTACTTGGTATTTCATTGTTTTTCTGTTGAGCCATTGAACTTGATGCAATTATTACTCTTATGAAAAATTTATTTTTTTTTCATTAGAAAACTTAGAAAACCTTTTGGATTGATAAGGTCTAGACTTCATTTTAAACTTGTTATTGGATGCTTTATTTTCTTGCTAAAATAAGAAGAAAGATCTTGGTTAGATTACAAACTGAGCTAAGACATCCTTTAACTTTTAGATAGAGTTCAAGATTAGAGATTCCTTTTAGTTTTGAATTTTATTGTTTTAAGACGTTTAGTTTTCTTTTGGGAAGAAGTTTGATTTTTGTTTCTGATCTAAATAATATAGGAAATTTCATTTTGAGAAAAGATCTTTTTGAAATTGAGTTCTCTGAATTATCTTATTTTCAAAGTTTCTCATGTAGCAAAGAAAGAATTGATATTTTGAAAATTATTGAAATCTCTCAACTCTTTCCTCTAACTAGATTTCATTGAAAATAAATGAGTTGTTGCTGATATAGATGCATTGTAATGTATTTTGAGTCGGGTCATTAAACATCACCAAAGTTTCATTTCCATACCTCTTGTCCTAAGAAACTGCCAATTAAAAGTAACACTTAATTAAAATCAATCCAGAAATTTTATATTTTCTAGGGCTCTTTTACACCAACATAGCTTAGGCTAGTGTCTTAGAATAGGTTTTAGTTAACTTTCCAAGGCAATAAAAACAAACAAGTAGTCGATATTGCGGTAGGAAAATCCAATTCTAGCATGTATGCTCTGAGAAGCTCCTCCTAAAGGATTCAAGCACGAGATCATATCCGAACTAGTGACGTAATCATACCTATCTCATTGGGAACGATAGAATATGTGCACATATTACAAACGATAACCTCAGATAGACCATTGTCGAGGAGCCTGGGGTCACTTGTCGGTAAACCTTAGATTATGTCAAGGAGCCTTCAAGGGGATTGAGCTTGTTACTCTTCCCTTGCGTGTATATCGGATCATAGATTATTCCCCCGGGTATATGTTTTCCCATTGGTGACCTTAGTGGCCATAAACTTTAGGATTCTTTCCCAAGGTGACGGTGGAGGGAAGGTCCCACTGTACCTAGAACAGACGTTGCCTAGACTCACTTGGAATCTCCGGAGGGTTATCTTCACTCGAGATGGTTTAAGTGGAGAAAATTGCACTGGTTTGTTTCATTAAGCAGGTTGTCAGGGTAACTATTCCAACCACCATTTCTGCATTAGAATTCTACGATGTTGGATTTCATCACCAACTAGTTTCTTTAGTGTGGGAATCTACTGTTTGTGTGTGGATTGATCTCTTAGATTTTTCTAGGTGTGTGATTCATTCGGTTGTTTCCTTAGAGACTTTAGGACTTTTATTGAAATTTTCTTTTATTGCGTGTGATTAAAAGTTTTAATCATGGTTTAATTACTGATACAATCATGTAGAATGCACGGGAAACCCCCTGAATATACACCAAGTAAATTAAAAAAACTTAGATCTGAAAGAGGACAAACATCGGGAACTGGATAAACAAAACAGGAAGAAACATCCATTATTATTCATCCTGATTATGAAGTAGATCAACCACAAACAATAGAGTTTACTCCTCAGACAATTTCAATTTCCAAATTAGCTGAACTTGCTTCTACAAAAAGTGAATTATCATCTACTGAACCTGAAATTTCTGAGCCAGAAACTGAACCTACTACGTCTGAATCTAATTTAGAGTTTGTTACTCCATCCCCTAGTAATACTGATTCACCTAGAGTGAAGACTAGGATCATAAAAGATCTTCCTCCTGGTCTCATTAGTATTGAAGAAGTTACTGACACTGAAGAAGAAGTAATTATTCCTTCGCCTCATGAAACTTTAGATATTAGAGAATGTGAATCAATTTTTTATAGTCCTTTTAGACAAGATGCTTGGTATTCTTCATTGACAGACTTTCTACTGAATGTTGGTCTCAATTATTCGCCACCTTGAATTCCATTTCATTCTACACCGATAGTTTATAGATCTCCTTTAAACATGTCTGGTGAGTCATCCATGTTTTCTGAATCTCCATAAACATATTTTTATGGTGGTCCTTTAGTTCCTGCAGGATACCAGTCGCTCTCTGGTACTTTCTTAAGGGCATCTCCTTTTCCTGATAATCGTACACTATCATCTGGACTACATGAATCAAATACCGGAACTGTAAATGCAGAAAAAATTTATATGATTCTGGAAACATTCCAAACCCTAACCCTCAAGGTAGTAATTTACAGTTTGGGGGGCAACCTCAAGTTAGTAATTTACAGCCTAAGGGGCAACCTCAAGGTCAGTACATGCCTCAAGCTCAAGATCAACCTCAGGGTCAATGTGTGCCTCAAGGTAAATACATGCCTCAAGGTCAGTATCCAACTCATGGTCCACAACCTCTTTTAGGGAAAAATTTTTACCCAGAACAACAATTGTATCCTGGAGGTGGGAATTATCCAGTAAATTATCCAACTTATGTTCCAAATTATTAGCCTAGTTATGGTCCTTCTTATCCACATCCTTCTATGGGACCTTTGTATCCCAAACCTAATACAGTGTGGGATCCATCTTAAGCCCATTAGAATTCACAACCTAATATGCAAGTACCTTATTATCAACCTGGACAATCGATTGGTTATACTCATGTTCAACAACTAGTACAACCTATACAACCAGTCCAACATGTCCAACCTATCCAACCTGTTCAACCTACCTTTTAGGTACCTGCATCAGGTAGTGTTCAACAGCCCAGTCTGAGTACACCTAGAACTCCAACCCAAACTTCTGTATCAATTTCTGTTCAGCCTACCACACCTATTCCTGGAGTATCTGTAGCTCCCGTCTCAACAAATCCTCAGGTATCAGTACCAATTCCTCAATTTTCTGTTCCATAGTCTAGACCTACACCCCAGACTACTGTTCAAATGCCTACAGGACAACCTGGTACAAGTACGGTTATAACAAGCCAACCTCAGTTTAATTATCAACCTTACCAAGGGCCGTATCAATATGTACCTCTAGTGTAAAATCCAGTATGTCAACCATACCCTGGGTATATGTATCAAATGCCTACTTAACCCCAATATGGTCCGGTTAATCTTGGTTATCCATATTGGCTGCCAATGCCGCATAAGTTTCCCAGTGATATCCCAAAGTTTGAAGGAAAACCAAGAGAGGACCCTTCCAACCATGTCATGAATTAACACCTCTGGTGTGCATCCAACTCATTAATCAACGATTCTATTCGGCTTAGACTTTTTCAGAGAACATTAATAGGAGTAGCTGCCAAATGGTACATTGAACTGCCACGAGGTTCTTTTAACAATTTCAACGCTCTAGCAACCACTTCCTTAACTCATTTTCAGTTTCCAGTCAGATATGACAATGACACAAAATTATTAACTTCACTAAAACAATCCACATCTACATACATATCAGATCATATACATGAATGGAGACGTATAAGACGTTTGGTGAAAGTTTTTATCCTGGATCAGATATTGGCAGAATGGTTTATCAAATCATTTCTACCAAAATCACTGAAGATGTAGCTAAAGGAGGGCTTGTTACAGAAGAACAATTCATCTCTCAAGCTCAGTACCTTGAATTGGTATATAGCCAGTCAGGTACTTTATATGAAAAAATTCCTGGTTTACCGCCTCTTGGTCAGATAACAACAACTCCTTCAGGGTCTCATGCCACTGACGGTGTATTCGGTTCAGTTAGCACAATTAAGAGTAAGAAGAAATATTGAAAGGTTACTTCTCCCATAATAAATTTACATGATTCACCAAAAGGAGAATCTTCCCTGGAAACTTCTGTCGATATTCACATTGTAGATTCTTCTACTACAAATTCAAAATTTGGTAACAAGAAGAGAGGGAAGAATAAAAATAAACAAACTTCATCTCCCAAGGAAAAAACTGATAAAAATGAACCGACTGATGATAAACGGAAACCTCGTTATCCTTGTCTTATCTGTGACGAGGATCATTTCACCAAAGAATGTCCGCATAGGGCTGAGGTATCTAAGTTCATCAAGGGTTCGTCTACCCCCATTGTCTTGAAGGATCCTTTTCCTATTCAAGATAGAAAAATGATTGGATATTATTCTAATACACCAGCATATATTTTGATGATGTTTCAAGTAATGGTTGCGACTCGATCACAAGATTATGGTAGTAAAAATCTCATTGCTGGTAAAGAAGTAGAAAATTCTAATTCTGCACCAACTACATCTCCTTAGGTTTCTGATCCACTTCATATTGAGAAACCTAATCCTGATTTAGCAATCAAACTGCCTGCTAAAGGTGTACTTCGTAAATCAGCTTTTAATCCACATGCGAGAGCTGCTCAGAATTCCAACATTTTAGAGGATTTAGTGATATCTCCTTCAACAATGTCGGCCTTAGAAGTGCTGCAATCATGCCCAGCACAAAGGAAGTTACTCTTATCAGTAATTGGAGTTGTAGATCTTCAGGATTAAAACCTCATGGTCTTTGATTTAGAAAAATTTACACCTCGTCTCCCTCCTCAAATGGCTTTTCAGATCCCAGTACTAGTAAAAAAACAGACGTTGCTTTCATACTGTTATTGATGAAGGAGCATCTACGTGTATCATGTCATTGAACTGTTGGAAATCACTTGGTTCTCCAACGCTTAACTAATCACCTACAATCCTCAAAGCTTTTGACGGAAGAGGATTCCATCCATTTGGAATTTTGCAAGATCTACCTACAGAGGTCGAAGGTAAAACTGTTAATTTAGATGTGGAGGTAGTTGATGCCCCTCTAGATTACAACCTTCTTCTGGGTCAAAGTTGGTCTTATGCTCTGACTGCTATTGTGTCATCCATCTTTCGATTAATCATGTTTCCTCATGAAGGAAAGATTGTCAAAATCAATCATCTCTCATATTATTCGTCTGACCCAACTTCTACGGATAGTATTCAGCACGTTGGAAAATCAACTATCCCTTATGAAGATGTAGGAGTAGGTTTAATAAAAGATTCCGCTTTAATGGGAAATTTTTATATACCTCCACCTAACGTACTGCGTACTATTGATAATATCAATATGATTACATCAAGCACTATTACATTTGATGATCCTTGGGTGGTGCCTTTAGAATCAGAACTGGATTCATTCAATGGTGAGATGCCTTTGAGTCCTTTGAAGGTAGCGTATCAAGCAATACAGTTATTTTCCAATCCTTTATCAATTGATGATGATCCAATGGATGTGATCAACGAAGAATCATTTTCACCATCAAGCTTAGCTATAACATCAATTCCTAATCCTTTTCAACAAGTGTTTCATACTGATGAAAGCATTCGCGAATTCTTGTCCGTAGATGAATTACCATGGGATGATCTCCATCATAGGTCATCATTTTTACCTGAGCTTGATAGATTTGAAAATAAATTTTCATATATTTTTCCAATAGATTATGTCAATGAACCTCGGAGTCCAATATCGATTGCAAATTCGGATTCTGAAATTAATTTGGGAGATATTTCTTCTATAGTTCCCATTGACATATCCATTAAACTAGGAATTATTGAAAACATTCATATAGGTGCTTCTTGTACATCAGATGAAATTTATACATATAATGCCCTATTTCAAGAATTTTGTGACATATTTTCCTGGTCTTATGAATAAATGCGAGGAATTGATCCCAACATTGGCATTCATGAAATAAAGACTTACCCGGATGCTGAACCTGTCAGGCAGAGATTACGTCCGATACATCCATGAAAAGCTGCTGCTATTAAAGCTGAAGTTGAGAAATTATTAAAAGTGGGTTTTATTTATCCAATTCCTTTAACAGATTGGGTATCCAATATTGTTCCTGTTACGAAAAAACAAGGAACAATACGAGTATGTGTCGACTATAGGGCTATTAACAAATCTTGTCCTAAATAAAATTATCCAACTCCTTATATCGACCAAATTATTGATGATTGTACTGGAAATGAAATGTATTAATTTATGGATGGATTTTTTGGATACAATCAGATCAACATGCTCCCTGCCAATCAAACAAAAACAAGATTCATTTGTCCTTGGGGAACATTTGCTTACTGTAAATTACCTTTCGAATTGAAGAATGCTGGGGAAATTTTTCAAAGGGAAATGTCCTATGCTTTTCATGACATTAAACACATTATGCAACCTTATCTTGATAATTTACCTGCTCATTCATTGCACAGGAAAGATCATCCTACTCATTTACGAGCGATTTTTATGAGATGTATGTATTATAAGATTCACTTGAATCCCCACAAGTGTGTTTTTTGCATACAATCTGGTAGATTACTGGGATTTGTGGTTTCGAAAGAAGGCATTCGTGTCGACCCTTTGAAGGTTGAGGCTATTATCAATTTACCTCCTCTTTCCACACTTCGCCAACTCCAAAGTTTGCAAGGGAGAGAAAATGTTCTGCGTAGATTTATCCAGAAATATGCTGAGTTAACCAAAGGTTTTACAAGGCTATTGAAACAGAATGTTCCTTTTGTTTGGGATGAGATCATTGATCGGTCTTTTGATGCTTTAAAACACGTGTTGACCCATGCACTGTTATTGCATCCACCAAATTACAGCCAAGATTACTTTTTATACTTAGCAGCCTTTGATTCCACCATTGGAATGGTATTAGTTCAGGAGGATGAATTCCACAACGAACATGTGATTTAATATCTCAGTCGGAATCTCAATCCAACAGAGATTAAATACTCGCATGTGGAGAAATTGGCCTTGGCAGCAGTTCAAGCTGTCCAACATTTTCATCATTACATTTTGTTACGAAAAACAACTATGATCTCTAATTGCAACCCGATGATGTATATTCTGACTTAAAAATTTCTCGGGGGCAAATACTCTAAATGGATAGTGATCCTGCAAGAGTTTGATTTAGAATTTGAAAAATTCAAATCAAATAAATCATTGGTGTTTGCTGAACTTATGTGTGACTGCCCGAATACTAAGACAGAAACTGTGGTAGAGCATCTGATCACTGATGAATATCTGTTTCCTATCAGTACGTTAGATCCTTGGTATGGGGATATCATCATTTATCTCCAAACCCAAAATTTTCGGCCTGAAGTTTCACGTTCACATCGACGAAATATCTATTACCAATCTCAGCAATACAATATTGTTGGGGACACGCTTTATTGTCATGGTGCGGATTCTGTATTTCGAAGATGTTTGACTCATGAAGAGGTTGAGCGAATTTTGAATAACTTCCATTCTAGAGCATGTGGTGGTCATATGTCTGGGTATGCCACAGCCCAAAAGATATTATGCACTGGTTATTTTTGGCTGTCTTTATTTAAAGATTTCATTCTCGCGGTCTGAAAATACAATAACTGTCATATTTTTTATTGAACGATGTGTGCACCACCAGCTCCTCTTCACCCCATAGTTGCTTTTGGTCCTTTTTTAAAGTGGGGCATTGATTTCATTACATGTAACCCTCACTCGGCCGAGGGGCATGGCTATATTATTCTCGCAGTAGATTGTCTTACAAAATGGGCCGAGGCGATGCCTACATTTGTGGCCAATGGTAGAACCGCAGCTATATCTATATTCAGTCACATGATTTCTCGATTCAGTGTACCCCAAGCTATCATTACTGATCATGGGAGTCATTTTCGAAACATCATGATGACCGAACTTTCCGACCAGCTTGGTCTGTGGCATGATAACTTTACTCCATATTATCCGCAGGCTAATCGTCAGGTTGAAGTCGTTAATAACTTTTTAACAACTATGATTAAAAGGATAATAAGAATTCATAAATCAAATTGGCATACTATGATTTTCTCAGCACTTTGGGCATACCGAGCCTCAGCAAAAATTGCAACAAGGTTCACTCCTTTTCAACTGGTTTATGGTTTAGAAGGTGTGCTACCAATTGAATACGAAACACCGTCACTCCAATTACCCATAGAGTTACTACCAGCCACTCCTGAAGAGGAAAAAGGATTTTGGTACTTAGCACAATTAGATGAGACTCAGCGTACCACTGCATTAGCAGTTGAAGCTCATAAAAAACGCGTTAAAGCTTAGTACGATCAAAGTGTTACACCTCATGTTTTTTCGGAAGGTGACCTAGTATTGGTATATGACCAAGCTAATGATAAACTAGGATTTGGGAAATTTGAACCCATGTGGCATGGTCCTTATATTGTCAAGCAAGTGCTTGCAAAAGGGGCTTACAAATTGATTGATTATGACGGGGTCTCTTTAGATAAACTCATAAATGGACTTTATCTGAAGATATATTATGCTTTATTTTTGTGTGAATATCAAACCTGTACATTAGTTTTTTTTTAAGATTAGCTACTTTAGATTAGATGAGTGTGTCTAGTTTAATTTTGCGTTGACTACTATTCCTTCTTATATTCATTACTCTTGATATTGCAGATGTCGACTTCCCTTCAAGCGTACATTGGTTTTGTTGATGGTGCCTATCATAGTACACGAAATATCTCTTCCGCAGCCTGGGTTATATATTCACCGACCGATGAGTTAGTTTCTATGCATGGGGTAAGCCTTGGTCAAACGACGAATAATGTTGCAGAATATAGCGTAGTGATTGAGTTATTATCTGATGCCATTTCATTTGGAATTCGGTGTTTGATTGTTAGGCTAAATTCAGAACTCATTTTATTTCATTTAAACAGAGTATATGAAATTAAAAATCCAGTGTTACTGAGATTATTTTTAAAGGTTCGTCTCTTGGAAAGGCAGTTTTATTACATCGAATATCAACACACTCCAAGAATATTAAATACATTGGCTGATGAATTAGCTAATAATGTTATAAATAGACATTTGCGACATTTAAAAAATTAAATTAAAAAAAACATTCGATATGTGTTGAACAAGATAGCCAGCAAAAGTAGTCATAACATAGATAGAGTTTGTGTTTCAAAAAATATTACATCGACTAGGACCATAGGTTTAAAACACGTTATGATCTGAAAGATAGTGATACAAAAAACAAAATTACAATAGTCTGCGATGATCATCCACTATCCGTGGTGATGATCATGATAATATACTATCACCCACGCCACTCTACGTAGGTAACTCTGAAACTGGCCAGGAACGCTAGCAACATGCCTCTGGGGATGGAGAGGAATATTGTCCATCGTTGTTTCTGTGATGTCTCTAGTCAACCTTTCCAGGTTGTGCTCTAAGTCAGTGAGAATCTCTACTGCCTGGCTCTTTGGCGGTTCACAAAATATCTCTTCCGCATCCTGGGTTATCTATTCACCCACCGATGAGTTAGTTTCTATGCATGGGGTAAGCCTTGGTCAAACAACAAATAATGTTGCAGAATATAGCGTAGTGATTGAGTTATTATCTGATGCCATTTCATTTGGCATTCGGCGTTTGATCATTAGGCTATATTCATAACTCATTGTATTACATTTAAACAGAGTATATGTAATTAAAAATCCAGTGTTACTAAGATTATTTTTGAAGGTTCATCTCTTGGAAAGGAAGTTTGATTACATCGAATATCAACACATTCCAAGAATATTAAATACATTGGCTAATGCATTAGCTAATAATGTTATAAATAGACATTTGCGACATTTAAAAAAGTAAATTAAAAACAGCATTCGATATGTGTTAAACAAGATAGCTGGAAAAAGTAGTCATATCATAGATAGAGTTTGTGTTTCAAAAAATATTACATCGTCTAGGACCATAGGTTTAAAACACCTTATGATATAAAATATAGTGGTACAAAAAACAAAATTACAATAGTCTGCGATGATCATCCACTATCCTTGGTGATGATCAAGATAATATACTATCACCCGTGCCACTCTATGCAGGTATCTCTGAAACTGGCCAGGAACACCAGCAACATGCCTCTGGAGATGGAGAGGAATATCTTCCATCGTTGTTTCAGGGATGTCTCTAGTCAACCTTTCCAGGTTGTGCTCTAAGTCAGTGAGAATCTCTGCTGCCTGGTTCTTTGGCAGTGCAATAGGATCTGTGGGCTTCCTCTCGAAGCGGCGAAGATTAGCTGGTCTTTGTGGACCAACATCTGCATTTAAATTTTTTGTGATTACTATTGGACGATTGAAAAACAAAATAAAAATTAGAGTTAAAACACATCAAAACAATTCATTTACCTGATTCACCCGATTGTGTCCCTGGAGGTAAGGACATCTCGGGGTCTCCCCAAAAGTCTATGCTTGCATACGAGAAATCCTCGATAGCAAAGATTTGGTTCTCTAACCAACGAAAATATGTTGGAGTAAATCGGACTACCGTGCAGCAGTCGCCACCATGGTGAGCCATCAATGCCACCCATTGTACCATATGAGGTTCTCTAGGTTCACCATGGTCAACAGAAATTAATTGAGGGGCAAGGGACAGAATCCTCTTCAAATCAAAAGATACTAAGATCACTCCATACACAAAGTTTTTCAACTTTTAGTTCTTCGCTCTGGTTAGTTGACCCTTCATATTGGTCAACACCCCTTCACACAAATTGAAGATTGTACCTCTGTAACATTCGATAGCTGTCTTCATTTGTGACTTGGTAGCCACATGTGGAGCTTCACTTCCACATAATCTGGTAACAGTGAATGCAATGACTTTCAGATCAAGACTTATGATAGTTTTTATGTCTATCTGGTTGTCTTTCGGATCAGATTCTTTATTACAAAATTCTTGTTTGTAGCTAGCGATAGGCAGGCCACCTTGCCTAACTTCGAACAAAGAGATAGGTTCACCTGTTTTTGATAAACCGATGAGGAAGTAGATGTCTTCAAGCTCAATTTATAGCTTGTGATCTGCAATGATAAAACTTTGTGCCTGAACATCCCATTTATTCACCAGCCAGGTCATTAGCTCTACCTATTCCCTCATGCCATGAATGGCCCAGAATTTGTATAATCCACAATTTGTCAAAACATGCATTATGTTTTGATTGTTCACTGCCACATCATCTACCTCTTCATACTCATGTTCTCGCCACTCCAACATTGTGCAATGAATTTCAAATGGACGCATTTAATGCTTAGAAGTTATTAGAGTGAAAAAATTTATCCATTTTTGAGAGAATGTATCGAATTTCATTTTCTTACGGTGCCTCCACAGTTTTTGTATAGGGACAGTGTTGAACCCTGCACGTGCCCTTCATAAAAACTATGATAGCCCGATAATTTTCCTTTAGGAAAATTATCGAGGTCTGCAAGTAACTAATGGCTGACTCGCAGACCCCCGTGAGTGAAATTTTGAACCTTTTTTCCCTCTAAAAATGAATTTAAAAACTAAAAAAGAGAATGCAAATGGATGAAAATGAAGAGAAGAGTGTTGCGGATTACCTAGATTAGACAGATTTCAATTTGAGTAGTCGGTTCTCCCGTTATCATCTCCGGAATGTTTTTTGCCCAGAGCTCTCAACTTTCAACTCTGAACACAAAAGGTGAATTCAATGAATTTTTTGAACTACATTTTATAATATTTTTTTGAATAAATAAAATATTATTTTATTTATTTTCCACTTTAAAAAGTTATTTTTCGAAAGTTTTTACTTATTGGAAATAGATATGTTTAATTTTTTGAGTTTATGTGCAGAAAATGGGATTGTCAGGTGAAAAGGATTATTTTGATGATGAGTACACTTTTATCACTTTTTCGGGCTCTTGATAATTACGAAGAAGTGAAACCTTAGAGTTCTCTTTTAAGACCTTTTGAGACTCTCTAAAAATGAAAATATTGTCGAGTACTTGACTATTCAAATTCATTAAAGGAAATGAATAGTCATCCTTTCAGTATAAGTTTACCCCTTTTCCAGACTGAAACAAACTATTTACGAAAAAGGTATACGTTGGCTAATCATGGTCAATAGAGTTATATCCTGCATTATTTTATCCTTTTTCGGGCTTGAGAGACTAAATTTACGAAAAATTACACCCACGGAGTTTTCTTAAGTTTTTCTTCTAACTCCCTAAAACTGAAAAACACCGAGTTTCACATATACTGGACTCATTAAAACTTAACAATAAAGGACTTGTCAATTATAAACAGGAACGAACCACTCCTTCTTAGGGTTCAATTTTAATACTAAGTTGGACTCATCCGAAGGATGAGCTTATATAACAAGCAACTGTTATCCTCCTCAAGCTTGTCAAAAATAAAGACATACTTGCCAGAAATAGTGGGGGAAAAAGAGAGAAGATGAATCCAGTTGTCACACTTCATTTCAAAAAGTTGTATACCACTCTTGAACGCAACACTTTTGTCACATTCATATTTGGGTTGGGAAAATCCTTTGGCCAAATAGTTAATCGAACCACATTGAAAGTCTTCAACCAGTTTCTGGGTATTAGCTTTAGGTCAATCATCACCATGTGCAGTGTAATTATGTGTTCAAGAGATTAGTTTAATAAACCATTCATTGCAAACATTTGTCTCCATTCGCATTGACCATCCCTGAGTCAGTCCTTGCTAAAATTTCATCAAAACTTGATCTAATGGTTTCGTGTCGTGGGTTTTCCTACAACGGGTCACTTTCTATGGATGATAGCTCATCATCTAGAAAGTTGATCTAGAATCCTATCAATACCTTGGGAGCTGCATGCCCTAATGACAGGTTTCTCACCTTCAACGACAGGTTGCATCATTGACCTTCAATCGAATGATTCTGTGAAGTGTTCGACTCCAAATCATTCATTCACATTTCAAATATTGTACTGAGTACTTTGAGGGCCATTGTCATTATTGGTGGTTTCTCTCACACTTGTTAACAATTCACATCATTGGATGGTAATCAAGTGGTTTCTACCATGTTTGACTTCGACACAATCAATCGCATGGATAGAATCGTACTAGTTCGAGAAGCATAAATCAAGACCTTGGATCTAGTTTCTACCATCTAGGCTACAAGGAATTTTATTATTCATGATATAGTAGACTACTCATGACAGATGGCTACGTCCATACTGTGTCTACTATTAATGTAATTCTAAAATCATTTCTGTATCAGAACATGTAGTTAGTTTTCATCTGAGTATGGGAATGCCTACCTCAGCGATGATATACATATATATATGCTTGCATTGAATGTTTTTTTAGGATTTCAACCGGTATGCCTGCAGCCCGATCCTCAGAATGATAAAGCACTTCACTCCTCAGAATTCTTCAAAACTCTTCAGACTTCGCACTTTAGGGGGAAATCTGTTACACTAAAATTTGTCACCATGACATTTAGCTATCTACATGGGTTCATCATTACCTATTTATTACTCCCTTAGAGGTCCAAAATCATAAAGTTCCTAAATCAAGTGTCGGAATTGGGAAAAAGCTTATTAAAACCCCAAAAAGCCTAACTCCGCACTTTTCCTAGTCATTTCTAGCAGTACCGCAGTTTATTGCTATAAAACCTGCGACACATCCCGCACGTTATACTCATTAAAACTACGAACCCCTGTAAAAGGTAAAATAAAAAGAAAAGTAAGTTCTAGAAACCCAACTGGTCAAATATTCTCCCAGCTGGGGCCTTCTAGAAGAGCTATCTGGTCGAGCTTTGCCCCTTCCATTCATGAACCTTTATCCCTTGGTTTTTAGAGCTAAAATCCCATGATGAGAGGGCTTTATCCCTTCCTTATTGGAGCTGAAACTACCTCCCTTCTGCTATAAATTGAGACCATGTTTCAGTCTCAAGGGTACTTACTTCTTTGCTTGTAGAAGAGAATTACTGAAGAAATTATACTCTCCACATTTGGAATCATTGGCATGAGAGAGATTACATACTCATATCCATTGTCTTATGCTGATTCAGATAGTTGGAGTCTTGTCAAACTGAGGAAAACGGCTGTTCGGGACCCCAAAAGAACCTGTACAAACATTAAGGCATCAAGGTTGTAAGGTTTCTTCTTTTATTCAAAGTTAATACAAATGGATTCTATTTTCTCATTGAGTTGTTCATCTATCTTTTGAATAATTTAACTCTTGGATTCCTTGATCACTAAGACAGATTATTGCTTTTGAATTATCATATCTTGGAGATGATTTTGATCTTGTTTGCTTGTCTTTGATTGAAGATCTTATATGCTGGATCGATACCTTCTGGAATGACTGGATTGAAGGCTGAGTAAGCATTAGACTTCAGGTAGGAGCATCTCTCAATAGTTAATTAATAATTCTTAAGCATAATGGTCTATAGAAAATGGTCTACATCTATCTGTTTGTTTCTAGATATCCTTAGGATACTAGGGAGATCGCTCTTTTCTGCAAGAGGGATTTGTCCGTCTAACAAGTACCCTTCAATCAAAATATCTACTTTAATGTGATTCCAATAGTCAAAAGAAGTATAAAGACATCAAGTTTTCTCAATATACATTAATTAGATATAAAGTGTATTGTTAAAGTTTTTGGTGGGATTTTACTCGTTGAGATTTTAAATTAATCATGTGTTATATTAAAATTTTTATTGGTATTTTTAAAATTTATAGTGATAGTAATAGGAATATTCCTTTATCATATCAATATAAATTTGAACCAACTAACAAATCCACTAGTTTTAACAAAATAAATAAATACATCAAATTCTCATATTACAATATGTCTTAACAAAATTATAGGGTGGTACTTCCTAGTCCATGAACTTGATTTATATTGGGTATTTGGTTACCCAAACCCATTTTATTACAAATAATTTGGATGTGAAATGTAGCTTCAAAATATGTAAAAAAAAACTTATAGGAAGGGACATTTTTCCATAAATTATTGTTGAAAATAATGTTTAATTGGTTGCAATGTTTTAGAAAATTTTGAGTTCTCTCATCATCGATTATGGTTTAGTAGGAACTCATAATTACTCTTAGCCAATCAGTTGGAATTAATGTTAGATTATTTATACTAATTTCCATAGTTGTAAAAATCTAAGGGCTATATATGAATTTATTTAATGTTTTTATGCAAATGAATAAGAAGTAGGAAAACCAAGAATATGAGGCATTCAAATTATTGATTCTTTTGGGATCAATGTTTGTATTACTTTTGTTTTTATATGTGTGCTTATCTAATCATAATTTTTCTATATTATGGTATGAGAGCCATATTCCATTAGTTGGAAACATTTAATTGTTTTTGAAGTTTATCTAGTAGGAGTGTTGGAGAGTATAAATATATGGCCAACAAAAAGTGTGGTCTTAACATTTCTCAGCCACAAATATCAATCTTGGTAAGAATTACGGTTTTTGGAGCATTAAAATGGAAAAAATTATTTTTTCCCAAGACTTGTATGAATTGGTGGAAAATGGTTATACAGAACTAGTGGATGCTCAAGCTCTTGCAATTTATACCCAAATCAAAAGAACAGTTGAGGAAAATCGAAAAAAAAGAATAAAAAACTATTTTTTTCATCGAACAAGTAGTATACGATTCCATTTTTCCAAAACTTATTACAACAATAAGCCTTCAAATGAGGCATGTGATGTGCTACAATAAGCATATCAAGGAACATATAACATAAAAATATTTTAAACTGCAATCATTCAGAAGTGAATTAGAAGCTATTTTCATGCAAAATTCTAAGAATATGCAAGAATATTTTACTAGAGCTATGGGAACAATGAATCAATTAGATCTTATGGAAAATATTTGAGAGATCAATATATTTTTCATTTTTTTCTAATTTGAAACCCTAGTTTTTATGTCTATGCGCCAAAAATGACAAGTGGCACTAAAGGTAGTCAGTTCCTCACTTTTGGGTAATCTAGGACAAAAAATATATGGCATAGTGATTTTAGGATTTAAATAAATATTTGGCTCAACCCCTTGGCTTAATACAATTAGTCATCCTTTATCCTTATTTCCCACTCAGGGAGCCCTATTCCCCATACTCTTTCCTCTGACGTGGTCTAGAAAGTGGCACATTTTTATTAATAGTAATCTCATGACATAATTTAGATATCTAGTATCATTGTTCTTTTATCATATAGGATAACTGACCTAAAATCACATATGAACTCTAGCCTAAAAACATATAAACATACTAACATAGGCCTGAAAACACTTGTATACACATGGGTATGTAGACCGAAACATACAAGCTCACCACTGTAATAAAAAAATGTACACATATATGTAGAGGTAGTCGTATTAGGATTACTAACTTTACAATTTTGGACTTTGATTTTTCTTTAAAGTCCATATCACATAATCTCTGATACCATGATGATAAATTTTGTTATTAAAGAACCCCTAACACCTTAATCATGCTTTTTCAAACATACCTATTTCATACTACTGTGCAATGAAACATTTACTCATCTATAACAACATACTTTAGCATCCATACAACATATAAATTATATGAAACATGTAAACACATGATTATCCATAACATAATCGTGTAAATATCCTAAATATAACTTGTTTCTAAAAAAAAAAGTATTGATTAAATGCAAACCTCAAACATTCCACCTAGACATAACACACACTTCTCTAATGCTCCTAGTAGCAGGTCACCCCTCGAGCTAGGGCTATGACTCCACTAGTGAAAAATGATTCCTAAATCAAATAAATACCCATAGATATCATCAAAAAGGTTAGGTCATGGTACTAGAATCTAGCATCCTCCAACTTACAATCTCCCATCCCTCATTTATTTTGAAAAATCAAAGCTTATAGCACAACATAGCCATGGACTCTCATAGAAATATGACTTCTAGGAGTTCCATCTCCTCTCAAGAGTCTCTAGATACTCACTAGGCCCCACACTAAGAAACATATCTCTGTGCCCAGATCTACCTTGGATCCATAGGGTAATAGTATCACCAAGTCACACTACCTTAATAGAAAGTACAAATTATATTCAAAATGGTGGGAATGATATAGTAGAATGGGATGAATAACACTAAACGCCAAATTTTTATGTAGATGTGACAAAAATGGTAACTGACATTGAGTGAGGTCACTTCCACTCATTTTGGGTAACTTGAGATTAAAAAAACATATGACATAATGATTTTACGCTTTAAATAATTTTTTGGCTTATCCCCTTGGCTTAATCCCATTAGACATCATTTATTCCCTTTGCCACTAATGGAGTTCTAGGCCCCATACTCTCTCTTTTGGCTTGGTCTAAAAATACAGAGTATTTTTATTATTATTATGTGAAGACATAAGTCACATAACAATGCTTATTGGATTTTTCGCATGTAGGCTCACTGGCCTAAAATCATATAGGAACTCGGGCCTAAAAACATACAAACATAGGCACATAGGCCCAAAAACCAATAAATATAGATGGGAATGTAGGCCCAACCATCCTAGCTCATCATAGTAATAAAAATATCTATAATTATACATAGAGGTCACCCTAGTGGTATTACATTTCCCTCCCCCTTATTTATGTATTATACCTAGTGCATTATATACATATGTACAACCAAAGTTACTCAAAAACATAGCAATACTCCCTTGTGGAATAATTTTTCTCCCATATAATGTCCTCAAGACTAAAACATATGCACTACAACTTTAACAATTCAATGGCTCATTTCTAGAGCACTTTGACCTTCCTTTCCAATACACACATTGGTTAGACCTGAAAGTCACCTTTATGCTCTAACTGGATTATATTCCAATAAATTACATCGATAGCACAAAACATGTCCTTTTTAAATAAATAACATGAAACACATCATGAACATGCATAGATGTTGGTAATGGACGTCCATATGCAATTGGACCAATCCTTTTCAGGATCTCAAAAGGCTCATAAAATCTAGTTGCCAACTTCAAGTAGCTTCCCAATTTTAATTAAGTCTTCCTAGATTTGAATTTTAGGAATACATGCTCACCAACATGAACTCCCTATTTATCCTACCCTTATTTACATAGATTTTCTACCTATCATGGGTAGCCTTCAATCATTTTTTTTTATAGCTTTTCTGCATTCCGTTTGATTTCAATGAGAAACTCTAGCCTAAAATGACCATATCTACTATATTTTCCCAAATCATAGATGAATTCACTTATTTATATAAAAATATTCAAATGGCCTCATCTTAAAATATTATTGATATCAATTATTTTATGCAAATTCAACCAAGTGAAAACATTACTCCCATTTTGATGGTTTTTCCATCACACACATCCTCAAAATATCCTTAATCATTTGATTAACCCACTATTTCTAGCCATTTAACTTTGGGTGTCATGTTGTATCGAAGTTTAATTTGGTTGCATATTTCTTGAATAAACCCTTCCAAATGTTTGATGTAAACTTGGGCTCCCTCTCTTAAATGATTACCTTAGGAATTCTATATAAAATATCAACCTTTTTTATTTACATTTGAGCAATATTTGTTTCCTTGTGTTTTTACTTCACTACCTTGAAATCAGGTACTTTTAGGGACTTTATCCACCACCACCATAATGGAACCATGCTACCTCACATCCCTAAGTAATTTTTTAATAAAATCAATTGAAACAATTTCCCACATCCACTTAGGAATGGGTATTGGATGTATCAATCCAACTGGATTCCTATATTTAGATCATTCCTATAATCAACAATTTATCTTTTTATACATAACCAAAAATATTAAAATTTTATATTTTAGATCATTTCTAATACCATGGATGTCTAGCATAATATAATTTATAAATCTCATTCAACACCATATTTTTCATCCCTTTAATTTCACAAATTAATTCTACCCTTGTACATGGGGACCCCATCCTCTATTTCGTAATATTTTTCGTGTGCTTGTAAAATAACCTTGTTGTATCTTCTCTTTTATTTGCATGTAATTCTTACATAACCTTGTAGCCTCTAAAATTATGAATTTAAAATCATATTTACATACGTTTATTACTATACCATGCACTTCATGCACCTATTTCCTAAGTGTCTTATCCAACTTGTCTTCCTTCCCTCTTATGTGCTTTATTTGAAATCAGTAATTAGCTATAAACTATAATCACCTAATTTGCTTCAAATTGAAATATGGTTGTCCAAATAAATACTTGAAACCAATATTGGCTATTATGAATTCAAACTTATCGTAACCCGCCCCTCCCACATTTACCCACTTTTGGAAGCTCCCCAGGGTAAATGTGAGGTGATTTATACTATAAAATGACCCGATCTCCAAGCTCTAGTTATGGTAATGGGGTCGGAAATTGGAGACTTTACTCACATCCCTCAAAGACCACATACTACTCAGAAGGCTCCAAATCACCCCAGGTGGTTAATCCCTAAGCTGGAACCCTTTTTCACTGACCTAACACCCCAACCACACACACAAAAAGGAAAAAGTGTGTTTATAAACCTCAAACCACATGCATAGGCCTTTTTCCATGTGGTTACGGAAACAATTCTCTTGTTTTGTGCCAGCTGTCTCGAGATCTGAGCCACTTTTCCATGATAGCTCCCAGACCACTAACCAGAACTTCTTGTAAGTTTCTAGAAAC
The DNA here is from genome assembly GCA_034641835.2 of Pinus albicaulis. NCBI lineage: Eukaryota > Viridiplantae > Streptophyta > Pinopsida > Pinales > Pinaceae > Pinus > Pinus albicaulis. The sequence continues at coordinate 1,235,540,693 of CM076579.1, read as the reverse complement.
ATATTTAGCATAACAACAATGTTGAACATTCAAAATTGGCCTAAACTACCTAGAACACATTACAAATTTTGTCAAACATATGGTAAACATGTGAGTTACGGGTCATGAATGAATATTTGATCTTAAATCTATGAAATTTATTTGGGAATCACTAAGAAGGTATAATTCCCTCTCAATTAGCTGCAATAACACCTGATAGCCCATACATTCATCAACCATTCAAATACTTATTAAATCATTAACAAGAGGCATAACTAGAGCACATCATAGAACCATGCTTATAACCAACATATAACCAGAATATTAATCATGACAAAACAAACATCAAATCAACATAATAAAACATACAGGTTCTCATAGACCACAATAGGTAAATAAATCTTATTAACATATGCAAAAGGAAACCAAGTCAGGGACTTCCATGTACCATCCGACCATAGATTGAGTTGAACCAAATTTTTCTTTCAACCAATCATCTCATGCCATATTTCAAGCATGAATGTGGGATCTCATGGGATAAACCAAAAATATAATCAACTAAGGAATCAAGGGGTTAAACCACCTCTACCCTCAAACTATCGTGACCTCACCTAAACCAGTTCTGAGATCACAAAACCAAACCAAGACTAAATGCCTCATAATTCCTTCATCATACCATGAGGAATTTTCCTCTCTCCAACCACTTGTCGAGGGATTCCCAGATAAAACCATATCACTACAAGGAAAAGACCCTCTACTGGAGGTTATCAAGGAGGTTTTTAGTGTTATAAAATTGGCCAAAATTGTCAAAAAAACATTCTCTACAACATCTTTTTATAGTTACGGAGGCTTTCGCAGAGATTTTAACGGAAGTTCAATACAACTAAAAAAAATGGGAGGCCGGAGGTTATTACGGATTTTTTTGTCATCAGTGCACTACTAAGGTTTCAACGCACCCGTGTGTGTCATCTAGATGGTGGCCCCGGGGTAGTCAAAGGTTCCTGCACCAGGCTGTCAAGGTATAAAACTGCACCAGGCGCAGTGTTGGTGATACAATGCATGGGGCCATACCAATTGGTCAAGGGATTTGTGCGGTGCCCATAGGTCGTCTCAACACATCGGTATGTAGACTTATAGAAATGCACCGATGCACTGTATTAGACAAACGCACCGATATTTATAATTGGTATTGGTATTTTTACGGTGCCCATATGTCATACAAATGCATCGGTGCGTAGTCTCACATAAGAACCAGTGTACAGTATCACACAAATGCATCGAGATTTATAATTGGTATTGGTACTTTTGCAGTGCCCATAGGTTGTAGAAATGCACCGGTGCGCTGCGGCATACAAACGCACCAGTCTACAATAACTGACACACACCGGTGCTCATTTTGTATTTTTTAGAAACATTGACCTGTGACAGTACAATTATTGTGATTTTTCTAAATTCATTATTCATCAAAAGTCGACACATCTTATAACAATATTCATATGAATTAATTTTTTATTAGTGCATTTGAGAACGACAATGGAGAATGCAATAGAATAAATTAAAACATATTTTATAATATATATATATATATATATATATATATATATATATATATATGACAGTCATTGTCATACAAAATGGGACAGTTATTGGTATCCCTTTGTCTTTCAATTGGGACACTATGTCCATTACATTAAATAAAATGTTTGATTTCACAGATAAATATTTCAAAAAATACAACGCCTTGCTTTGATATCCAAACATAGTGATCATAATTATTCGCTTGAATTGTTGTCACTGCTAGAGCTACTTCCATGACTTGGGTTATTTTCAGGAATGTTTTTTTCACGGTGTCGATTGTTTTCTTCTTCTTCACCTTCCATCTACAAACATAAAAATAAACTGAAATGAGTGTATATACATTGGTGAGAATAATGAAAATTGGAATATTAAATAATATACATAAATGTAAATAAAAAAAAAATGACGTATCATAGCAACAATTGACTCATAAACTACACACATTCTTTCAGAACCATGTACGATGCCATCTTTCAAAATTTCATCTATTGGTGCAGTTCCATACTTTGTTTCCTGCAAGTTTTATACCCTATAACAAGTCATATATTTAATATAAAATATTTTTTTGTTTTATTAATTATAGACAAAGATAAGTAAAATAAGATCAATAGATGCTTACAAATTCCACAATTATTTTATGATATGCCAACATATACTCACAACCCATATTTAACCCAATTTCAATCAATTCATCTGATGGTTCTTCTTTGTATGTGAGCACTGTCTAAAGACATTCAATAATGATTTTTTTTAAAAAACTTAAAAAATATAGAAATGAAATCCAGTTAAGTTGTTATAAGGAAGTAAGAATTACTCAAGAACATAGTTATCAACCCTTTTCTTCCTTGTCGTCCTGTTTTATGTGCTGAATGGGTTCCATTTTCTTTTCTTTTCTGCAAGAAAATACTTGAAAATTAATATTTAATGCTAAATTTTTTATTTATTGTACCTAATGATCGAAAAATTCAATGATTACATATTACATTTGAAGCACGTTGTTGTTGAGATGGCTCCTCCTGCGACGCAATTTTTTTCATTTTTGTGACCATCTCCTTGTACACCTTTTTGGACATTCCTACTGGCATATTTCTGATATCAACTCGTTCATGTTTTTAGATTTTCACAATCTTCCTGAAAATGTAACATGACAATAAAATATTTAATTTTTATATTGATATATGGAAAGTAAATAAAAAAAGTGGTATTTATAAATAATTCTAGACAAACATTTCAAGGAATATTACTTTTTCATTCCTTCTATTTTGTTGTTGTACATTTTTTCTATTAAAATTCTGACATGTCTCATTGACCAATTCTCTGGAAACTCTTCCTGTAGTTTAGATAAAATTTGGTTCTTGGAATCATTGTTTTGGTTTTTGTATTGTAAGAGTTGGAAAGAATGTATATACATTCGTTCCACTAGATCCCTCAAACTTTTGTAAAAGTTTTTCCCCCTTTCATTAACCTCTAGCACAACTCCAGATGAGCTAAGGAGAAATTCATTTTCATTTTCATGTTCTATTTTTTTCTTTTCTTATAACAACATTTCTTTTATGAGTTGTTGGTCCCTGTAGAATATTAAACAGATGTGAATTAATAGACTTTTTGACAGATGTTATCTAATAATTTTAAGTATATTACTATTGAAAACTAAAAAAATAAACTCATATTGGATCGATAGTATTTTTTCATTCACCTGATTCATTCTTTTGCAATTTTTCTATCAATTTTTTACGCTCTTCTGGTCCTGGATCAGAAATAATCTTATCGAGCTTCGTCAGTTTGTGGCTCTCCATGATACACAGTAAACAATGCATATTATTTAAACTTACATATAGTTCAAAAATCATATTTTTTGTAAATAATTTACAAAGAACTTACCTTTTTTTCTTTTCTTGATGTTTTATCAGTATTTTTGTTACTTTATCTCTTGTCAGTCTTTTATTGATCAATCTGAAACCTGTACCATATCATTCATTAATATATTTATAAATAAATTATCAACTTTTTAGGTAAAAAATAAATCTCAAGAAACTAGTGTGCCTTTCATGATGTACGTACTGACGTCGGTGCGTGGGGGTATTATAAACGCACCGCACAAACAGTATAATAGACCGTATGGTGCTATCCTCATAACATAGTGCATCGGTGCCATATTTTAGATATGGCACACTGATTAAAAAAAAATGTTTTTAAATTTTATATTACACAGTACTTGCATGGTGCACTGTATAATACAATGCACTGGTGCGCTATGTTACACAGAGTGCACTGATAAAAAAAATCCATTTTTTTCAAAAATTCACACAAGGGCCGAAATGGATTGGGATCCAACTATGCAAGTCATCACGTGGGTTGGATGTCAATCTAAAATGAAAAGCCCTAATTCTGAAATCATAGAAATAGGGAGAAGAAAGGGGAGAAACAAAAAAAATGAAGGGTTTAGGGTAAAAATGGATAAAACTGCAGAAAAAGTAGAAAAACTACAGAAAAAGTAAAAAAAATAATCAAATTTAATCATGAGATCGTTTGAAATTCTATGCTACAGGATTTGAATCACCAGAGGTTTGGATTCTGATTGTCTGAATACTTCTGTTCGAATGTATTTTGTTGATCCACAGTGCTCTCGTGCTCTCTTGCTCCAGGTATGTCTCCTGCAAATCTCTGGCTGAAAGTTTTAGCAAAAATAGTGAAATAATGAAAAGTGTTTTCTATTTAAAGAATTGTTTTATGAAATTAGATTTTCGAAAATATTTGCCTCCCATTTTTCAATTTTCCGCTTTTTTTTCACTAAAAGGAAATAGACTTGTGTGTTTTTTTATTTGCGGTTATTCGTCACCAGTGTGTTACTTAATAGCACCTCATTGGTGCATCCATTGGTAACACGACACCAGTGTGTAGTAACTAAAATGCACAGGTGCGCAGTAACTAGAACGCACCGACGAGATAATCTGTACATTAGCATCGATTTGCGGTTGAGGCACTGCAATTACTTTTACATCTGTACATCAAAATTAGACATTTTGGAAATGTACATTTTGCTGTGAAAATATTTGGGCCATTTCGTTTCAAAAATACACCTCTTCTTCTTTCAGAAAAAGAAACTTGAACCTTTCCATAACCTGCAACAGGAAAAGGTGCCCCATGATCTGCTTGCTGACCCATGATATTCTTTCTCATTTGTAATTTCCTCCTCCAACTTGGCATCCAATTTCCTTTTTTATAATTTTTGCTTTCTATCTTGATCTTAACAAGAATTATACAATCTCTGTTTTACGATAAACTGATCTTGAATGCTTTGGGAGCAAGGAAAAAAAGTTCTTCATTATGCATTTGTTAGTAGACGAATATTGATTTTTGAATACAGTTATTACATGTGGAGGAAATGGTTTCCCAGAGAAAATGAGTATAGGGTTGAGCAGAGGAAATAAATTGAAAAATGGGCTATTACATTAGTTTTTCCAAGCGCAAACTGATTTACAGGTGGAAATATCGTAGCTGCAAGTATCTATGCTTTTCTTCCCATAGAAATGGTCACTGGATTTCCATTTATAATACAAGTAGAATTTTTAGTAGTTTCATCCAGAGAGAGCATTATTTTCAATAACAAATGGAACCAGGGAATCCTTAAGTGTATCCCATTCACATTTTTTTCAGATTTCATTCTTTGATAAGTGCTAATTCACATATACTTTCAAAAATTTGGATTTTTGGGTACCTTCCATGTGATATTCTTCGTTATCTGCAAGACCACAGCTTAGAAAAGTTAGAGATGCCATTTAGGTTCAATTGAAAGCCAAAGATGTGATTCTATGCGACATCATCTTTGCCGGTAAAAGTTTATGTAATCCAATTGAAGCTCAGACAATACTCCCAGCTGCTTTTAAACGAATTCTAGAGAATATTTCCCTTCATGGGACCTACCAACCTGATCAACAATGTCAATTGATCTTTCTCTATTGTGCTTAAGGGAATGAGAATCCTTCCCTTCATGGTGCCTCTTGGCTTTATCAACTGCCTCGATTGATCTTTCTCTACTATCCAATATTTCCCTGCCATCCTTGTAAGAATGAGAATCATTACCTTTATGTGATCTCTTAGCCCATTCAAGAGACTCAATTGATCTCTCTCTGAAATCCCTTAGCGAATAAGACTCCTTGTTTTTGAAGGACCGTTTCACCTTGCTAATCGTCGAAGCATCGAGAGGTATTTCTCTACCATCAACTCTACTCTCCCTTTCTCCATCATGGGACCTCTTAACCCTATTTCCAACCTCAACCGAATGCCCTCTGCCATGATCAAGAAAATAATTACCCTCGTGACCAGTCCTCTTAACCCTATCGTCGGTCTCAACCGAGCTTTCTCGACCACCCTTCTTAGATTTTTCATAAATATTTTCTCCTTTTGTACTCTGTTGAGATCTATAGCCATCTACATCACTGTAAGTGTCTTTGTCTGTATTTTTGTTTGAATCACTCATTTTCTCTGCTATAAACTTCTCAGCCGAAATTCAAACTCTCGTCTTTTCAAACCCTCATCTCCTTAGGAAAATTCTTGCTCGCGATTCGAACCCTCCACTGCTCCAATACTGCACTTTACACAATAAATTTTCCTTCTTATAAAATATATTTGAATGAAATACCTATTTCACGCGAGCTTTTATTTAACCCTGTTCCGCTGCACGGGGTTTTATAGGCGCACCGCTGAAGTTTCGTAAGATCGTGGTTTATGTTTTGGCGCAGTGTTTTACGACGCACCGGTGCGGAAGAATTGTGAAGCACCGGTACGCTGCAATACTAAGACGCATCAGTGCGGGTTATGATGATGAGCGCACCGGACGAAAAACCAAGAACCTGCGTTGGAAATGGCGCAGTGTATAAAGTTAATTTTTTTGGTATATAAGATCATAATAAAATAATGATAATTCTAAAGTACATGAATTTATTTGCATTATTTTCTAAACTTTATTATGTTACAAAAATTCATATTATTCTAGATTTATTATTTTACAATTATTTACAAATTTACAATTTAAAAATTTTAATAAAATCGTTTCAAATTAATACAATTAAAATTTTCACATTAATACAATTAAATTTTTATAAATACTTTACATACAATTACAACTAAAATTATAATTACAATTACAATTACAATTACAATTTTACAATTTCACATACAATTACGATTAGAATTACAATTACAGTTTTAGAATTTTACATACAATTTCAATTACAACAATAATACAATTAAAATTTTACAAATATTTGGCATACAATTAGAATTAGAATTAGAAATAAATTTATAATTACAATTACAATTTCACAAATATTTTACATACAATTACAATTAAAATTACAATTACAAATACAATTACAATTTTAGAATTTTACATACAATTACAATTACAATTACAATTTTTCAATTTTTCATATATACAATTACAATTAAAATTACAATTACAATCATTTCAAAATAGATTAAATATTACAATTACAACTAAATTTTTAAAAATATTTTACATACAATTAAAGTCAAAATTATAATTACAAATACAAATACAATTTTACAATTTTACATACAATTAAAATTTAAATTTCAATTACAATCACGACATATATTTAATAAATATCATGGTCATTTAATATTAAATTAATTAATAAAAATCACGATCATGATAACCATTGTACAAACATCATATTCAACTAAAAAACACATTCAAATTCGCTAACATCATCGTGATCATGATCATCTAACGAAACACAATTAGCATTGTATAACATCATCACAACACAAACATCAAATAGACATCTCATGTCAAATAACTCATGCTATCACATACACATGTATCTGGAAGTTGCACATTAAATGAACATATCTAACATGACCTAACGATATACACATCATGATGATCACCAACACGTAAATTAAGTACAACTGCAACATGAACATAAAATACATGGACCATATATCTATATATATATATATATATATATATATATATATATATATATATATATATATATATATATATTATTCAGTTATATATATATAGCTGAATAATGTTAAAAATATACAATTGCAATATAAATGTCATGGATCGGCTGGTGGTGCAACATCAATAGCAGTACTAGTGAAGGTTTGCTCAGTCAGTGGTGCAGCCTCGACGGTCAATGGTTCCAGCTTGCTCATGATCAAGAGTATTGCTGGATGCTGCAGGCTGCTGACTGGATGTGGCCGATGGTCCAGCCTGATCTCCATAATGACTGCTGCTAGATGATTGTGGAGGCTGCTCAGCTGGCGCGGTGCGAGGTGAACGATCATGAGATGATGAGTCACTGCTCACGGACTATCGATCACGTGTTGCGTCTCGACAACACCTATAACGTGCAACGGTCCTCCTTAGTCGCATAACTAAGGTCGTAGCTCCTACGACATACCACATCAGGTTTTACATGTCACGCGACATGCCTCTCCACATCTTTAATAGCCTACCATCGGCCTATATGTCTCTCATATGAGCGGGCCTGATGTCTGCCTCAACAATCAATGCAGTGAGTTGGTCACCCAACTCCATCCTGAATCTAGTATCAAGCCGACCGCGCCTAAAAAAAGGTGGTACTGGCTCACCAGCAGGAGCATGTCTCTCTGCACCAGCCTCCTAATGATCCTTGGCATCTGGCATGCCCTAATCGTCATCAATATCCACACCTAGATCATGTGGTGGTGTCGGCATGTCCTCGCCATCAAAAGACCCAATGTCTGCAAAATATATACAAGTACACAACAATAATCAGACAATTTCATTACACAATTTAATAAAAACAAGTTAAAGAACATGTTAGAATAAATTTAAATAAAACAATAATATTACCTCTATCATCTGGCAGCTCATCATCTCTGAAGAGGATTTTGGCTTGCCCTCGCCAATCCAATCTAGCATAAGGACATGGGACCATAATGACGGGCTGCAACTCATCAACACTGGCTAGAAACTCTAGTGCATCATGCGATATCCTCGATGGAAACAAAATCTCGCCCTTCTTGGGCATCATCTGCCCCCACATATGCATTCATGCCTCGAACATCGGCCTACTAGGATTCCCAACAAAAGTAGGCCTCGTCTTTGGAAACCTCTCAAAAAATAAACAAAGAATCTCTGAATCAAAAGGGAAATTGACCCTCCCTTATGCATGAGCATTAAATCTATCTAAGGCTGTACAAAACTGCCGCAAAAAAATGGCAGACCACCTGAAAAGTCATGGCTCATGTACTAAAGAATAAAAATAATATAGAAGCGAGAAACTAATGTGTTTCCCTTCACTAGTGTTATGTGAAATGGTCGAAATCAAAAGTGAGAGGCACCTCACCTCCTCACTACCAAATGCACCAATATATAACTAACCTCCAGCGACCTGAAAATCTGAAGGAGACAGTACATCTGCTCCAATGTATATCTGGGAGTACACTAATTGAATCCCTCCTACATAGCCAACTGGAACCTTTGGCAACGAGGGAAAATCCACCCCTCTCCTCGATAGCCCTGTAATGAAATATATGTCCTCCTTAGTGGGCATGTACCAGTAGTTAGGACCAACATAGAAAGCTTGTCGGTGGGCATTCCACCTGTGGATAAGATTTCTCAAAAACACACCATGGCCCTTTAGGAAAGTAGCCTCCTCATAGAACTTGAGGAGGCCTACCTGCCTTAGGAGCCCCTGGGTATCTGTTGTAATAGGGCGAGGGTACACATCTCTCTCCCTCTCTCGTGCCTCCCACAGGCGAACCATGTCATACTGCTCCACCTGTTGTTGTTGTTGTTCCCCCTCTTCTCTCTAAATGATTGACATATTAAATAATTTTTTTTTATTAAATGATACATGTATTTAGGAATATACATATATAATTTTTTTTAGAAAAAAGAAAACAAAATAGTCGATGCGCCACAAAAAAAAGCCATGCACTGGTTCCGGTGCATCTTTTGTTTGTCACGCACCGATGGCGGTGCCCCAGATGACGTTCAATGCACCTTAGGCAGTGCACCTGAATTTTTTTCAAAGCACCATTGACTATGTACGGTGTCAGGAGTACGATGCGCTGACTAAAATTTACACCCCAGTGCGTATAGTTGGGTCAGTGCACCAACCTCCTGACTTCATTACATAGTCAACGGTGCGGTATTTTACCAGGCCGCACCATTGACCCTATCAAAATGTCGAATGCGTGTGCTGACAAACATACCTGCCTCGGGGCGGATATTTCTATCAATGCACCATGTTGCCGCTATTCCACATGGTCAATGGTGCGCCCGGCTAAATGAACGCACCACACTATTTTTTGAATTTTAAAATAACGCAGTGCACCTTTTAGTACCACCTCGGAAACGGTGCAGATACTGTTAGCACTGGTAGTGGTGCAGCTTGCAAATTTTAGAGGAAGTACCGCTTACCGGTGTGAGATGAACGGCTTGAGTGCACCGCGCGGAATTTTTTTTTTCTATTTAAATGATTAATTTTAAGGTTATTTGAAATTCTGATCTGCTAAAATTCTTAATTATGGAAAAATAAGAAAAATACCTGTACATTTGGTCGTCGAGGAGGCATGTTGGCTGTAGAATTTGCAAAAGAAATTTTGCCCACCGTTTCGCAAAATGCAAGCTAGAGATTGGTGGGAAATGCACAACAGTAGTGCATGCAATGGGTGCAATGGGAGCACCGATGTCAGGGAAGCTCAGACAAGGATAAATTGCATTGGTGCTTGAGAGCTATGAAGCACTGAGAAAAGAAAAAAATGTGGTTTTCTGGCCGTAATTATTATTTTTATTTAAACCTATTCCGTTGTGCGGGTTTTTATAGGTGCACCGGTGCGGTTTTTGTTTTTGCGCAATGTTTTATGACGCATCGGTGCAGAAGTGTTGTAAAGCACCGGTGCTCTACAGTAATACAACGCATTGGGTGGGTGTGTACGAAGCGCACGGTGTCCAGTTTGCCAATGTTTTGTGTGCAGCAGTGCTTTCTCTTATTGAGCGCACCAGTGCAGTTTTGGATGATAAGCACATCGAATGAAAAACATCCGCAAAAACCTCAGCCCGCCAACCTCCTCTAGTAACCTCCGCTAGAAAGGGATGTATGTGGTATTTTTATAAGGGGTTCCTCAAAAACATCTGCTAGAGGGTCTTTTCCTTGTAGTGTATCCACCTCCAACCATTAGGAATTTTCATGAGACAACGTCACCTGGTTCCAAAAAATTCTGGAAATCTAAAGCTCAACTGAGAATAAATCCCATCACACCATGGTTATCCAGGAAATGGAAATGAAAGGATTAAACCACTGTTAAACTAGGAAAACCCATTACAGTGAAAAAAATGAACTAAATAAACACATGCATGAAACACGCATTCACACCCCAGCTGAGAAATCAAACATGCAACCTGTTTCCTACAAAATCTTCCTGCTAAAGCTATTGATAAAACCTTCCCCTTGCTTTCCTTGCTCTGCTTTACTTTCCTTTTCCTTCCTTTTCTTGCTTGCTTTCTCCTTGTGTATCTCTCTCTCTCTCTCTAACACTATTCTCAAGCCAAAACCAACAAAATATAAAACCACCAAAAGCTGTCAAAATATGTGAACTGATTCTATGAAGCCTTTTTATGATTGATGCCTCTATTTTCATCATTTTTCATCTGATTTCCCTTGCATACAAATATGTGTCTCTTCACCTCCCTCTTCTCCCATTATCCTTTATTTTCATAATTAAATGCCAATTATTACCTCTTTTCCTCTTCCAATGCCTTTTCCAATTTCCGTAGTCATTATTAAACAAAATTGATTCCTACTATAGTGTTTTCCCAACATTCAACTTGGAATGCATGTCCCATGACCTTCGTATTTTTTTCCTTTACTATCCTTTCTTACATGAACTTTAACTCGGGGCTATTACAAACCCATCCTCCTCAGGGGAACACCATCCTCGGTGTTCAATGACACTTATGACCAAAAAAATGATAAAAATCAAACATATTTCATATGGGTCTTTATAACATAGCTCGTTGTCGTATTTACAATGACCAATACTAAAAAAAAAACCTACCACTTATTGGAGATTTATAACCCAACTAATCACAATATTCACAACCATATACATATGTAAATATACTATATAATCATTATGTTGATCCAAAAATTAATGGAGCATACAAATCCCACATGTGATCAACCATCTCCCATGTAGCTTCATCAGGCCCAAAGTGCTTCCAGTACACTTTAACTTTCTTTATTGCTTGTTTTGAGAGCATGAGTTGTTTCCATTGCAATATGATTTAAGGTTCTAATGGGAATTCTCCCTCTCTTTTCCACCTATAATAAATACCAATCAATCACGTGATCAACATCCTGCACATATCTCTTAAGTAATGAAACATGCAAAACATTATGTAGTTTCAATGTCGATGATAGTGCAATTCAGTAGGCTACTAGTCATATCCTCTCAAGGATCTCAAAAGGCCCACAATACTAATGTCCCAACTTGTAATATGACCCAATCCTCAATGAGCTCCTCTTGGGCTTGATACACAAGTTTACATGCTCCCTAACTTGAAACTCCTTGAATGCCTTGAGCTGATCTGCATAACTCTTTTTCCTATCATGTGCTTCGTTGAAATTCCTCTGAATTACCTGCATCTCATGTTCTATCTCAACCAAAATATCTGGTCCAATCAATAGCCTATTCACTAGATCACTCTAGTTGATATGAGCATTAAAACTTCACCCATAAAGAGCCTTAAATGGACTCATCCTCAAGGACTCCTCATACACAATTTTATACGAAAACTCTATGCGTGGAAGATACTCCTCCCACTTCGATTGTTAATGCATGACGCAGATCCTAAATATGTCATCGAGAATCATGTTGATCCTCTATGTCTGTACATTCGGTTGTAGATGATAAGTTGTAGTAAAATCCAACTCTCTCACCAAGCTTGCAAACAATTCCTTCCAAAACCTGCAAGTGAAATTATCATCTCTATATTATATGATATTATTGGGAACACCATGAAATATTACTATCTCCCTGATAAATATATGAGCTACCTCACTGGTTTAATTAGTAGAATTAATTGCAATGAAGTGAGCTACCTTACCAAACCCGTCAACCACAACCGTGACAGAATCATGTTTTTTCGATGTTCTCAACAAACCTGTAATGAATTCCATAGAAATGACTTCCTATTTCCATTCTAGAATCAGAATCTGCTGTAGTAAACAAGTTGGATTCATACACTCTGCTTTCACTTATTGATAGTACAAACATATAGAAACAAAATCAACCACCTATTTCTTCAAATTCGGCCAATGATATAACCTTTTAATTGTTGTCAAAGTATTCTAATATCCATGGTGACGTGAATGATAAATTTTCATAGGGCTACATTTTTGTTTTCCTTGATAGTTTCATTTCTTCATTAACACATTAAGTTCACCCCATATCATTATATCATTATTCAGATTTACATTAGCATCCATCAACATATGAAACTATGTAGAAAGAAAAATAACATCATCATCATCTATGAAATGAAATATTAAGGTACAATGGAAGAAGAGCATGCACACATAGAGACACAATGATTAGTCTAAGGTTAGGGAAAAACCCACTATGGGGAAATATCACAAATCATTCTTCTTATATTGTCATCAAATGATTCATCAAGAGAGAGTACAATGATCCGTATCTTGATAATGCAACAAAACAACTACAATATCAGAAACATACTTATACTGAAATATCATAATTCCGAGGACTGTAGTGCATTGTCACTGACTGTAGTTAACTGCTGCATACTGCTTCCATTGTGTTGAACACTGCTAAATAATATTTCATATTGATAACCCATATTTAGGTCCTGGATGGATGCAAAGATACTATGTGTGAGGGGCTATGGTAGATCTGGATGCTACTAGATCATTCTATGTGTGTGTCTTGGGACCAAACAGGACTATAGAAACCTTAGCCTCTTGGGCGCACCCATAAGGACTCGGTATGTTCATATATGGAAGATATGGATGCTACCACACCATTCTGCGCATGTGTCTATGCCAGATATGGACTGCGGAAACCTGAACCTCCCAGAATCCCCCATAAGGACGATGTGTGTGCATCTATGGGAGATGTGGATGCTACAATACCATTATGTGTGTGCGTCAATGGAAAATATGGACTGCGGAAACCTCAACCTCCTAGATGCACCCATAAGGACTCTATGTGTGTGTCTATGGCAGATATTGATGCTACCAGACCATTATGTGTGTTCGTCTATAGCAGATATGGACTGCGGAAGCCTCAACCTCTCAGACGCACCTATAAGGACTTTCTGTGTGTGTTTATGGTAGACCTGGATACTACGATACCTTTCTGTTCGTGTGTCTGTGAAATATCTGGACTGCAGAAACCTCAGCCTCACAAACGTAGCCATAAGGACTCTATGCATGCGTCTATGATAGATTTGGTCACTACCTGACCATTCTGTGTGTGTGTCTATGGAATATATAGACTACAGAAACATTTGCCTACCAGATGAACCCACAAGGACTCTTTGTGTGCTTCTATGGAAGATATGGACGTTACCAGACCATTATGTGCATGTGTCTATTGTAGATCTAGACTACGGAAACCTCACCCTCCTGAACACACCCATAAGGACTCTATGCGTGCATCTTGACAAATATGGATGCTACTATATCATAATGTGCCAGTGTCTAGGGATGAAAAATTTCAGTTACGTGCGAGCGTCTGAGACTTAGAAACCCTAAATATGTGTGAGATTTGACCCTGTAGTTTTGAACCCTTTGCGTGAGCTTTCCTTTGACGAACCTGTGAGAAACAAACAATTGGAGAGACAAGAGAGTGCTTGATGATTGTGTCCAATTGAGCTTGATTTCTCTTCTATTTCTAGGATCTGATGATGGTCCACTTGGGGTTAGGGCCCACTTAACCAATTCAAACATATTCTTAGTACTGACCCATTCCATTATACATGTATGAATAAAATAATTCAAAAATCAACTTTTTCTTAACCAAATAGGGTGATATTTAGGTCGATTTTGGTCCTCCCAAAAACAGGAATTTATTGAAATTATTATCTTCATCATATGAGTTGTACAAAGTGGAATTTGAGTGCAGTTTTATAATTTTAACATTCCCTCTCAACTAGGGAGAATTCCACCTACCAATATTTTTCATTGATCAATATGTAATTTTGGTATTTTCAACTGTAATCACATAGCATCACTGATCATCTATGTCATGTAGTCATCATGGTATGATTGTCTCATCATCACACATCATTGATTTATTTCTCTTTCTTATTTCTTGATTTTTTCTGCTCGAATTTTGAACATTATCGAATCTTAGAAGAAGAATTTGTTACTAAAGGGGATCTTAGTCTACCACGTGCCATCCATTAGGTTACCGCTAGGAGTGTATGCCAATGGGATACTAACCAAAATATCATCATCAATCATATCATCAAGGAGTACATCTCAACTTGTAACCACATTGGGGAGTACATCTCAATTCAGAATATCATGGGAGAGTTATACATCTACAACTCCATGTTGAGCAATATGATATATAAATAGGCATGGGAGTCTATCTCAACCTTGGCATCACATTGGGGAGCTCAATCTCAACCTTGAACCGCATAGGGTTATCTCAACCCATCTTATTGCCTATTGATCTTCCCAACGACGACCTTGAATATTCATGTGGTATAACACCTTCATCATAGTCGACCTGGTTTGTACACCCCATTTACACTCTAAAATCGTTGCCAAATGAGAAACTATATTTCAAACAAGCCTTGCTTGAGGGTATGATGACAACTGTGGTATAATCGGAAAAGACCAAACAAAGGAGCAACATTCTCTAACCCTATGAAGATAGGGGTGAAGCATATTCAACCCTATTAGTAACATAGAGGGGAGTACCCTATTATCCATAGATCGCTCAACCCCAGAATCCCTGTATCTCAATTCCTCACCCTCAGAGCTCAAGCAGGGTAGGAAGAGTTGGCTCAATTTCCTCAATCATTTTTGCACTCATCAAAACTCAAATCCAATATCTTCTTGTCTTAATAGCAGCTGATTCTTGTTCATATAGGAAATAAAATGAAATATTATGTTAGAACATAAACAGACATATAAATCACAAAAGGATAGCATAATCATCCTCCCTCTCAAGGATGTCTCAATCACAAGCCTAAGCTTATCTCGAACAACTGCATTGTCTCAATATATGGAGAAATATCAGTCCCAACTATATATATAGGATTCTCTGTCATCAGTATGTATCCATGCCATATTCAGATCTAGATTAGACAGAGCTTCATATCTAACCATGCTAGCTACATCGTACTCAATCTTGGTCATACTATGGACCACTCATCCAAGATATCAAGGAAGATCTCAAACTAAAAAAAAAAAATCTAAAATTTTCTCTTTAGCAATAATCTAAAATATCAACAATACATCCATGCAATCACATATCCTAGGAGAAATATCGCAGCCTTAAAAATAGAATGTTTCATGCATATATTTCAAAGGATTTTTGGTGGCAACTCTATGTGAATGAAGAAACTTAATCATGAATTGACTCAGGTTTATTACACATCATATATATAAAGATGATTTCTCAAATAAGAACGTCAATGCTTCAATGAAGTGTGAGATGACATGTCAAGTTCAACAACATTTTGAAATTTAAATCGGAGTGTCCAAGGATTTACAACTTTACAATATGAAATTTATTTCCCAAATTTCTGGAATCGATTCTTCGTGCCATTACACATCATTTCAAGCTTCAAAAGCCATCTCTCTTACTTATATAATCATAGGCCCATTATATTTCAAGAGTATACCATTAGTATGTAAAAAGAAAACCATAATCAAAATCAAAGCCATACCTTGGAACTCATCATCCTGATTTGATCAGATGGACATATCTAGATCAGGGAGCTTGCTTCATGCAATGCTCATAACATAATCAACTTTACATAAATCAATGTTGTGTCAATGAATTGAACTCATCATATTTTAGAAGCCAGATCAAAACTGTTATCAAAATCATCAATATCACAACATCAATTCTTTCAACCAGGTGACAGGTAGAGCTCATATCATGTCTTGACTTCTTTTACTATCATGCAAAAAAGAATGTTATCTATCATGACATTACAAGTCATTTATGTCACTATATGTAAATTCATACATCAAGGATAAGTCATGTAGGGGGCCATCCTCATACTGAATCACAATTATCAATACTTCAACCATTATGCTAGGAACAAGGACGCCAATACAAAATCATTTTTCTGAACACCCTCATAATTCATTGAAGGTCACTATGGGCACATAGAATTGACATCATGGAAAATAAAAAATCATTAAATCAAATAATTATTCATCAAGTCAAGTCCGAATTTGTTATCATAGAGAGATCTATATGTATCAATCATTGATTCATATTTCTAAGTCATTGTTAAGCATCATGTCATAGCTCATATATATCAATCAACTAAATCATGTCAAAATTTTGTAGCACAAAATTCAAACATAGTGACATATATATGTATGAATATCTTGGTTAATTAAGAATAAAATATCAATTAAAAAATTCAAGATTTTCTTGCTTACATATCTTACTGATATCTACAACACATCTGTAGTATTCACATATTTCAGGTGAACATCTGATTTCATGCACAATACTTATTTTTTCCTGCGACCAACTATTTACCCCAACAACTTCAGAATTTAGTTTGCAGTGGTAGAATATGTCAAAGACACCTTGATTGAGAGTATATACTGATTTAGTAAACTTTGAATGATGTTCGACTATAGTCAAACCCTTGGATGATTCCTTCGGGTTATCATGGGACCATTTTTAGCTTCCTGGACATTTCCTTAACGTCATCATGCATGCGTCCAGGGGCGAAATATCCAAGTTTTGTGCCTACGTCCAGTTAATGAACCCTAATTTTTGTATGAGCATCATATTTGAGACTTTTCTACAGTTCAATCATGCCAGATTCTCATAGATTGTATTTGAATAGTACAACAAGAAAATAGAAATATGAATCATAATTTTGAGAAGAGATTCTCCCTCTAACTGGGGATCCAATTCATCCATCACTAGCCTATCTCTTCTAATTTTATGCAAAAACATATCCATTAGATCATAAAAATATATCTATCATGGTCATCAACATCATGTCAACAATATTTTATCAAGGGTTAGACTTGAAATATTATGGAAGAAAACAAATGTGACATCATGAACACAATAACAATTTATATCGAGAGAATCCATCAAGTTAGGGCATTCAATTTCACCATATGTCATCAAGACATGACCACAGATAGTAGGGGATAGAGAATATCAATCTCATAGTTATACCTCTATCATAATGGTTACCATGCTTATCATGATCAATAGTATCAAGTTAGGTCGTTTAATAAATATTTACCAAAAATAGTGTAAATCTCTCTTTCCATGAGCTTTCATCAAGCTTATCACAAACATTATCATTAATATCATGCAAAGGAATTAATGAGCTAACCTTCTATGTGGAATCCATCATGTCTTATGTATTTCAAGTATCAAGATTATCATCTACTAGAGTCTAGCGTTCTTTATAGGATCAAGATATCCAACAGATAGATGTTATCCAAACATCAAGTATACCATTATATCCAAGATAACCAATAAGTAACCTTCAAGAAAAACATCATGATCAAAATTTTCAATACTAGGAACACCATTCCATTATAGGAACCATATTACCAAATCACTTTCATATGCATGCATGAGATATATGAGAAGGAGACACTCTCAACATATTATAGGGCTAACATTGCTATTCAATATTACAATTGAAACATAACATTGAGATAGTATCCCATGCATACCTTGTAGTATTCAAATACCTGTGCACATCCACAAAGGCAACTTATAGTTCTTTTCATCTTTTCATCAGGTGTCTTTTTACCTTTTTCCAGATCTATATTTTATTTCCTACATATCAAATGATCCTTAAGAAGGATGCACTTATCACATCTCATCAAGGAGGTTAGAAACTTCTCGTTACTCAAAATATGCATGCAGGAAATATAAGAAATAATAATCATAATCATATCGATTCCATAAGTCTAAAGAAGAGTAAAGTCACAGCGAAGCATAATAAATCAAGGAATACTTATATTCAATGATAGATGATACTCTTCCTCTTAAACATATATTAAAGAGCCATTACTATCCATTTTCCATATACTAATGTTTCCTTCAATAAAATTTATCAATAATCAGGCCGTCTAGAGGCTATCCAATTTAGGGCATCATCAAATCATATCTCATGTATTTACATCAACTAGGGTTTCACTCAAACCCTAACCATCAAAATATTATGCACTAACTACCTAGGGTTTTCTTCATACCCTAGAATTATTTTAGGTCTCCACCATCCTCTTCTTGCTTCAATGAAATGTGTCTCCATGGAGGTGATCTCCATGGCTTTTCTTCAGTCCAAATTTTAAACAATGTTAATTTTTCATAGGGCTACATTGTTCTTTTCTTTGATAGTTTCATTTATTCATTAAAACATTAATCTCACCCCATATCATTATATGTTTATTCATATTTACATTATCATACATCAACATATGCAACTATTTAGAAAGAACAATAAAATCATCATCATCTATGCAGCGGAATATAAAGGAACATTAGATGAAAAACATGCACATATAGGGACATCAGGATTGGTTTAAGACCAGGGAAAAACCCACTATGGGGAAAACCCTTGCAAATTATTCTTCTTAGATCATCATCAAATGGTTCAATAAGACATAGTACAATGATCCATATCTTCATAATGCAACAAAACAACTAGAACATATTAAACATACTTATACTAAAAGATCATGATTCTGAGTATTGTATTCCATTGTCAATGAATGTAGTTAACTACCGGATACTGTTGTCATTATGTTTAAAACTGTTGAATACTACTGCATAATCATAAACCATATTTAGGTCCTAGATGCATGCAGAGATATTGTGTGCATGTGTCTATGGAAGATTTGGATGCTACCAGACCATTTTGTGTGTGCATATGAGGACCAAACTGGACTGCAAAAACCTCAACCTCCCAAACGCACCCATAAGGACTCTGTGTGTCCCTCTATGGCAGATCTGGATGCTACCAGACCATCTTGTGTGTGTGTCTGGGGACAAAATTGGATTGCATAAACCTTAGCCTCCCGAACACACCCATAAGAACTCTGTGTGTGCGTCTGTGGAAGATTTGGATTCTACCAGGCCATTATGTGTGTGCATCTATGGAGGATATGGACTGTAGAAACCTCAGCCTCCCGGACGCACCCATAAGGCGCATGCATCTATGGCAAATCTAGACGCACCCATAAGGCGCATGCATCTATGGAAAATCTGGACGCTACCATACCATTCTATGCGTGTGTCTATGGCAAATTTGGACTACGCAAACCTCAAACTTTCGGATGCACCCATAAGGACTCTATGCGTGCATCTATGGTAGATCAAGACACTACCAAAACATGTTGTGAAAGCTTCTATGGAATATATTGACTGCATAAACCTTAGCCTCTTGGAAACACCCATAAGGACTTTGTGTGTGCGTATATGGCAGATTTGGATGCTATTATACCATTTTGTGCATGCATCTATGACAGATATGGACTGAGGAAACCTCAACATCCTAGATGCAACCATAAGTACTGTGTGCATGTGTCTATTGAAGATCTAGACACTACAAGACCATTATGTGTGTGCGTTTATGGAAAATCTATACAGTGGAAACCTCAACCTCCCAGACGGATTCAAGGGGCTTTATGCATGCATCTATGGCAGATCTCGACACTACTAGATAATTTTGTGCCAATTTCTAGGGATGAAAAACTTCAGTTACGCGTGAGAATTTGAGACACAGAAACCCTAGATACGTGAGAGCTTCGACTGTGTTGTTTTAGATCCTTTGCACGAGATATCCTCCGACAAACCTATGTGAACCAAACAATAGGAGAGAGAAGAGAGTGTTTTATGATTGTGTCCAAATGAGCTTGAGGTCTCTTCTATTTATAGGGTTTCATGAGGGTCCTCTTGGGGTTGGGGCCGAGTTAACCAATTTCATATGTGCTTAGGACTGACCCATTCCATTATACATCTATGAATAAAATAATTTAAAAATAAACTTCCTCTTAACAATATAAGGTGATATTTAGGTCTATTTTAGTCCTCTAGAAAAGAGGAATCTATTGAAATTAGTATATTCATCATATAAGTTGTAAAAATTGGAATTTGAACGTAGTTGCATAATTTTAACACTGAGCACAACTTGAAATGAAACTATCTCAAGATAATTTTCTTGAGTTGACTGCTATCCATCACATAGATAATCTTCCTAATTATGCCCAATCCATCCGTTGTCAGGTGACACTCCTCATCCCTATCACCTTTACCTTGATGATGTGATTTGTACCCCAATTGCTGATACCCATCATCATTTTTCCATTCTTGTAAGATCTGCTCATGCAAATCTGTCCCATAGGAACAAACTATTGTAATATGATTCACCTGCACTCTTCTACTAAGAGGATTTGAAACCTTGTGCTCCTTACCCTTAATACACTTGATCTCAAAGTTAAACTCACTAAGGGTAGCCAACCATCTATATTTCCTGGCATTTATATTGTGTTGGTCAAACAAGTACCTCAATCCACTATGATTGCTCATTAGAATAAACCTCCTCCCATGAAGATAATGTCTCCACATCTTTAATACATGAATGGTAGATGCCAACTCAAGATCATGAGCCACATCATTTTTATCATGTTCATTCAACTTCCTTGATTCATAGCATACCACCTGCCCTTTCTACATTAGGACTCCACCAATTCCTCTCTTTCAAGCATTTGTACATACAATGAACTCTTTATCAGGATCTAGAATCCTCAATACTGGAGAATTTATAAGCAAATTCTACAACTGATCAAAACTAGCTGCACACTCCTCAGTCCATTCAAACTTATTTCCTTTTCTTTGCAAAGATGTAATAGGATAGTCAATTCATGAGAAATTCTTAATGTACCACATGTAATAAACCGATAATCCCATGAATGATGTGACCTCATCCACATTCCTAGGAGATTTCCACTCCATGGTAGCTCTAATATTCTTCAGGTCCACTCCTATACCTTCCTTGGAAACAACATGTCCAAAGTAATGAACTTCAATGTTAAAGAAGCTGCATATTCTAAGCTTGGCATGCAATTAATGCTCACTCAATAACATTAACATTGTTACTCGATGCTTTGCATTCTCTTCCTCATTTTTAGGATATATCAATATATCATTAACAAATATTATCACAAACTTGTCCAGATAAGGATCCAATACAATATTCATCAAACACATGGAAGTAGTTGGAGCATTATTGAGACAAAAAGTGACCACCACAAACTCATAATTCCCATACCTCGTATAGAATTTAGTATTACAAATATCTTCTTCTTTTATGCGCAGCTTATGATATCCATATCTCAAGTCAATATTTGAGAACAATGTTGGTCCCTTCAATTGACCAAACAAGTCATCAATCTAGGGAAAAGGGTACTTGATCTTGATAATAACCTTGTTTAACTGCTTGTAATCAATGAAGAACCTGAGAATACTATAATTCCTCTTCACAAACAACACTTCGGCACCCAAAGAGTATGCACTTGGCCTTATGTATCCTTTATCAAGCATTTCCTTTAGATGAAACTTCAATTATACCAACTCTAGAGTGCGCATCTTATAAGGTGCCTTTGATATTGGTGCTACTCCTAGTACCATCTCAATAGAGAAATCCACTTCCCTATGAGATGGTAACTCGAAAATATCTATTAGAAATTTATCTGAATTGAGGATTATTAGTAAATTCTATGCTAAGTACCTCTTTCAGATTTTAAACTTACTTTCTTCTTATGTGCATATATTTGAACTGAATAGCAGGTTACTTCAACAATTTCTTTTAAGTGTTCTGCAACAGTATAATTCCATGAACAAATTGTAAAGCATGAAATCATCAAACACTTGAAAATAAATGTGCATCAAACAAAAATAAAAAATCCATCGATGAAGGAGTTCACCCCTCCTGGGCTACATCCCCTGGCCCGTCAACATGACTAGACCTCTCTTGTATTTGGTGTCAAAATTACATATCAGTTTTCTGCCAATAACATGTGGCTATTACTCGTTCAAGGTAATGTTCTCCTACAAATAAATATCACGATATCAACAGCACAACATATCTCCTACAGAGATGACATACTTTCATCGGTGAGAGCTAGAAACCCCTCACAAGTACCCTTCATTTCCACACTAAAGAATACAATAAGCAACTTCATGAATAAAGAATTCAAACCAGATATAAACCATGTTGGTCACAGTTGCTGCAAAAAGCTTTCTAGAGGTGGGAAAAACCCTACAAGGTCTCCTCCATGCTCAACAACTTCCAAAACTGCTTCAAACATCTGATTGATCCATATACCTTACTTGCCAAACCTACAATATGACCTTGACTATGTGATAAAATTAGTAAACAGAGGTTACCAATGGATTCATAGCATCAAAAAACTCCTAAGTGGTCTCTTCTAGCTCTTCAATTCGTCTTCAGGTGAAGCAGATATGGCCTCCTCTTCTAGTGGCCCTGGGCATCTTTAATCTTCAAGATGGAAAAATCCCTTCTAGAAGTACTCCTCTACCTTTGCATATTTCGCCAATGAGTCAGGAATGCTTGAAAATGACTACCTAGCCTCTTCCCGTGCTCAATTTTTTCGAAAACTTCCAAAGTTATGACTTCTTCGAGTTTCTCCTTGGAAAACTCTGCTAAAACTGGAGCAACTCCAGTTAACTCCAACAGAACTGGAGATCCTGCCGAAATTGGCAGACTCTGTCAACTTAAAATGCATGGATAAACTCGCTTTAACTGCAGATTAGTGGTGGTTAATTGTGTTTTAGGCGTGTTTAGAGCGCTAACTCTGCCATTAGGGATAAGCCTTCGTCGTGGTCATGAGCCGAGGGTCTCGTGCTAAGGGGCTAGCCCTACAGGCCTGGCCCCTCTTTTCCTCCGATGAAACATATTTGAAACTTCATATAGAAATTTTAACCTTAGTCTTATAATAACTAATTTTGTGGTCTATTGGTATGGCAGTTGTGTGTTGCGAGCGAGGTCGTAGGTTTGACCCTGACCTTCGCCTGTCCTCCCATATGAAATTTTATTCGACCATATAATGTCATTTCTACCTTTGGGAGGGGCACATGGCGGCCTTCAAGCTAGCCACTTGTTGTCACCCGATTGGTCCAACCAACACCCAATCAAATTTCAAAAAATCACCAACCTCATCAACCAATCCCGAAATGACACTTGTCAGCTCCTCATTCAACCAAAGAAAAATTCGAGTTGACCAAAATTGACCTTGCACATTCAACTGCCATGTCAGTAGTACGAACTGCTGACTGGGCATCTAACTGTCTTTTTTTTTTAAAATTTACGTGTCTAGAAAAGTGAACAGAAGTCATATGTTTAACAATTGAAGGTATAGTTCCTTCATTCTTCTAAACTTGACTCAATCGAAGTTTGAAGTGTTGTGACGACTCTTTTTCATGTTGAACTTGAACTAACACTTCACCAAAGGTTTCAAGTTAGTTATTCTTCTGAACTTTTCCATGTTGCTATGACCAAGCATAAGAACATCCTCCCCAAGAAGTATTCAATGGCTTTTATTTGCAAAAATCCTTATCAAGGATAAAATCCAAAAGACTTTGACATAAACCAATACAAGTTGTACATGGTAAATACTTGTAGAAATTGAGTGTTGAACGCATTTGAACATATAAAATGATTTCCGACATAATCAAAGAGAAATAAATTTTACAACATGGAGACTCCTTAACACCCAAATTTTCCATTTCCATTAACTAACAACCAAGCCAAACTAACTTAAACATGCTATAAAAAAAACCACTGTTTATCCATGAACTATCACTTTTACAGATTACCCACTATAGAAATATGCACCTAGTACAAACAAAGACTTACAATCTGCAACTGGACAATTAGCGTGAACATTTCTTACCCAACATGGTAACTTAACCCTCTATTTAAATTTTTCCTTTTTTGAAGTTGCTTCATGGATATAAATTCTTTATTTATAAAAATTTATAAAATTACAAATTCCTCTTTCCAAATTAGAATATTCATGGAGCAAAATTCCCTCAAATTTAATGAAAGGTCAAAATCGCACGTGTCGGAGTTCCAAGAATGAGTCAATTGCCCAATTAAATTAAATCAATGATGTGAGTAGCGTATGATTGAAGTTAATCATTATTTTTGCGTTGAGAGGCACAATATGACCTCGATGTGAGGTATGTTACTTCTTGAAAAAATAATAAATTTTGTTTTTTCTAATGTTGGTCAAAGCATTAACCTAATCTTGAATTTTATATAACTTGAATATTTAGATTATATGTAACTTTTTTAACTTATTAATGGGCTGAGATTAACTATTAAAATAAAACTATGTATTATTTATATAATTTGAATGGATAGTAAATTATCTCACCCATTTAATAATTGCTTTATTATATACGTGAATTTGAATGGATCATAAATTTACCTTTAACAAAATAATTTACCACATTGAATTTCCAAATTAAGTAAAATTTTAAACATCTTTACTCTTTACTAAAGTAAATACCATTTCCTAAATCAAAGGAAAAGAGTTAATTCAACACAAACAATCAAAATCCAAAATCTTTTAATATTTCTTTTAATTAAATATTTGTAAAATGAATCTTTAAAAAGAAAACTCATATTCTATGGATAAATTAAAATATTTAAAGACATAAATATTTCCCCATCAAGGTTGCAATATTTTAAAATTTAAATAAATAAAAATATAAATAAACATGAGGTAGGGTAAATAAATAAAACCTATTTTTATACTTACTCCATAGCTATGGTATATATATATATATATATATATATATATATATATATAAACTAGATGTATGGTAAATAAATAAAAAATATTTTTATATTTACTCCATAAACCTTTTTATATTTAAAAAAAAACTTAAAAAAGAGGTTTTATTTAGATGAAGCCTATGAGACGAATACCACGGGACAAATTAATATTGATACCATGGGCTAAATACCATGGGCCAAATACCATATTTATAAATTAAGTATGGTAAATAAATAAATATAAAAGAGGTATAAAGAGTTATGATAAATAAATAAATATAAAATAGGTAGAAAGAGGTATGGTAAATAAATAAATATAAAAGAGGTATAAAGATGTAAGGTAAATAAATAACAATATATCAAATGGGATTATAAATAAAAATCTAATTATATAACAAGCCTATGGGCCAAATATCATAGTAAATAAAAGAGGTATGGTAAATAAATAAAATATAAATAAACCAGAGGTATGGTAAGTAAATAAAACCTCTCTTCATATTTACTCCATAATCTGCTTTATATTTACGAATATTTATGTTGGCATTAGTTTACATAACTAATAATAAATAGAGAGACATAGAGAAGTGGAGAGAGAGAGAGTGTGATAAGGGAGAGATGGAGAGAGAGTGTGTCTGTTTAGGGGTGAGATAAAGAGACAAAGTAGGATGTATGGAAAGAAAGGGGAGACAAAGGAAGGACAACAGAGAGGAGGAGAGTGATTGGGGAAGAGAGAGTATTGGAGGGAAGCGAGAGAGAGACAGAGAGAGAGAGAGATCAGAGAAGAGAGAGGGAGTTAGGAGAGAGAGAAGGAGAGAGAGAGAGAGAGAGGAAGGATGAGAGAGAGGACTTGAGAGAGAGGAGGAGAGAGGGATTGATAGAGAGGAGGAGTTGGAGGGGGAGAGATGTAGGAAATAAGAAGTACATAGAGTGAGAAGTGGAGAGAGACAAGGGGTGATAAGGGGGAGATAGAGAGAGAGAGTGTATGTTTTGGGCTGAGATAAAGAGACAAATAAGGAGAGATGGAGATAAGGGGGGGAGGGAGAAGGAGATATAAGGAGAGAGGGAGGGATATAGAAACATAGTTGGTGGGTGAATAAAGAGAGAGAGGGAGAGAGGGATGGGAGAGAAAGGGAAACATAGGAAGGAAGAGAGAGGATGTGAGAGAGTGGACAGAGGGAGGGAAAGAGAGATGGACTTGGAGGGGGAGGGACAGGGAGCTAAGAAGAAATACATAGAGATAGAAAGGTGGAGAGAGAGAGAGTGAGTGAGTGATAAGTAAGATGGAGAGAGAGGGAGAGAGGACAAAAGGAGGAAAGAGAGATATTAGTGGGGGAGAGGGATAGAAGGGGAAGATAGAGATATAGATGGAAGGTGAAGAGAGCGAAGAAAAGAGAGATGGGGAGAGGAGGGGATTGACAAAGAAATTGATATATATGGAGTTCGAGAGTGTGTGTGTTTAGGGGGGTGAGATAGAGAGACCGAAAAGAAGAGATGGAGGGGGATATGGATATGGATGGAGGGTAGAGAGAGGGAAGAATATTTCTCACACTAGATGGATTGATATAAGTGGAGATGGTGATTTATAATCCTATTTGATTATTTTCACTATATGCATCGATTTTAGTGTAGATATCTATTTCTAATGGTATTTGATTACTTGCACTGGATGCATTGATTTTAGTGTAGGTGGTGATTTCTAATACAATTTGATTGCTTGCACTGAATGTGTTGATTTCAATTTAGATGTCGATTTATAATTGTATTTGATTACTTGCACTTGATGAATTGATTCCACTGTAGATGATTTCTAATCCTATTTGATTGTTTTCACTAAATGCATTGATTTCAGTGTAGATGGTGATTTCTAATCCTATTTGATTTCTTTGGGTAAATGCATTGATTTTAGTGTAGATGTTGGTTTCTAGAGAGAGAGAGAGTAAGTGATAAGGAAGATGAAGAGAAAGGGAGAGAAGAAAAAAGGAGGAAAGACATATATTAGTGGGGGAGAGGGAGAGAAGGGGAAGATAGAGATATAGATGGAAGGTGAAGAGAGGGAAGAAGAGAGAGATGGGTAGAGGGGGTGATTGACAAAGAGATTGATATATATGGAGTGCGAGAGCATGTGTGTTTAGGGGGGTGAGATAGAGAGACAAAAAAGAATAGATGGAAGGGGATATAGATATGGATGGAGGGTGGAGAAAGGGAGAAATATTTCTTGCACTAGATGGATTGATATAAGTGGAGATGGTGATTTCTAATCCTATTTTATTATTTTCACTAGATGCATCGATTTTAGTGTAGATATTTATTTCTAATGATATTTGATTACTTGCACTAGATGCATTGATTTCAGTGTAGGTGGTGATTTCTAATACAATTTGATTGCTCGCACTGAATGTGTGGATTTCAATTTAGATGTCGATTTGTAATTATGTTTCATTACTTGCAGTAGATGAATTTATTTCAATGTAGATCATTTCTAATCCTATTTGATTGTTTTCACTAAATGCATTGATTTCAGTGTAGATGGCGATTTCTAATCCTATTTGATTTCTTTGAGTAAATGCATTGATTTCAGTGTAGATGTTGGTTTCTAGAGAGAGAGAGTGAGTGATAAGGAAGATGGAGAGAGAGGGAGAAAGGATAAAAGGAGGAAAGAGAGATATTAGCGGGGGAGAGGGAGAGAAGGGGAAGATAGAGATATAGATGGAAGGTGAAGAGAGGGAAGAAGAGAGAGATGGGGAGAGGGGGTGATTTACAAAGAGAATGATATATATGGAGTGCAAAAGCGCATGTGTTTAGGGGGGTGAGATAGAGAGACAAAAAACAAGAGATGGAGGGGGATATAGATATGGATGGAGGGTGGAGAGAGGGAAGAATATTTCTTGCACTAGATGGATTGATTTAAGTGGAGATGGTGATTTATAATCCTATTTGGTTATTTGCACTAGATGCATCGATTTATTGTAGTTATTTATTTCTAATGATATATGATTACTTGCACTAGATGCATTTATTTTAGTGTAGGTGGTGATTTCTAATACTTTTTGATTGCTTGCACTGGATGTGTTGATTTCAATTTAGACATCGATTTATAATTATATTTGATTTCTTGCACTAGATGCATTGATTTCAATGTAGATTACTTCTAATCCTATTTGATTGTTTGCATTAAATGCATTGATTTCAGTGTAGATGGAAATTTCTAATCCTATTTGATTGCTTTGAGTAAATGCATTGATTTCAGTGTAAATGTTGGATTCTAATCTTATTTGATTGCTTGCATTAGGTGCATTGATTTCAATGTAGAAGTTATTTTCTAATCTTATTTGATTGCTTGCATTAAATGCATTTATTTCAATTTATATGTTGATTTATGATTTGATGTAATTGGATATATTACGGTACATTAATTTTAAAGTGATTGGATTAACAATATGCATTGATTTTAGTGTAAGCACAAAAATTTATTGACAATGTACATTGATTTTTGTGTTATAGTAATTTAACCTATTAAAAATGGAGAGCAAGAGAGACAAGGTATCATGTTTACTACAACAGCTCGAGCTAAAGATTTAAATGGTTTATGATTTAAATTTTCTTTTTTCATATAATCGATATGAAAAGATAACAAAACTAACAAGGGTGGCAATAAGAATAGTAGAAAAAAATAGTTTGAGATTGATCACAATGAAGACTATTTGTGACATGCATACATTATTATTATTCACATTTTCTATCTTTCAACACTATTATTTTTACTTTGCATTCAAAAAAATATTTCATCATTTTTCATCATTATAGTTATTAACAATATTTATCATCTCAACGAACCGAGGTAACTAAGAAAATTTAAAATTAAAATGACCAAGTTAATCTCAGAAATATTTAGCATATTTAAAATGATTATATTAATATTTGATATATTTACATATTATTGATAAAATTAACCATATCTTAGATAGATTTTCCTTACCAGCACATGACTCAAACCAGCCTAGATCCATGTTAACTCCATCTTAACTCCAGATCTGTCAAGCGCCAATCTCTTCCCTCTAGGCGCTTGAGAGGGAAGAAATCTCTTCCCTCTCGGTGCTTGATAGATCCGGAGTTAAGATGAATCTAAGGTGGTTTTAATATTTTCTTGCCTAATAAAATTAAGTCAATACACTTATGAAGTAGATTGCAAAAAAATTAATTTCAAAATTCAAAGGTTGTTGAATAGAGTTGAGATAATCACAATTCGCGAAAACTTCAGCTTTCATGCATCATGATAATTATGAATGTGGTCAACTTGAACTTTGAATGACCTGCTGACATGATTTCCACTTCGACAGGATAGGAGTTGGTAGGAATCTCACTCAAATTTGATGACATTGGTGTCCTTTTCGAGTAATTGAACAAAGAATGTTAACGGGCGGCTGTATTTCATGGAAAAATCACCCGTCAAATTCCATCCCTGTCGATGGGGGCGACGAAGAAAAGGAAATGAAACTAACAATTAAGCACATGTCAAAAGCTTTGCAACTATTAAACCTCAAAGGAAGAAATATAGCTTATATAAACCAGGCTCTCTGTTGTTGTATGCATTTTTGTCTTTTAATTACACATTTCTTTACAGATATGGCCGCCTCCTCGAAAGTTTCTCAGAATAAGCGAGGCAGAAGTGGGTACCGAAATGTGTTAAAATATATAATTACTTCCTGCATGCAGAAGGTAGAAAAATAGTTAGGTGAACTAGTTGAGTTGAGTTATAGACAGATTTGGTGAGTGAGTTAAGCGAGTTAATCAAGTTTAGTTATGTGAGAGTGTGTGCATGTCAGTTTAGGTTAAATACCCATCACCGGATTCATTGTATTCAGAGTTTCTGATGTAGAGTAATTGAGATTAATTGAAAAGTCGCAGCTCATTGTTTCATGTGAAATATTTGTGTTATTGTGTGATTGAATCCTATGGCTATCCAACAAATTGGTATCAGAGCTGAGAAAGGATCAGAAGATCCGTGGGTGAGCAGATCCAGTGAAGAAGGAAAAGAGCAAAAAGCCGTAAAAAAAAAATTACCCACAGAGATTCGCACGATTTCAGTGCAGCATTTGTGGACAGTCCAAAACTTCTCCCAAAACCAACTACAAAACTTTTGCAAACTTACGATTTTCTCAAAATCAAGTTTAGATCACAGTTTACCTTCATCGGGGGTGCGGAACCCAGTTTAGAAAAATTAAAATGCCGACAGCGTGAGAAGGATCACCGTGTGCAGGTCAACGCCAGGTTCAAAGTTTGGGTTAATTTTTTTTACAGTACGTAAGCTGTCAAAGGAATTATTTTTTTTGGATTTATGGGCCTTGAATCACACGAGGGAGATTTAAAAGGGAGATTTCATATATACTTTTAAAAGGCATTTGCGTTGAGTAATAAAGGAATGCATTAAAGTTTTTTTTTTTTAAAAGACATGAGGATAGCTATTATAATAAATCTTTATTAAAAGATTTTATTATACAAGATATTTGTTATATATAATTTTTTTTTTTTAATTATTATATAAAAATATATATATATAAAGGTTTTTTATAAACTTTTATAAACAAAAAATATATATATTTTTTATAAAACCTAGGGTTTTATTAAAAGAGATTTTGTTTAAAGGAGCTTTGCACAAGTTTCTAAAAGACAAAAAGAGGAGAATTTTAGGGCTTTTGTCAGAGAAGATTTATTTTTTGAGGCAAGATGGCCACATCAAGTTTTCAACCACAGCTTCCTTCTTTCAATGAGAAAGATTACAATATGTGGGCTATTAAAATGGAGACTATGCTAAAAGCACATGATGTATGAGATCATGTCAAGTTTGGGTTTGCAAAACCTCAAGATGATGCAGAAGAACAAGCCCTCAGTAATGCAGAGAGGGAACAATGGAAGAAAGACAAGCGGAAGAATGCACAAGCGTTGCTTCTTATCTAGCAGGGAGTGGACCGCGTAGTGTTCCAGAAGATCATGATAACCTCTTCAGCAAAGGAGGCATGGGAAACTTTGGCGACAAGCTATCAAGATATGGCCAAAGTTAACATTGTTAAACTGCAGAATAATAAGTGAGACTTTGAAAGTTTGCAGATAAAGGAGACAAAAGACATTGATTCCTTCATGAATAGGGTCATGTCTATCGTCAATCAGTTAAAAATCTATGGTGAAGATGTTAAAGATCGAACGGCGATTGAGAAGGTTCTTTGATCTTTGTCTACCAAGTTTGATGTTGTGGTAGCAGCCATAGAAGAACAAAGGACTTGGAAAAACTGACAGTTGATGAGTTGATGGGATCCCTTCTCTTGCATGAGGCAAGGATCGACAGAAATAAGAATTCCACTTTCGAAACTGCCTTCAAAAGTCAATTTTATATTTCAAGAGGTTGAGGCAGAGGTGGATCAAGAGGTAGAGGACGAGGCAGCAGCTATGGTGGTCAGAGAGATGGCCGAGAAGAGAATGAGCATCAAAGTGGAAGCAGTAGTAGCATAATTTTTCATAACAATCAAAGGTCTGACAAATCAAAGGTAAAGTGCTATTACTGCAATAGATTTGGTCATTATGCTCGTGATTGTAGCAAGAAGATTACTGATCAAGGCAATAAGAGAGCTAATGTTATTACAGAAAATACTAACTCTATGTTTCAAGCATGCAACACCATGCATGCACCATCTAATAAGGTCTGGCTATTAGACAGTGGTTGCAGTAACCACATGACAGACATCAAGAATTTGGTTGCCAATTTGGATGTCTCAGTGAAGACAGAGGTAAAGTTGGGGACTGACAACACTGTGGATGTAGATGGCAAAGGAGTGGTCAACATTGTGACCAAGCAGGAGGAGCCAAAGACCATATTAGAGGTATATTATGTCCCTGGACTCAAACACAATTTGATTAGTGTTGGTCAATTGATGCAGAAAGGATACAAAGTTATCTTTCAAGGGAAAGAGTGTGTTATTTACGACAAATCCCCAAGCAAGTAGCTGATTGCAAAGGTGCAGATGACGAGGAACAGACTCTTTCCTATAATTATGAACTACAATGATCAGGTTAGTTCTTTTATAACTGCATGTTATGATGATTACTGGATATGGCACTTTCGGTTTGGACACTTGCATTTTTCCGGTTTAAAATTGTTGTAGTAGAAACAAATGGTCAGAGGTTTACCTCCCATCAAAGAACCTGCTAGCACTTGTGAGTGTTGCATCTTGGGAAAGAAACACCGTGAAAGTTTTCCGAAAGGAGTTTCTTACAGAGCAAAGAAACCACTTGAATTGGAGCATACCGACCTGTGTGGAGCTATGAGGACACAGTCGATTGGTGGAAGTTGTTACTTCCTCACCTTTATTGATGACTATAGCAGGAAGACTTGGGTTTACTTTTTGAAGCAGAAGTCTGAAACTTTTGCAAAGTTCAAAGAGTTCAAAGCTTTAGTGGAGAACCAAAGTGATCGACAGATCAAGGTATTGAGATCGGATCGTGGTGGAGAATACAATTCGAAGGCATTCCATGAGTACTGCAAACAACATGGAATCAGAAGACAGTTTACAACCAAATACACACCACATCAGAATGGTGTAATAGAGAGAAAGAACCAAACAATCATGATCATGACAAGGAGCATGTTGAAAGCAAGACACTTGTCTAATTAGTATTGGGCAGAAGCAGTTGCATGTATTGTTTATGTGGTAAACAAATCTCCTACAAAGAGCATGATGAACAGAGTTCCAGAAGAAGCATGGTCAGGTATGTCATGCAGTGTATGTCATTTTAGAGTTTTTGGATGTGTAGCCTATGCACATGTGCCTAAGCAAATAAGAGGAAAATTAGATGATCAAAGTGAAAAATGCATTTTTACTTGTTATAGTGAGCAATCAAAAGCTTACAAATTGTATAATCCTGTCACCAAGAAGACAATCATTAGCAGAGATGTTGTGTTCAAAGAACAAGAGTCATGGAACGGGACTATAGACACACTAACCGATGGACAAAAACCATTGATGAAAGAGGATGATGTAGAAGAAGAGGAGCAGCAAGAACCAAGAGAGCAGACAACAAACAGAGTCACACCAGCAAGGACTCCAAGATTTCCAGAGCAGCATGGATCTTCAAGCAGATCAACAGACCAGAATTCTCGAAGCAGCGAATCAGGTAATGAATCAAGCAATGGTAAGAAAAAGATGAGAATTCTGAAAGATATTTATGATGATTTAGATGTTAGTTCAAATTTTGCATTGTTGGCATTCTAACCTTCTTCGTTTGAAGAAGCAATCAGAGATGACAATTGGGTGCAAGCCATGGATGAAGAGATGAATTCAATTGAAAATAATGATACATGGGATTTGGTTGATTTACCAAACAATAAAAATCTCATTGGTATGAAGTGGGTGTACAAGACTAAAGTCAATGAGAAATGTGATATTGACAGATTTAAAGAAAGACTTGTAGCCAAAGGATTCTCACAGCAACCGAGAATAGACATTGGGGATAAAATCTCTCCAGTAGCCAGATTGGATATTGTAGGAGAAATTCTAGCGACAATAGCTCAGAAAAAGTGGAAAGTATATCAGATGGATGTCAAATCAGCCTTCTTGAATGGAATTCTAGAAGAAGAAATCTATGTGCAGCAGCCTCCAGGTTATGAAGTTGAAGGAAAAGAGAATAAAGTTTACAGATTGAAGAAAGCGCTCTATGGACTGAAGCAAACACCTAGATCATGGTATAGTAGAATCAGCAGTGACATGATCAAGAATAAATTTTACAGAACCAGCATTGAGCCTACATTATACACAAAGGTAAATGAGCATGGACAGATTTTGATAGTTTGCTTATATGTTGATGATATGATTTTTACAGGTGATCTTGAAATAGATGAATTTAAAATAGCCATGATGAAATAATTTGAGATGACAGATCTAGGTCTCATGAAATATTTTCTTGGCATTGAAGTTGAGCAATCTGAAAAAGACATTTTTATTTGCCAAAATAAGTATGCAAAAGATTTGTTGAAAATATTCAGGATGGATAATTCCAAACCTCTACCTACACTAGTTGCAACAAGTACAAAGTTAAGTAAGGATGATGAAGGAGCGGATGTCAATCCAACTCTATTGAAAAGATTGGTTGGCAGCCTCATGTATCTCACAGCGACAAGACCAGATATTATGCAGGGAGTAAGTTTGATTTCCAGATTAATGGAGACTCCAAAAGACACACATTGGAGTGTTGGAAAAAGAATTCTGAGATACATAGCAGGAACCAGAGATTATGGCATAATGTATGCAAGTACAGAAAAGAAAGAATTGATTGGATATACAGATAGTGATTTTGCATAAAGTTTGGATGATCGAAAGAGCACATCCGGTTATGTGTTCCATCTCGGTTCAGGAGTGATAGCATGGGCATCTAAGAAGCAACCTATTGTGACATTATCATTAGCAGAAGCAAAATATGTAGCAGCAACTTTAGCAGCATGTCAAGCAGTATGGTTAAGAACAGTATTGGATGGACTCAAGCAGAAACAACAAGGATCAACAGCGATATACTGTGACAACACATCAGCTATTGCAATATCCAAAAATAGTGTGTTTTATCAAAAGAGCAAGCATTTTGATACTATATATCACTTTATTCGAGAACTTGTGAGCAATGTAGAAGTTCACTTGAAGCCTTGTAGAACGAGTGATCAATTGGCTGATATCTTTACAAAGCCATTAGCAGTAGATTTGTTTGAGTTTCGCAAAAGAAACTTGGGAGTTGTAAGCCTAGCTGAGACATAGACCAGCAGGCATGTTTGAGTTGTCATGAGTTATGTTTTAGTTTAGCGGTCGTAATTAAAGGGGAGTGTTAAAATACATAATTACTTCTCACATGCAGAAGTTAGACAAATAGTTAGGTGAATTAGTTGAGTTGAGTTATAGACAGATTCGGTAAGTGAGTTACAGAGTAAGTTAAGCGAGTTGATCAAGTTCAGTTATGTGAGAATGTGTGCATGTCAATTTAGGTTAAATACCCATCACCGGGTTCATTGTATTCAGAGTTTATGATTTAAAGTGATTGAGATTAATTGAAAAACCGCAGCTCATTGTTTCGTGTGAAATACTTGTGTTATTGTGTGATTGAATCCTTTGGCTATCCAACAGAATGGCGAATTGCCTTTGCCCGATTCAAAAAAGAGCAATAGCCTAACCTTGATGCAAGATAGTAATCTCATGGCCTTATTTGACATGATCGATAATATGGATGTTATGAACAGTAATCCAGAAGTATTCCATACTGCTATTCCGCTCGAGGGCGAGAGGCTGAACGGGATTACGAAATCTCTGGAAAATGAGGTCGGATTGAAAGGGCAAACAGATGATATTGATGCGAAGGGTAGTATAATTAAACAGCTAACAGAATGGAATCCTGAAGCGACCTCGGCTTCTGATACAGGAGAGATGCATTCAAAAGGAAATTCGACGTATTACGACGATGTTGGCGCAGAGCTCAGTTTGTTCGTGGACCATACTGCTGTCGAACTTGGAATCATGATGAACCTTTGGATGGAGATTCAATGGCCTATATGTATTCAGATGCCGTGTGTACTTAGGCCGAGACTTCGGCGGTTTTCTATGAGTCTCTGTGGGAGGATGATATTTGGGAGTTGAATGAACATCTAGTCATTCAAAATGATTTTGAATCGCAACACCCAGAAGAATTCCAAATTAGTGGAACCGAATTTCATGGGTGAGCACTACCCGGGAGTAATTTTTTATATATGTGAAGAAAATTCGCCTCAATCTGTAGTCAAACAAATTATATGCTCACCCGAGAGTGTTCTATTTCCGTGTTATTTTAACCACAAATCATAGCTGTGAAGACGCGGCATGTAACATGTCACACAAAATTTTGTCTCAACAGACGATGGCCGAAGCGTAGTCTTCATTTTCCTTCAGCGGGGTTTCTAATTCCGCACAGTTTAATGTCTATAGGTTCACAAAAACTCTCACCCGGTAATGCCTCCATTCTGCCTTTAGCTGAAGTTCTAATTTCGCATCTGTATAGTTTCACAAAACATCTGTATGGTTTCCTTTATTATATATTTTTGTCAAAATGTTATTGATGATGTTTGGAATCTTCAATTAATCAATCGTGTGTGTTACTTCTGACTCGTGAGTAATGGTAGAACTCCACCGTCTATCACACCAATACGAATTCGAACCAAGCTAACGATTCCACCCGTGTTAAAAAAATATAAGATACTAGTATAAACACATCAAGGATGTTTTAGTCCACTAATTTAACTCAAATTGGGGATTTGGCCGTGACCCAATCCATTGTAAAACAAACAAGTTGGGGCCCAATCCAGTTTTGAAACCTGTCAAATTTTTTTTTGCGATGGAATTTAGTTGATGACACACATTATTGTTGAAGATAATTGAACGGTTCTGTTATCGAATTTTGAGTTCTTTTAGAATATATTATGGTTTAAAAGGAAGTTATAATTAGTGTTGGGGAATTAGTTGGAATTAGAGTTAAATGATCCATAGTATTTTTTATAGTTGTAGAAACGTGAAGGCAATTTCTGTAGTTGTACAAATAAGAGGGTTATATATGAATTTATTTGACTTTTTTATGCTAATGAATAAGAAGGAGAACGCAATGAGATTTTTGATGTTGTTGGGTTTAATATATTTTTCTCCACATCATTTTTTTCCCATATTGGTATCAATGTCATAGTTCATTAGTGGGCAACATTTAATGGTTTGTGAAGATTTTTTTGAAAGGAGTGTTGGAGTGTTTAAACAAATGGTCAATAACAATACGGGTTTTAATATTTCTTATTCTCAAATACCAGCTTTTAAATGTGAGAATTATGATTGGCGCATTAGAATGAAAACACGTTTCTTTCACAACAACATCAGTCTTAAAATTTCTCATCCTCAAATACCAACTTTTAAAGGAAAGAATTGTGATTAGAGCATTAAAATGAAAACATGTTTCTTTCACTAAAGGGATTTGGTGAGAAATGCTTATACAAAAAAACAAACATATGCTCAATCTCTCTTAGGATGGACCCAAATCCAAAAAGAATAGTTGATTGAAAATCGAAATATGACTCAGCAACTCTTTTTTCCATCTAACAATCTTTGCATGGTTCAATTTTTCGAAGACTTATTATAATAATAAAATCAAAGAAGTCACTAAATATGTTACAACAAGCATATCAAGGAACAAATAAGGTAAATGTTGTTAATCTAAAATCTCTCATAAGAAAATTTGAAACTTATAAAGGAACAACTAAGGTAAATGTTGTTAATCCAAATCTCTCATAAGAAAATTTGAAACTTTTTGTATGCAAAATTCTGATTCTATGTAATATTTTTTCATTAGATTTATGAGAATAATGAATCAAATTATATCTTATAGAGAAGATTTAAGAGATTATAAAATTGTTGAAAATTTTGTAAGAAGTCTTTCTGCAAATTTGATGGTGTTGTTGTTGCTACTAAAAAGTCTAAATATTTAACTTGGTTGTTTTTGAATGGGCTTATGGGATCTCTTCAATCTCATGAGAAAAGTATGAATACACTTGTTGAAAAAAAATGAGAAAGCTTTCAAGCAAGCACCAATATTTCTAAAACTAAAGGTTAGGAAGTACAAAAATTCCCCCTTGAGGAAATTAGGAGCACTCGTCGAAGAGGAAGATGAGAAGCATTTAAAAGTGGAGAGGTAGAGAAAGAAGTCTTCCTATAAGTAACAAAGGAAGAGGTAATGATAGTAATAAATGATGGAATATCGGGAAAATCCCAAGGTTCAAGTTCAATTTTTATATTGTAAAATATTTGGCCATTAGAAACAAATTGCTAAGAAAAAACAAAAACAAGAAGCTAAATTTTCTGAAGAAAAGGAATAGGTAGGAAATCAATTTTTATCTTCTGATTCAACTAATAAGGTTTCCAAGGAGGTGTGGCTTTTGGATAGTGGTTGCATCAATCATATGACAAAAACAAGAAGCTAAATTTTTTGAAGAAAAATAATATGTAGGAAATCATCTTTTAGCTTGTGATTCAACTAATAAGGCTCCCAAGGAGGTATGATTTTTGGATAGTGGTTGCATCAAATATATGACTGGAAAAAGAGATAGCTTTGTGAAAATTAGATGAAGCTGCTAATGAGCTCCAGCATTAGCCATATTTGGAGGGGTTAATAGTCACCTTTTTTCCTTCTTAGATCTCTTTTTCTTGCATTTTTATTATTATTTGGGTTTATGATGCTAGTATGGGTGGTGATTAAGGATAACATACTCTGAGTGCATAATATAAGGTTGAGCGTAGAAAATCGTGATTTATTAAGCATTTTTATAAAGATTTTATCACAAAGA
This sequence comes from Pinus albicaulis, assembly GCA_034641835.2. Lineage (NCBI taxonomy): Eukaryota > Viridiplantae > Streptophyta > Pinopsida > Pinales > Pinaceae > Pinus > Pinus albicaulis. The sequence goes on along the minus strand of CM076579.1, from coordinate 1,235,501,661 downwards.
CTTGGAGGAGACAACAAGGAGAAGTTATAGGAGGATTTTCCAGCCTCGAAGGCAGCCGAAGGATCCCAAATAATATCTCCATAAATTCGAATTCCACGAGCAGCCGAAGGATCCCCAAGGATTCTCTCCAGCAATCCAAATTCCAGAGGCAGTCGAGCAACTCAAAGAGGAGAGCACTCAATCTTGGTTTACTTGGAGTCCAGTGGACTCAATCACTATTTTCTAGGGAGCTCTTCGTAGATGCCCTGTAGAATAAATAGAGTAGAGCTAGAGCTAGGAAGAGTTATTCTATCCTAGTCTCACTTCCATTCTGAATTATTTTTGTGAACTATTGAAGCTTTTTGTTTTATTCAGGGATCAAAATATTCAGAGATGTATGCAGTTATTATTTTATGAAATGAGCAGAATGATTTCATTTGATTGATTTAAGTTCATAGGGCTAGGATCGTGGGTTAAGGCCCAATCCATGTGCCTCAGCTTCTTTGATGTTATTATCTTTTCCTTTATGTCATTTAGCTAGTTTTGTCTCTGTCATTTAAGTTAAATTTGCTTCTGATAAGTTCCATTGCTATTTAGTTTTTGTGTTGTTGTAGTTTTAATTGCTTATGCATAGTGAAATAGAGGAAAAAATCCAAAAATATGGTCAAGTCTCCCCCTCTCATCTCTTTCAATACAGTTCGAGTAGGGGAAAACCTTCCCACAGGCCAAAATTGCTTTCTGTTCAAGTTTGGGGAAGAATTTGTATTACCAAGTCCAAGCCTTTCCTTCACTATTTCTTCCCACATTTATGTTTGTTTCCCCTACATGAATCCGCAGGTGTGCTTCACTTATGAGAACTGCTCTTATGCTTCCATTTCCCTCCTTTACTTCTCACCTTAGCACTGCACTTACCTTCTTTCAAACACCCTTAAGCTCTTCAGCCTTACTTCTCTATTTTTCCTTGATCACGACCGCCTTACCCATTTTATGAAAAACATGTGAAAAACCATACAGAACCATCGAAAACACAACCTCCGCCTTTGCTCCTTGAGAATCCCGCCACCATACGTTGCACTTCGCAATCGCAAAATTTAACGATTACCTTAACACTTATCGCCCATTCCTTGAGATTTTCATATTGCAAAATCGCAAATCGCACTTCACACCTGTTACCTTCTACCGTTAACACTTATCACTCATTCTTTGCGATTTCGAAATCGCAAAACACAGCTCTTAGCTTTTTCCACCTCCATGTCATCCCCATCGCACATCACATCCCGCAAAACTTACCACATCACAAATCGCATCTCGCAAAACTTACCGCATCGCAAATTGCATCCTGCCGAACTTACCACATCACAAATCACATCCCATAGAACTTTCCACATCACCAATCACATCCCGCAGAACTTACCACATCATAAATCGCATCCTGTAGAACTTAAAACATTGCAAATCACATCCCGCCAAACTTATCACATCACAAATTTTCGCTTGCAACCTTTACCGCAGCGCAAATCGCACTTTGTACATTTTAGTTTATTTCCGTTAATCCTTACCATTATCCTTGTAAACTTGCGATATCGCAATTTGCGACCCACCATGTCACTCTTCGCACTGCACACCATTCAGTTTATTCCCATTAATCCTTACCACTATCCTTGTAAACTTGCAATTTTCTGATTTTTGACCTGCCACGTCACTCTTCTCACTTGATTTTTCCCGTTAATCCTTACCGCTATCCTTGTAAACTTGTGATATTGCGATTCGCGACCCACGTCACTCTTCGCACTTCACACAGCTCACCATTTAGTTCATTCCGTTAAGTCCTTACTGCCATCCATTTAAACTTGAGAAGTTGTGATTACGACATTGCACATCGTAACTTTTGCTATCCATCACATTCTGCCATCGCATTTCTGAGTTCTTTTTCGCTCTGAAGTAATTTCTTGCGTTATTATAAGGTTTCCTAAGGGTTTAACACCCTTTGTCTGCTCCAAAGCCATTTCTCACGCTATCATAAATTTTTCTAAGGGTTTAACCCCCTCTTTCCGCTTACAAACCTCATTTCATGTGTTAAACCCCCCATTATCCCTCTTAGCCCTTTTTCTTCCCTCTAAGTTGCAAATTAATTCTTTCTAATTAAAATTAAGGCATGAATAGTTTAGTTGCATGGGTAGGAGTATGGTAGATATACCGTATGATAGGTAGAGTGCATTTAGCCGTTTGGCCAAGTTAACTGGGGTTTAGAATAGATTTTCTTTCTGCTATGTCTTTTCTGCAAATTAAATTAGTTTCGTTCTTGGCATTCCTTTCCAGCAATTTAGTTCAGTTTCCTTTCTGTCATTTTCTTCTAGCAATTTACTTTCTGGTTGTTCTCATAATTTAAGAAATAGCACTCTTTCGTGAAGCAGAGGAGGATGACATGAGAATAATGCATCTGTTGTGTATATAGCACTGTCACCTCAAAATTTGTATGAACCTCGAATTGCTAAAGTAAAGTTAGGCAGCCCCTGGGAGTTGCAACACTCTTGGTGCAATACCAGGGCTGACCACTTTTTGGCGTTGTTGCCAGTGAGGTGTCTAGTAGATATTTTGATTTTTTTTTAGCATTCTTTTCTGCTTTCCTTTATTTTCATGTCATTTCATAAATATTGAAAAAATAAAAAAAGATTCGATTTTCATGCCTCATAGGACTAGGAATACTCAAATACAAACCTTACCTAAAACACTCACATCACCTCTTGGCCACCCTTCACTCTTCTTCAATGGCAGTGAGATTGAACCCCCTCTAGGAGAACCTTCTGAATATTTTGAGGATCCTATTAGGGAAAAAGAAGAAGAGCTTGTTTCAAATGAGGGACCTGCTTCACCTATCTTAACCATGGTTGGGACCCAGAGAGCCTTTCCAATAAGAGTGGTAGATGGGGGAAATAAGATGAAAAACATTAGCCCCTCAGCTCTTCCACACTTCTATGGACTTACCTTTGAGGACCCTGACACATTCATATTTGAATTTTTTTTTGTCTGTAGGACTTATGACTACACCTCTGATGATCATAAGTTGGAGCTATTGCCATCCACCCTTAAGGATTCAGCGTTGTACTGGTTCATGGTTCTGCCTGGGGATAGCATCACTACCCGGGCACAGATGGAAGAGACCTTTAGCAGAAAGTACAAAGACTACTGTAAGTCCAAGGAAACTAAGGATGAGATATTTAGGATGACTCTAGGGCCTCATGCATCCCTAGAGGATTATGAAGAGATGTTTCAATTGAACCATAAGAGAACCAACTGTACTCTTGATCCTGACTCACTTAAACTTGTACTTATTCGAGGGATCAGTGAAGAGATGATAGAAACCTTGAATATGTTCTGAGGAGGAGATATCTACCAACAACACCATGAAATAATAAAAAATGTCTTCCAAAACCATTCTAGGGAATTTAGGAAGAAGGGCAGAGCTAGCCAAAGTACATCCAATACCCCTTCCTCTTCCACCTTCATAAAAAATGAGATTGGAAACATGCTAGAGGACTTCAAGAGTGACATGTTGCACACCTTTGCTTTGAAAATGGACACAATGCAGGTCAAAAGGAAGCAATAGGAAGCAGAGATAGCCCTGGCCATATTTTGTCCTAGATGTACGAGGAAACACCAAAGAAATTAATGTCGACTGAATTTCATAGAGGTTTCGTTAGTCTGTGAAGATAATCATGCCACAGACAAGTGTCCCTCCTTACCTAGACTTAAAGTTGTATATCAAGGTGGGGAAACAATGCCAGAGCAACTCTATTTCATCAACCAGAGAAGGCTTTAAGGCCCTCGACCATATCAATAAGGTATGCAAGGTGCACCTTACTCTTACTATAACAAAAATCAAAGTGCACCCATGCAACCTTGCTACACCCCACTCCTCCATCCTGGCCTACACTTCCTACTTGGCCTTCCAACCCTTCATATCATCCTCAGCCAGTAAACCAACTATTTCGGCAGCATGTTCCACAACAACCTCAATGGAAAAATCCATCCCAAGGGTGGAAGCCTCAAAAAAATCAACTACCTGGTCTAATGCCTCCACCCCAACCTCAACCTCAACTTGATCATGCTTCTCAACCTAGGCTACCTATACCTGCACAGCCCAATCTGAACCCCAAAAACAGACAGGCACAATCGACTCCTAATGGAGAAACATCCCATCCAGCTTATGTTATGGAGATACATGATTTTAATCTCAGGTCGGGAAGAGTACTCCTAAAAAACCATTCCCCACCTCCACGTATGGAGGTTGAGGAGGAAAAGGAAGAAGATAACACTCAGATCCAACAACCTCCTTTTCCCGAGTGCTTGATCCACCCTATTCAACATACCCCAGAGGAGACTGAAATCTTGGGAGATTGGAAAATTTGTGTGTAAAGATACCACTTCTCCAGGCGATTAAGGATGTCCCTATCTACAATAGGCTCATCAAAGAAAAATTCTTCAAGAAACCTGGAAGGAGGAAGAGAGGTACCCCCACCATCAATGTGGTAAGACAACTGTCTAACCTAATGCTGGGGAAGGTGATATTTCCAAAATACCTGGACCCTGGTAGTCCAGTTGTTGATGTAAATATATATGGTTTCATAGTCCCCAACATTCGGATTGATTTAGGGGCTACCATTAATATCACGACCAAGGAAACTATGTTGAAACTTAATCTCCAAGGGACTTTGAGGAAAACCACAACAGTTTTGCAACTTGCAGATCAGTCCACAATAACTCCGAAAGGAATTGTTGAGGGTGTTATGGTTACCATTTACTCTTGGGAGTATCCTACAGATTTCCTAGTCGTGTAGAGCAAAACCAAGTTTAATGGTAATCCTCTCAACTTAGGGAGACCTTGGTTAGCCACTGCAGATGCTTATATTAGTTGTCGGGCCATAAACATGACTATCAAAAATGGGTCTTTGTCTAAACATCTAGTGTTATATCCTATAGCCCAGCCTTCCATTAATCATGATCTCCCTATATTGTTGGAGGATGAAGAAGATGAGTTATATAATAATGACCCTATGTGTACCATAGATGTTATCCTTAGAGGGAGGCATCTTGATCAAGATGAACTCATCGACCATGCCATTCAAAACCAATCCTCCACTAACACTCTTCTCGAAACCCTAGTCAAAGAGTCTGAAAGCCAACCTTGGACGGAAGTGCAGTTAGTTGAGACAACCTCTAAAAACACCAAGGCTGTCCAGTTTGGCCCATCCAGATCTCTGAAAATCAACCCAAACCTCTCAAATGATGAAGAGAAGCAGCTATGCCAAATTTTGAAAGAAAATATTAAAGCATTTGCTTGGGATTACAAGGATATGAAAGGGGTGCATCCTTCAGTATGCAGACATCACATTTACATCAAAGAAGGATGGAAGCCTTTGAGACAACCCCAAAGAAGAATGAACCCAGCTCTAAAGGACATATTCAAAGAAAAGCTGCAGAAACTATTGGATGTGGGGTTCATATATCCTATAACCGATAGTGAGTGGGTATATCCTCTTCTCCTAGTCCCAAAGAAGAATGGAAAGTGGTGAATTTGTGTCAATTATCAAGAGCTTAAAAAATCCTCCAAGAAATACCATTTTCCTTTGCCCTTTATAGACAAAGACCTAGATGGCCTTGCAGGGAAGAATTTACTTTCCTTCTTAGATGTGTTCAGTGGGTACAATTAGATTCAAATGAGCCATGAATACTAGGATAAGACTACTTTCACCTACCCTTGGGGTACATTTTCTTATAGAGTCCCACCTTTTGGGTTATGCAATTCCCCAACCACCTTCCAAAGAGCTGTCCTCAGCATATTTTCTGAGTTAGCCCATGACTCTGTCAAAATTTACATGGATGATTTCACACCATATGGGGATGACTTGCAGGAAGCTCTCTCCAATTTGGGTAAAGTACTAAGAAGGTGCATTGATATGCATCTCTCCTTGAGCCCAAAAAAGTGTGAATTCCTAAATAAAGCAGGGGTTATATTAGGACACTCCATATCTGAAGCAGGCATACAGCTAGACCCAAACAAAATCGCTATCATCAAAATGGTACCTTCTCCTCAAAATCAGAAAGATGTCAGGAGTTTCTAATGCTTAGATAGTTACTATAGTAGCTTCATAAAAGATTTCAGTAAGATAGCTTCACCATTATTTGGGTTATTGGCCAAAGATTCTGAGTTTATTTGGTCTAGTCCTTGTCAAGAGGATTTTGAGCTCCTTAAGAAGCAGTTGACTACTTCCCCCATCGTCTGAGGTCCAAATTGGACTCTTCCTTTCCATATCAACACTGATGCATCCGAAAAAGATGTAGGGGTAGCATTCGGACAATTAGAGGAAAAAATCCCTTATGCCATTTATTTCATCAGAAATAATTTATTCAAAGTCGAGTTGAATTATACTGTTACTAAGAAGGAGATGTTGGCCATTGTCCATGCATTGAAACAATTCAGGCATTATGTCACTGGATATCAGACCTTTGTTCACATTGACCATGCAACCATCAAGTATTTAATGAACAAACCAAATGTTAATGCTAGAATAATTAGATGGTTGTTACTTTTGCATAAATTTGATTTGGCTATTGTTGATAAAACTAGAAAGGAAAATGTTGTTGCAAATTTTTTGTCCAAGTTAGTTCTCCCTACAAGTGAAGAAGGAATGGTGGATGACCAGCTGCCAGATGAACACCTCTTCTCAATATCAGCACTCTCACCATGGTTTGTTGATATAGCCAACTACTTTGTTGTTGGAAGACTCCCTCCTAATATTTCATTAAGGGAGAGGAGCAGAATCATCAGAAAAAGTTCCCTTTTCACATGGATTGGGGGGAATATCTTCAAACTAGGCCCTGATCAAATAATGAGATGTGTGAGGAAGTAAGAATTTTTTGATATCCTCTCTGAATGTCATGACCTTCAAACTAGGCCCTGATCAAATAATAATATGTGTGAGGAAGTAAGAATTTTTTGATATCCTCTCTGAATGTCATGACAGCCCATGTGGAGGCCACTTTGCTGCAAAGAGAACTGCTTACAAAGTTTTGCAAGTGGGTTACTATTGGCCTACCCTTCACCAAGATTCTAGAAGATACACCAGAAGATGTGACCAGTGCCAAAGGATGGGGAAACCCACACAAAGGGATGAAATGCATTTACACCCTCAGGTGGCTCTTAAGCCATTTGACAAGTGGGCATGGAATTTGTTGGACCCATCAATCCACCATTTGGACAAAAGCCATATATCATAGTCTGCACTGATTACCTAACAAAGTGGGCTAAAGAAAAATCAGTGAAGGTAGAAACGCAAGAAAAAGTAGCAGAATTTCTGAGGGAGAATAGGTTTTACAAATTTGGATACCCCAGAGAAATAGTCAGTGATCAGGGATCACAGTTCGCCTCTCACCTCATTGAGAATATTTTGAGGAAGCACAAGATTAAGCATAGAACTTTTACTACCTATCACCCTCACGTGAATACCCAGGTAGAAGTAACTAACAAAGAGCATCCTCACCAAGGTTGTGAGAAGCAATATAAAATATTGGGTAGTTAGATTAGTAGAAGCTACTTGGGCTTACAACACCACTTGGAATACAACAACAAGATTCACTCCGTATGAGCTAGTCTATTGTAAGAAAGCTCTACTTTCAGTTGAGTTCTAATTCAATACTTTAAGAATGGCTGTTGAATCAAATCTGGATCTAACAAATTCCCAAAAAGATAGGTTTTTGCAACAAAATGGATTGGATGAGTTCAAAATGCAAGCACTTCTTCACACAGAGGTAGTTCAGTTGCAAAGGAAGGTATGGCATGACAAGAACATCAAGTAAAATACCATCCAAGAAGGATATTGGGCACTGTTGTATGATAAAAGGTTTAAAGACTTCAAAGGAAAGCTAATGAAAAGATGGTCGGGGCCTTACACAGTGGAGAAATGCTTTGATAATGGCGCAGTTCAAATCAAGACCATAGATGAGGAAGGGATCCCCTCGCTTGTCAATGGTCACAGACTTAAAATTTACAAGAAGCCTTTGTTAAGGAAATAATTCATCAATTAAATAAGAAGAGAGGTGTATGTGATGGGAAACTCCATAGTTTCTAACACCTCCTGAAAGAAAGAAAAAGAAAAAAAGAATAAGCTTGTGGTTTTAAAACCTCAATGGAGGCAGCTCACTTGCTCAAAAAAAAGAGAGATAAAAATGGGAAAAAAATAATAAATATCCATGGGTGAAAACCTCTTTGAGGCACCCAAGGAAAGTTTGTGGGTTGAAAACCTACATGGAGAGAGCCCACTTTCTTTCGAAAAAAAGAAAAAAAAGAGAAAAAGAGAAAAACCAAAAAATGCATCAGCATCACTGTGTCTTTTTGTGTTTTCTATTTTGCATCTCATTACTGGTTTCTAAAAAACACAAGGAAATATTCATCTTCTTTTCCCTACTTCTATATTTTTGTCCATCCCATCATTCACTCCATTCATCTTCATAACTTACTCCATCACCTCTGTACACCACACTCCTCCATTCCTAAGTACAATGTAGCAAGAGAAGCAACACACATACATACTGCTACAAACATCAAGAAGTTCCTTCAAAAACAAAGTTGTTCATGGAATGCCAAGTTGAACAACAAGAGAAGCTGTATAAAAAACTACAGGAGAACGAGAATTCCACCATTGGAATCTCAATCACCCCACGCGACATCCACAAAAAATAGAAACAACAGACAAATATTAGCAGCTCATTTAGGAAGCTACTCCTTTAGTAAGTTGCTCACTCAGAGAATAGGAATATGGTGAAGAACGAAACATCTAAAAAGGCTTCTATCAAACCTCCAGCTCCTGCAACCGCCTTAGAAACAACAGGTAAACTTAGGTATAAGTTGTCACCCCTTGCTACACATTCATAATAGCCAAAAATTATTTATTTGAAGACTTAGAGTTTGAGGGGAAGAAAGGTGGCCAGTTAGCTCGGCCACCACCATGAGTTATGGATGGAATAAAACTTGGAGTACATGCCACCTGGGCATGCAAATTTTTTTTTTTTTTTTAAATCAGTGGAGTAGAGGAGAACGAGGGGAGGAAAACACACAGTTCATCCTGAATTAACAGGGAGGAGGAACCAATTGTCTACGATAGAACTGGAGCTGAGCGGAGTTATATTAGCACTCCAAATTTAGCTTTGTCATCTAATAGAAGGAGATTCTATCTCATCCAAACCAGTGAATTGAAATTTTTTAGAGGGAGAGGACCGATGGAAGCATGCAATGCTTGAAGAAGAAGAAGAATAACCAGAAAGAAAAATAAATAAATAAGAAACCTGGTGTAGAACCAAAAGAAACAAGAAGAACCAAAAGAAGAAGAGAGAGAGACAAAGGGCCAAAGCAGAACATAAGAGATGGCCATAGAAGTCAAAGAGATAGTAGAAAGAGGGTGAGACACAAACTCACAACCCAGCATCACATCCCCTCACTACAAAAAGATAACTGCCACCATGGCTCCTCTTAGTGCAAAAATAAAAGGCAGACCTCTAGGTATTTCAGAGCTGACAAGAATAAGAGAAAGCCAGAAACTTCTCCCATAAGCCCGATCATCATTGAATAATCACCAAGGGGGGAGGAAATAATCGAAGAAGTATCCCTAAAGGAGAAGTTACAGAAGGAACAGGTAGAGAATGTAGCGCTAAAGGAGCAATTGTAATAAAAAGAAGAGCAAGTAGCCACAGGCAGACTTATGCATAGAAGCCCTTCAGCACAGATTCCCCTCTGACTCATATGTTGTGTACCTAAAAGAACAATGACTTCTCTTTCGAATCAACACTCTAGCCTCCCATGGATCACTCCCTTTCCAATATTGTAGGCAAATCATGAAGTTCTACAAGCAAGCCAACATAGCTGATTAGTTAAAGATGGCATAGTTTTATATGCATAGCTGACAAATCTGGAGATTTGGGACCCCAATCCTACAATGGGGGATATTCAGTTAATGGCTCTATCATATTGGATGGTGAATGAGGACAATATAGCCAAAGAGATATGGAAGGTCATGGGAAGAAGAAATAGAGAACCCTTATATCTCAGACCAAAAGTGTTCAGCCCAAGAGGACTCATCCTTAACCATCGAGAGATTGAAAAGGACCTTGCATTGGTTCAAAGCTACCTTCAGACTCAAAACCAGGTGATAGGCCACTTCGATGATGTTTCTAGGTAGATAGAAGAGGACTACATTATGGCCAGCCAGAGGAGATGGAACAACCTCCCACATAGCCTCAAGAACATGGAGTATCATAATCCAGAAAGATTGAGGGGTGCATTGGAAAGGGCACCATTATACAAGAGGGCCATGCTGGCCAAAAAGGTCCGATGGTTGGGACTAAATCTCAGCCCACCTTTGCTGTTGGGGCTGATTGATGAAGAGGACACAGATGTATAAGATAGAGAATGGGAGAATGTAGAAAAGAATGATAGATTTTACCCCCTTGGGGAAACTCCCACACTTATTTCTCAGGAAATCAGGGGGGCTCTCAAAACTTTGAAGGAAATGGAGGGGGGGGATTAGTTGCTCAGAGGATGAGCAACCATTCAGTAGGGGGGTGATGATGAGCTCCATCATTAGACATATTTGGAGGGTTTAATAGTCACCTTCTTGCCTTATTATATCTCTTTTTCTTGAATTTTTATTATTATTTGGGTTTATGATGCTAGTATGGGTGGTGATTAAGGATAACATACTCTAAGTGCCTAATATAAGGTTGAGTGCAGAAAATCATGATTTATTAAGAATTTTTATAAATATTTTATCACAAAGACTTGGAGGAGGCAACAAGGAGAAATTATTGGAATATTTTCCACCCTCAAAGGTAGCTGAAGCATCCCAAAGATTCTCTTTAGCAATACTAATTCCACAAGCAGATGAAGGATCCCTAAGGATTCCCTCCATCAATTTCAATTCTAGAGGCAGCCGAGCAACTCAAAGAGGAGAGCAGTCAATCTTTGTTTACTTAGAGTCTAGTGGACTCAATCACCATTTTCTAAGGAGCTATTGCTAGCTTCCCTATAGAATAAATAGAGCAGAGCTAGAGCTAGGAAGAGTTAGTCTATCCTAGTCTCGCTTCCATTCAGAATTATTGTTGTGAACTATTGAAGCTTTTTTTTTATTCAGGGATCAAAATTTTCAGAGATGTATGCAGTTATTCTTTTATGAAATGAGCAAACTGATTTCATTTGATTGATTTAAGTTCATAGAGCTAGTCTCGTGGGTGAGGGACCAATCCACGTGCCTCAACGTTTCTGCTGTTATTATCTTTTCCTTTCAATCATTTATCTAGTTTTGCCTCTATCATTTAAGTTAGATCTAGTTCTGATAAGTTTTATTTCTATTTACGTTTTTTTCTACTGTAGTTTTAATTGCTTATGCATAGTGGAATTGAGGAAAAACTCCAAAACTGTGGTCAAGTCTCCCCCCTCTCATCTCTTTCAATAGAGTTCGAGTAGGGGCGGACCTTCCCACAAGCCAAAATTGCTTTATGTTTAAGTTCGGGGAAGAATTTTTATTACCAAGTCCAAGCCTTTCCTTCACTATTTCATCCCACATTTATGTCTATTTCTCGTACATGAATCCGTAGCTGTGCTTCACTTCTGAGCACTGCTCTTACGCTTCCATTTCCCTCCTTTACTTCTCACCTTAGCGTTGCACTTACCTTCTTTTGAACACCCTTAAGCTATTCAACCTTACTTCTCTGTTTTTCTCCGTTCACGACCGTCTTACACTTTTTAAGAAAAACACATGAGAAACTATATAGAACCATTGAAAACCCAACCTCCACCTTTACTCCTCAATATTCCCACCACCGTACGTCGCACTTTGCAATCGCAACATTTAACGATTACCTTAACACTTATTTCCCATTCCTTACGATTGAAATATTGCAAAATCGAAAATCACACTTCGCACCGATTACCTTCTACCTTTAATACTGACCGATCATTCTTTGCGATTGCGAAATCATAAATCGCAACTCTTATATTTTTCCACTGCCATGTCATCCCGATTGTGCATCACATCAAGCGAAACTGATCACATTGCAAATCGCATCCCGCAGAACTTACCACATCACAAATCGCATCCCGCATAACTTACCACATCGTAAATCGCATCCTGCTAAACTTACCACATCGTAAATTTCATTCTGTAAAACTTACCACATCGAAAATCGCATCTTGCAGAACTTAGCACATCGCAAATCGCATCCAGCAGAAATTACCCCATCGCAAATCCCCGCCTACAACCTTTACCGTAGCGCAAATCGCACTTCGCACATTTTAGTTTATTCCCGTTAATCCTTACCGCTATCCTTGTAAACTTGCGATATTGTGATTCGTGACCTGCCAGGTCACTCTTCGCACTTCGCACTGCTCATAATTTATTTTATTCCCATTAATCCTTACTGCTATCCTTGTACAACTTGCAATATTGCGATTTGCGACCTGCCACATCACTCTTCACACTTCACATTGCACACCATTTAGTTTATTCCCATTAATCCTTACCACTATCCTTGTAAACTTGGGATATTGTGATTTGCAACCCATGTCACTCTTCGCACTTCGCACTGCACACCATTTAGTTCATTCCATTAATTCCTTACTATCATCCATTTAAACTTGCAAAGTTGTGATTGCGACATCACACATCGCAACTTTTGCTATCCATCACATTTCACCATCACAATTCTGAGTTCTTCTACCTCCGAAGTCATTTATTGCGTTATAATAAGGTTTCCTACGGGTTTAAACCCCTCTGTCCACTCCAAATTCATTTCTCATGGTATCATAAAGTTTTCTAAGGGTTTGACCCCCTCTTTTTGCTTCCAAACCTCATTTCATGTGTTAAACCCCCAATTAGCTCTCTTAGCCCTTTTTCTTCCCTCTAAGCTACAAATTAATTATATCTAATTAAAATTAAGGCATGAATAGTTTAGTTGCATGGATAGGAGTATGGTAGATAGATCATAGGATAGGTAGACTACATTTAGCCATTTGGCCAAGTTAAGTGTGGTTTAGAATTAATTCCTTTCTTCTATCTGTTTTCTACAAATTAAATTAGTTTCATTCTTGGCATTCCTTTCCAGAAATTTAGTTTAGTTTCCTTTCTGTTATTTCCTTCCAACAATTTACTTTCCAATTGTTCTCATAGTTTAAGAAATAGCACCCTTTCGTGAAGCAAAAGAGGATGACATGAATAGAATGCATCTATCATGTACATATCACTGTCACCTCAAATTTTGTATGAAACCTAGGTTGATAAAGTAAAGTAGGGCAGCCCCTGAGAGTTGTAGCACTCTGGGTGCAATACTAGGGCTCACCATCTGCTAAATCTAAAAAAATTTCAGGAGATGGAAAATTAGTTGAAGCTAAAGGTAAATGAAAAATTGCAATAAAGAAGAAGCGAGGCTAAATAAAAAAACTAAAGGTAAATGATCAATTGCAATAAAGAAGAGGCAAGACCAAATAAAACATATTAAATTTGTTTTATATGTTCCTAGAATGAGAGGTAGCTTATTGAAAATAAATATCTTACTTTTTAAAAAAAAAATGAATGCATCATCCATGATAATTAAAATGATAATCATATTATAGCCAAGATTATTATGTTGAAAAATATATTTTTTTCTCTCAATATTTTCTGTGAAGTAAATAGAGCACTAAAACTTGGTCCTCATAATAATTCTTGGCTATGACACATGAAATATGGAAATCTTAATATAAGAGTCTTAAAATTATTTTATAACAAGAATTTGTTAATTATTTAACTCTTGTTGGTTGTGTTGATCAACTACGTGAATGATGTATTCTTGGTAAGAAAATTAGTGACTCATTTCCTATAATAAAATCTTGGGGGAGAAAAAAAACATTTACAGCTAGTGCATGCAGATATATATGGTCCTATGAAAACTTTATTTGTAAATGAAAATAAGTATTTTATTAATTTTTTAATTATTATTTTAGTAGAATAACATGGGTATATTTTATTAAAGAAAAATATAATTCATTTATTATCTTTCAACAATTTAAAGTTGTTTTTGAGAAGGAAAGTGGTTATCTATTAAAGAAACTATGCACAAATAGAGAGGGGAATTCACTTCTAATGAATTTGATTATTACTGCAAAAAGAATGACATCTAGATAATTTATTGTGAGTTAGACTCCCCAACATAGTGGTGTGGCTTAGTGAAATAATAAGGCATTTGTTGAGATGGGTAGGACCATGTTGAAATGTAAAGGTACTCCAAAGACTTTTTGGGCTAAAGTTCTAGCTACATCTGTTTATTTTCTTAATGGATTTCCTACAAGAAGCATGCAAAATATGACTCCATTTCAGGCATTTAGTGGAAGAAAAACCGATGTTACTTATTTGAAATTCTTTGGTTTTATTGGTTATGCACATGTGTTTGTAGAAAAATAGACGATAAAAGCGTGAAATGCATTTTTATTGGCTATTGTGAGGAGACAAAGCTTTAGAGATTATATTATCCACAAATTTAAAAATATTGGTTAGCCGTGATGTGTTTTTTTAATGACAATGGGAATGTTAGTGGAGTCAAGGTGTGCAACAAGAAAATACAAAATTAATTGTACAAGAAAATGAATCCATCCAGTAGCCTAAATCCTTCTTTAATACATCCATTGCATCATCTTCTTCAACTTCAAGTCCTATTTCATGTCCAATTCCTCCTCCAAGAAAGGTAAAATCCTTAAATAAAATTTATGGATGTACTAATTTTTCTCTAATGTCTTAGTTGAAGTCATAGCCAAGATATTTTGAAGATGTAATAAAAGATGAATCATACTACGAAGTAATGGATGAAGAGATTGTAGCAATTGAGGGGAATTTATCATGGGAACTTTTGGATCCTCCTACCAATAAATAAATCATTGGAGTAAAATGGGCGTGTAAAAGAAAGTTTGGAGTTGATGGACCTATAAAAAATAACAAAAAAAAATTATTAGAAAAGGGATATGCTCAACAACCGGGTATTGAATACAATTAAACATATGCTCTTGTTGCAAGATTGTATACAATAAGAATTTTTTTGGCATTTCCCACACAATATAAGTGATTTGTTTCTCATTTTCATTTCAAATAAATATTTTTGAATAATGTATCAAAAGAAGTTGTCTATGTTCAAAAAATGCAAGGATATGAAGTTATGTGGAATGAACACAAATTCAATAAGTTGAAAAAATCTCTATATAGGCTTGAACAAGCTCCAAGAGCATGGTAAATCAAATTTGATAATTATTTTCTTAAAAGGGGATTTAGAAGTGAAAATGAACTCACATTATATATGAAGTCAACTGGTAATGATATATTGATTATTTGTTTATATTTAGGTGACTTTATATATACATCTTGACAATAATATCTTAATGAAAGATTTTAAACATGCTATGATCACTGAATTTGAAATGATTAATCTAGAATGGATGCATTATTTTCTTGGCATAGTAGTGCGAAAATGCATTATGGTATGTTTATCGCTAGAAAAATATGTTATACATATTGTTTACAAATGGAAAATAGTAAACTTATGAGCACACCTATAAATACAAATGAAATTTTTTCTATAGAATATGGTGCTTAATAGGTAGATGCTAAACCCTAAAATAGTTTTTTTCAGAAGTCTTGTGTATCTTACTGCCAATATACCTGTTATTATGCAAGCAATAAGCTTGATTTCTAGATTCATAGAAAGTTTAAGATTCATTTTGGAGCAACAAAAGGAATTTTGAGGTATCTTCATTGAACAAACAATTATATTTGGTATACTTCAAGAAATGATTTTGGGTTGGTTCACTAAAAGGAGGAGACCTTATAAAGGAGGTTTTTGTGGAATCACCTATAAAAATAGCCCAAAATTCCATTTGTAGCGGAGCTGACTAGCTGAGGTGGGTGGGAAAATGTTTTAGTCGCTGCTTTTTTAATGGTGCATCTACAATATAAAAATGCACTGGTGCTTTACTATCCATACAAGCACCAGTGTCAAATAGAACAAGGTGCACCATTGCATATAGATATAACGATGTGCTAAATAACAAAGCACACCACTGCTTGAATAATTGATAACACCAGAAAAAGGTTAAATTTAAAAAATCGTCTGTGCTATATACACTTGCACACCAGTGCTAATATTGTAGTAAAACGCCTTTGTGCATACTTAGAAGGGGCACCGATATAGTTTTTAATTTTCAAATAAATATGATGCGATATTCCAATGAAGGATTGGTGTAGTTGAAGTATTAAAACACTTGTGTGCATCTTCTGAAGAGCACCACTAGAATATTTTTATTTTTATTTTAAAATGTTGTGCTATATTCAAACAAAGCATCGGTGTGGTAAATGTATTAGAACACCACGGGGCATACTTAAAAAAGCATTTCTATAGGTTTTTTTATTTTTTTAAAAAGCGATGTTCTTGAATATCTCACGTACCAGTGACGTTATAATAATGCATCGGAATATGGTTAAATAAAAAAGAACCTTTGAGATATAAATTTCATTTTTACCATCTACAATGACGTGGAGCTTTTAAGCATCAGTGCCACTCTTTCCTCATGAAATTTCCCTAACATAAATGCTTTTATTGCTCACAATAATTCCATACCATGCTCAGTGTGTGGATTTCCAGTATTCTCAAGTGGTAGTGAAATTTGTTTTTCTCAATTAGGGTTCAACAATGCCTCCCCAACAGTAAAATGTTTAGGTAATGTCTATTTTTCTCTCTAATTTAATTTTTTAGTGGATTAGGATTGCAAATTAGCTAAAAATATTCACTATTTTTGAAAAAAAAAAATCTCCTGTGATGCGCTCGACCACTTCGGCTCACACCGATAGTGGTGCACCCTGTAAATTTATAGGTTGCATCACAGTTTGGTGCATGGAAAAAACACACCACTATTGTTGTGGCGCATTTAGTAAATGAAAACACACTAAGAAAAGCTATAAATTATATGTTGGTGAATACATTTTTTGGGTACACCTAGTGTGTTTATATTTACCAAATGCATGGAAAAAAATAATATTAAAAAATATAGATCTCGGTGTGTTTGATAACTTGAACGTTTTGTACTAGTGTGAAAATGTTAGACGTGCGCAGCAGTGCATAGGTTTAATATGCCTTGTGATGGAAATTTAAATAGATGAACCCACAATGGTGCGTTATATGTATGTGTGCAATGTAATCGGTGCGATTGTGTTTGATAGCATACCAAAGACGGTGCATTACTGTTTTTTGGGTGCACCAGGGATTTTTTTTTTTAATTGAAAGTTATGTTTCCATATTTACAAATATAATTTTCATTTAATAAAAGAAAAAATATTTTCTGTATGAGGGTGATGTATTTTATATATCAATCATGCAACAAAGATGTCATGAGAGGGAGCAGTTGCAGGAGAAAGAGAAAATGGAACACCAATACAATATGGTTTGACCATGGGAGTCTTGAAGACAGAGAGAGATTTATACCCTCGCCCTATTAGCACAATGACCTGAGAGCTCTAAAGGAATGTGGGAATTCTCATGTACTATGAGGAGGCTACATCCCTAAAGGTGCACTCTATCTTGTTGGAGCATTTGATTCATCGATGGAGTGTCTAGGAGTAGGGTTTCCATGTCGGTCCTGAGGCATGGTAAAGGTCCTTTGTGGAGGACATATATTTTATCACTAACCTATCTAAGGGAGGGGTGGATTTTCCCTAGTTCCCTAATGTCCCCCATGGGGTTGCAACAAAGAGTCAAATTTCCTACTCTTAGAGATATGTTAGGCTTGATGCAGTCCATCCAACAAAGCTTTAGGTGAATGGGGACAACTATGGATTTCTTCTTTTGTTGTATAGGAGGTTAGGTGCCTCTCGTTATTGGTAACCACCATTACACACTTTATTGGTGATGGAAATCACAGTAGTTTCCCTCTTTTTTGTTGTGTCAATTATTTGATTCAAGCACCACGATGTATCAAAAGTATGTCACTTTTTTAAGAAATTTTGTATGGCTTTAGATAGATGACGTGTGATGATACATGGGAAGATGAGCTTCCATTTCATTTCAAAGTTTTATTTTTTATTTTTTGAGAGGTTTCTAGAGATGAGGCATACATTTTACTATCGCCCTCCTAGGCCAGTGACTAAGGTATTGATGCACATCTAGGGCTTGATGATTCCCAAGAGGGTTTTGCCGGAGTATCAGGCTAGGAATTCTACCTAGGCACTAGCACTACTGGCCAGTGATTTTGACCATGCATTTATCTTCTTATCCTTTCCATATGCGGGTATTGATTAGAGAGATTGCCCCAACATCCTCTTCACACTAGATAAGCCTCAAAATGATAGAGGTAACATTAGTGTTTTCCTTAAATTAATCTAGTTTCATTTATTTTTTAATTAATTAGAATAAAATTTATTCTAACACATCCTTTTTCTCATTTTATTAAATTTTTTAATGAAATTTTACAATAATTATTATGTACTATCTATTTTGTAGACATCGACACATTCCTTAGGTACACGCATTCTCCCCCAATAGAGGGATCAGATGAGGAGAAGGGTGAGGCCCAAGAGGGTGAGGCACATCCTTAGGAGTGTGTGGGAATCTCGGGCCATAAGGATGATATGAGATTTAGGATGGACTACTCTGATAGATTGTCCAGAGTTTTGGCTAAGGAGGGATTTTTCCCTGCAAGGACTCAAGACATTAACGTAGATCCTAGGTTCGTGGATCTTTTGAGAGACTCTATGTAAAATATGTTGACTCTTATGCATCATATCATTTTATATAGTAGGCTACTGGCATCAGTGAGGAATGTGGGGCATGCACTGAAAGATACGTCAAATGAGTATTCATGTAGTTCTACCTCGTCGAATCATGATGAACAGGGTGGTGATCATGATGCTTATGGAATTATTACCCCATTGTATCGTGGTAAGGGTTCCAGTGATCCTTCTCATAGTATACTTCCTCTTCATTAGCTTGATAATCAGATGCCAAAGCTACAAGATGTGCCTGATGTTTCTCTTGACAAAGCAGACCAACCATCTCCTCCTCCACATCATAGTTCAACTAACGATGAGGAAATAGTTGACCATTCATCATCTTCTACTGCAGACCAACCATCTCCACCTCCACCTCAAAGTTTGAATACATTGAGGCAGTAATTGACCATCCATTGTCTTTTGTTGCATATCGGGCTAACATTACTACATTTTTTGTATTAGATATTTGATTGTAGTTACATGACTTGTTTATATATATATATATATATATATATATATATATATATATATATATATATATCTTATGCTTATGCACTTCATTTACATGTTGGTGTTGATGTGTATATTGTTAGGTAATGCTAGATATGTTAATTTAATGTGCTTGTAGATAGATGTATATGTGATAGAAGTTATTTTACATGAGAATTTGAGGATGTGTGTGGTGATGATGTTAGATTACAAATTTTTTGTTTTGTTAGATGTGATCACGCTAATGATTCCTTGTTAGATTATTTCTATGTTTGTTAGATGATTATCATCATGATGTTTATTTTTATGAAATAATATTTATTGTAGATTATGTATTGGTGAGCATATATCAAAATTATATATATGAAATTGCATGCAAAATGAATTACCTTTAAAAAATGCAAAGATATTTTTATAAATTACAATGTTTAGCATGGTTTAAACTATGATTGTAAAATTACGATAATAGTAAAATGTTTCAATACTCGCAAGGAAAAAATAATTAAAGGTAAAATAACTTAGTTAGTTCTTAAAAAGACAAAAATGTGTAATTGGTTCAATTTTTAATATAAAATATTAATAATAATAAATTAATCAAAAAATAAAATTTGACCAATGAAAAATTACAATAGAGATAGAAAAAAAATACTATAGATCCATTTTAATCACAAATTTATCAGTCACTTAAAGAGATTAAATATTTTGACATGTACATCTTTTTTCAAGTTTTACATTCTAAAAATAGAAGTATTACATTCTAAAAAGAGATTTTCATATAATGAGTTTCATCCCTCTCGGCTCTTGGTAGATACATTGTTAAGATGGATCGGTTTATAAAATTCAATATGTTGTTAAATTTAAAAAACTTATGTCATAATTTTTGAAAATTAATATAGATTTAATATAACTTAAAAAATTCCATTTTAAGAAAATTTCATTTATCATTAAAGTTATGACATTTTAAAGAAATTTAAATTTAATATTTATAGCAAATCTTACGGGTTTAAATTAGAAATTTATTTCTCTAAAGATGATGATCAAGAAATGTAAAATAAGGCTTGTGAAGTTACTTGTCTCTATTGGACAACCTCCCTTAAAGAGCTAGTGAATTTTTTTTCTATTAATAAAGAGATAACATTTTGGTATTATTTTGGTTCTTTATTTGCTATTGTATTAGTTTAAATTTAAATCTTTTTAATAATAATATGAGTTAAATAATACAAAAATCATAATATATAAGATTTAAACTTTTGACAAATAATATATTTGATTATTTCTTAATAAACAATTCAAGAAATATTATTTTTTCCACATAATTTTCACCTGATAGTCACTAAAATTCATGTTTTCACTTTTCTCCTAGCTATTATTACATCATGTTCACAATGATAAAGACATGTCTACTTTAAATAATCTACTTGTAAATACATAAAAATAGATATTTATTTGACATAATCTAAATAGGAAATAAAAATGGATCACTTATATTTTTCTTATATTTTCACTTTCTATAACTAGTGAGATGTGTAATTTGTTTTATTTATAATATGGAGTTGATATATAATATTTTAAAAATGTCAATATTAAAGAAAAATTTAAAATATTTTAACATGAAACATATATAGAGAGAGAAAGATTGAGAAAATTAATATTCCATCAATAGTTTCTTTCTTATTCAATGTATCATGGATATTTGTTATCCTTTAAATGCTGAATATGGATTTTATAAGTAACATTTTAGAAAATATTAATAATAACAATAATTAAATGTATGCATTCAAGGAAAAAATATGAGGGGCGTGTTTTAACATTTTAATGTGAAAATGTGAACTATAAATAAAATATGTCAATGTTAACTACATATATATTATACAAGCCTAGATCCATCTTAACTCCATATCTACCAAGCACTGAGATGGATCAAATCTCTTTTCACTCTAAAATAGGTTTTCATCTCAAGATATTTGATTCTTCTTGAGACTTTGTAGATCCAAAGTAAGATGGATCTAGTCTGGTTTATAGTTACCATTGGAAAGAAAAGTCAAAATTGTTCCATTATCCATGAAGAAAAAAATAAAACCTCTCATGCATTCCTTTAATTCCATTTGTTTCTCAATGGTCCTTACAAATATGTAAAAAAAAAAATTATACATGCATAAGACCTCCTTTTAGTTTACATAAATTTGCAAGAACTATAATTTAAATATAGTAAACATGACTTTACCTGTCATGACAAAAATTTAATCTTACATATTAATATACTATTTTTTCATTGTTAAAATCCTCATAGAGTTAACACTACATTATTTATATTGATTTTGAACTAAACAAGAAGAAAAAACATGTGAAGTAATAATAAACCAATAAGTATATATATCGAGAATAAATCTTCAATGTTGTTTCTAAATTCACTATTTTCTCATTTTGGTTATATTCTTCTCATTTTCCTGTTCAAGAAATATTTTGACCTTGAATCCTTATTATCTTAGATATTGTGCAGAATTACAAATTCTTAGTTTTAAGTGTAAAAATGTTTACACTACAAAAAAACATGTAAAAATGTTTATGAATCTTATAAATTATATAAAATGCCAACAAGTTGAAAAAAAAAAATTAGCGAAATAAAGAAAAAAAATAGAACAGTAATACAAATGATTAAATAAAATAAGTACATATCACCCTCCATTTTCATCATCTTGAATATCTTCCACACTTGGCATGATAACATTATTTTTCTCAATAATATGTTTTGATCTAGGGTCATGTATTAATATGAGCCACCAATCCCTATCCAACACATCTTGGTAAAATCACCTGGTTGGAGTGTTTTGGAAAATATAAAGCTCCCTAGCTTCATGTCAAATATTTCTAGAGTTGATAAATATCAACCCACTATCAAAAACTTCCTTTACATCATTCTGGTCAAATGTGTCCCACCACTTGCACCTAAAAATAACACATTGAAATGAAGAGAAGTTCAATTGAATTATCTCTTATATCTCTCCAGTGTAACCTATTGTCACACGCATTAGGTTTTGATCGCGATGGGTAGCATGACTAGATTGGTCAAACTCGACTTCCACTCTACAGTCTTGTATCATGCATCCACCATCGATATCCTTTGTGCAAAAATGATTCCATATGCCCAAATAGATGGGAACAAATGAACCTGTAAAAAGTCAAAACATCATAGTGTCATGTATCTAACAACCGAAACATAATTAAAAATATAAAATATATATAGATGTTACAATTCAAAGGTGTAGTATGAAGCTAAAAATATGCAAAAGGAGATATGAATCATAGCCATATGAATTTTCTTTGATGTGATCCAACGTAAAAATGCAAATAATTTAGATATGGGATGTCATAAGTCTTGGGGGGGTCATAGTTCACACACCCACACATGAGAATAGGATAATGACACTTCATAGTAGATAGTACATTATACAAGATTTGATTATAAACTATCCCACTTCATACAAAAAAAATAAAAATAAAAACATGTTTTAACATACACACTCTTAAAAGCTTTAAATAGTCATGTGATTTCAACCCCGAAAAAAGGTCTACCACAGTGAAGGAGTGCCATAGTGAGGATACATTTAAATAAGGCACTCTCACACTCATTATAAATTCCTTTTCCAAAGAAATTCCATCTTTTTTTAAAATCCATGGGACATCACCTTATTTGAAAGATCAAGAGTGACCAACCTCTCCTCTACTTTCTTGTCTTTGCTAATATTTCTTTTTAGTTTTTGAAGAAATAATATCTCTCCTAATAGCTAATGTGTCATTTTATTTCGATGATATGTGCCTCCATAAAGAATATGAATTTTTTTAAAATATATGTATGGGATTTAGTAAGTGAGAAATATTAAGGTGCTCCCAATATGGGAGATCATAAAAGACATATATCATTTTCATCCCAATGGAAAATTTCTCAACATAGGTGTCGAATAATTGTGGATCATCGAACAAATTATCCCCATTTCAATTGAATATTTCTACAAACTCCTCCTCCTTCTCTCTCTCATATGCTCTAAGCCATTCAACTCGTGTCGTTATTGCAAGCCTTTGGGTTCTCTCTAGTTTACCGTTGAGATCTAATATTGCTCTTTGTAAGGGTTTTCTTTAGGGAGGAATACCCTAGAGTAGTCATACACTAGCTTTCATAGGCGGTCAGACCCCCAAGCCTTCAAAGAGGATCCACAACATTTACATCCATGCTACCCTTTTGTTACAAGACCTGTGAAATTATTGTATACATGCTGACACGTTGGAGACCATGAAAATTAGAACAATTGTGGTGAATTAAAATTAATATATGTGAAAAATATTGTTACGTATATATAAAAAAAAAATGTAATTTACAATAGAAAAATCCTAAGCATCGATATTCATGTACGATGTAAGCACATATTCCATACAGTGTAAAAGACCTCTCTAGTGTGATGCATCTTGATACAACGTACACATGTATCCCGTCCCATAAGTACTTCAATTCATCTACATATGGTTTTATGTAGACATCCAAAATTTTCACTTGTTTTATACTAGGGACAATATGGTCGAGCAAATCATTAAAGTGCTCAAAATTCAAAGTGTTCAAAAGTGTTCAAACTAATGCCAAAACATATATCTCATCGCCTTGAATCCAACACAACTTTAATCGCTCAAAATCGATATCACATCATACTAGATCGTGTTCTGGTAGTTTTCCTAAACAATTAAAAAAATTGTAGTTGGGTTGTAGGTACACTTACTCTGCAGTCTGTACATTGACTGGGTAGTTGATTGTGTTTATAAGGGCCAATGGTATCTCGCCAAGTGTCCTTATTTTATTAGTAAAAATATCATGTGTTATGATTGGTTAGAGGTTGGTTGAATTGGTCCAATGGGTAGAGGCCACGTGGGCCAATGGATGGTTGCCATTTGGCATCCTAGTGGCATATTAAAATTTGTTTATGGGATGAACTGGCCTCACGGGATTTTAACTCATGACCTTAAGAGTGGTAATACGGTGCCTTACCATTGTGCCATGGGTGGTGCTTCACTATGGTCGAAAGGCCTATTTAAACTTTATGTGATTGATGGTTGGGGGACAGGGTCGGGGTTAACCTCTGGCCCCCAGTGACCCATACCCATGAGATCACAGGCATTGGGCACTGAAGGCTCGGGGTTAACCCCAACCGAAGACATGGTACAACATACCATACCACATTTCAAAGGAGGGTTCATACTCCGGGACTCATCAATTCAACCATCGTTTAAACTATAATTGAGTATTAGTTAAGGTTTTAGCGTGGATATTTAAAAACCCAACCCTGGTTCATATATACAACCATAGTTTAATACACGAGTTTAGGTGGGTATGAAACAACCTCAAAAGCAATAGTTGTATTTCAACCTAACCACAGTTGGAGCCACGGTTGAAACAGTTGGCACGAATTTTGTCCCAGCCTGAATCCTACGACTAAGGCCTAGCCACATGGCCCCAATCTATCGGCCCATGGGAGTCACTGGGAAATAAATTCTAGTGGAATTTGGCACCCAATCCAGCACAAATCTCGTAGGCATGGGGGAAATTTATCGATATGCAGTGCTGAAAATGGTATAATTTGTAGGATGGTTAGTTGGAGGGTGCAGTTTGTAGATTAATTAGTAGCAAAAATTCACGAGAGCATAACTTCTTCAGTTTTTGGCCAAATTGAGCTCAGAAAAATCCCCTCTAATGTTTTTTTTAACTATTCCAGAGACATTGGAGGCATTATTTTTTCCTTATGAGCATTGCAAATCCATGTAAACACATATTTGAACACTTAATGAAAGAGTCCCAACATTGGAAGTTGGACTAGGAGATGTAGCCTAGGAGGGGTGAACTCCTTCACCATTTTTTTGTCTTGTGTTACTGTTTATGGTATTATTGTCTCGATTTTTATGCTTCAAAATTAATTGTAAACACTTAAATTATTTTCTGTTGCAACTTTCCTAATTGCATAAAAGAAAAAAGAAAAAAAAAAGCTGAAAATTTCATCAAACCTTCAAGTTTTCAAATACAGATTAGTTTGGTATCAGAGCTTTGGTTCTTTGGTTTTATTGAAGGTTTAATTTTGTGGCAAGTTTTTTCTGATGCTTACAAGATTGAAGCTAAAAAGACGAGAAGGAAATTTTTTTGGAACAAGTCCTTAAGCTAGTTCAAGGAGAGCACATTTGCCACAATATTCACCACAAGTTTCACCTCAAGTGCCACCAAAGGCCTCACCAGTCATGCCACATGAAGGAGAGCCTGGCAATATTTCTGATGATGAGAAGGATTTTTGGAAAATCATTCGTTGAAATGACAGAGATGGTGAAAGTTCTTTATGAGGAAAGGAACTCAAGGTTGTATGGTGAGAGCTCAAATCCTCAAAAAGGAAAATGGGACAAACCTTCAAAATGGAATGGCGGACATTTTGATAAATCACCTCTACCTCCACCTTTCTCCTCACCCTAATATTAACCAACATCATCTTCTACATCAACCAATTAACAAACGCCTCCACATTCTCCAAAGGGACATGGCAAAACTCCATTGTTAAAGCTTGAAATAAAGTTTAAATTTACTATGTATAATGGAGAGCTAAACGCTAAATAATTAGATAATTGTGTTTGACAGCTTGAAGTGTATTTCAAGATACAAAGGATTAAATATGATGAGATCAAGATTCAACTTTATTCTTTAAGGTTGGAAAGTGCAACACTCATTTTGTGGGAAGCCAAAACTCAAGAGAATCCAAAGAAAAGAGAAAACATCATAACTTCTTGGAATGATTTTGTGGCTGCATTAAGAAGACAATTTTATCCTTTAGTATACATGCAAAAATATATAATGGATTGGCAAACATTTAGGCAAGAAAGTGTCAAAATGTGAAAAATTATACACAAGAGTTTATATGGAGAGCATTGATTTTGGGTGTAGATTTATCTTTTCAATACACTTTCATCAAATACATTCAAGGTTTACATAGCTACTTGAGACACACAATTAGGATTTTTAACCATACAAATCTAGATGAATTTTGTTTAGAGGAAACACATTTAGAAGCAAGAGGGAAAAATGTTCCACACGAGGGCAGAAAAACACCATTCAAGAGTGGAGGCAAAGGAAAGGGAAAATTCAAAGGAAAAGTGAAAAATAATTCTTCCATCAATAAAGATGGAGAAAAAATCACATGCAAACACTGTTCAAAGAAGGCCATGTTGAGGAGCATTGTTGGAAACTTCATCCTGAGATAAGACCCAAAAGGTTAACAATAAAGGAAAAAAAAATGTTGCAACTACATAACATGATTTAGGATGTAATTTGGGAGATGAAACAAAGATCACAACCATGGGATTGAAAGCTAAGGAATCATTTGCAAGTACTAGTTCTTCTAGTAACCTGAATGAAACTCAAAATTAAAAGGAAAGAACATAGATTTTCCATATTAGAGTTATCTCAAAACATAGAAAAATAGACACTCTATTTGATACTGGATACAAGAAAACCTCATTTCATAAACCATTGTCAAGAAAATTGAATTTGGAAACCATTACTCATCCTAAACCTTATCCTTTATGTTGGGTATGTGGCAATGAAAAATTGCAAGTGACTAGAAAATGCAAACTAAAATTTTCCATCACTGAAAACTTCATTGATGAGGTAGAACTGAATGTAGCTCCATTATACATATGTGGTATTGTTTTTGGAAGCCCATATCTTTGGAATAGAAAAGTCATATTTCATCGCCATGAAAACAAGTATCATTTGTTTAAATATGGTATTGATTACATTGTTAGAGAACATCACAAGAAACTAAATCTATCACTCTTGAATGTTGGAAAAATGAATAGGCTTATGAATTATAGGAATAATTTTATATTTTTTATGATCAAACCCAAGAATGATGGTGAGACTGAAGGCTTCAAAGGTTGTGATGCAAAGTTAAATTCTTATTTGGTTGAGGTTTTTAACCACTATGATGAGATGTTTCAGGAGCCTAAAGGATTGCCTCCCAAAAGAGGAATCCAACATGAGATCCAATTGCAACAAGGATGTCCTCTTCCAAAAATTGGCATATATAGGATATCAGTGATGGAAAATGCAAAAATTTAGAAACAAATCCAAGAGTTGATTGATAAAGGGGTCATCAAACTAAGCATATCACCATGCAGGTCACCTTTTGTTTTAGTGCCAAAGAAGGATGGTACATGGCGAAAGTGTGTGGAGTTTAGAGCATGGAGAAAAATTGAAATAAAGAACCATTACCCTCTTCCTAGAATTGATGATTTACTTGATCAATTGAAAGATGATTTTTATTTCACTAATTTGGACTTGAGGAGTGGCTATCATCATATTAGGATTGCTAAAGGAGACATTTGGAAGACACCATTCAAAACAAAGAAAGTTTTGTTTGAATGGTTGGTTATGTGTTTTGGGCTTTGTAATGCTCCTGCTACATTCATGTGGGTTATGAATGATGTTTTAAGGCCCTTTCTAGATTTTTTTGCGATAATCTACTTAGATGACATATTTACTTTCAAAAAGACTCGTGAAGAATGTGCCATGCATGTCGAGCAAGTATTAGATGTCTTAAAGAAGGAAAATTTGTTTTTAAAGATGTCTAAATGTGAATTTGGGAAAACTTCTTTATTCTACTTGGGTCATATTGTTGGAGGATGAGTTGAAGATAGATACCTCAAAGTTCAAATTCATTTTGAAATGGACAAAACCCAAGACTGTGACAGAGGTTAGAAGTTTCTTGGGAGTTGCACAATATTGGAGAAAGTTCACTTCTAACTTTTCTTTCATTCCAACACCATTACATGCATTGACAAGTGTGAAGTAGGTTTTTCAGTGGGGAGGCAAACAACAAAAATATTTTGATGCATTGAAAGAAAGAATCAGTTTAGCACCCAGACTTGAGACAATTGTTTGAGATACAAACTGATGCAAGTGGCTATGCTATGGGCGCGATCTTGATGAAACATGGTAAGCCCATTTGTTTTCATTCTGAAACTTTTAATGGTGCAGTATTTAACTATCCTACATATGAAAAAGAATTGTATGCATTGGTGAAAAGTGTGAAAAAGTCGAAACATTACTTGAGGGGTAAGGAAACTATCATTCACATCGATCATCGACCATTGAAATACTCGCAATCACAAAAAAGTTAAAACAAGCGAGGCATTTCAAATGGATGATTGTCTTACAACAATTGCACTTGGTTATAAGGTATAATAAAGTCATATATAACAGGGTTGTTTATATGCTTGCTAGGCCAATTGTCAGTGCATCCATTATTCTTAAGCACAATTCTACCATGTGTGAGAGATATGTTGCGAAATATGATTTAGATAATTATTTTAAGGATGTATATGCGACTTTGTGTCAAAGTAACCAAGTAGATGAACTAGATTGTCATAAGTGATAAATTTTTGTATCATCTTGGCAAGTTGTGCATTCTATATGGAGAAAGAGTCAACATCAGGGAAGCACATACTTCTCTTATTGCCGGTCATAACGCTGTAGGTAAGATAGTGGCACACATTAGAATAAATTTTAGCCTAAAAGTGCCCATGAAATTTTGATGTAATTTCCATGTCATAATATGTAAACCAATCAAAATCCTTTAAATTTAAAAAGAGGTAGAAGTAAATATTTTGGAGGGAACTTTTTTTTAAATTGTATTTTTGACTTATCTCCCTATAGGCTTACTCAAATTTTAAGTATAGACACTCATTGGATGAATAATTAAATTCCACATCCAATGAGTACCCATTATGCATACTTTTGATAATACTGACATTGATAAAATTTGTAAATACATTTAAAAAGAGTGTTCAACATGTTTTTTTAATGTATTTGCAATGTTTATCAATGTGGGTCTTCTCAAAGTATTCATAATGGGTGCTCATTGGATGTGGAATTTAATTCTTCATCCAACGACTATATACACTTGAAATTTGAGTAGACCAATAGGGAGATAGGCCAAAAATATAATTAAAAAAAGTAGTTTTCTTCTTTTCCCTCCAAAATTCATAGTTGTTATTTATTATTTTAACTATTATTTTATTATTTTTCCTTAGGAGGCCACTTTTAGACTGAAATTTCCTCTAATAATTACAGAGGTATTGTTACTGGTCTCACGTGCTTGAAAGTGTGTCAGGATTTGTAAGTGGATGTTCTTTATGTCCAATCAATAAGCCTAACAATAGAAAGTTTGGATTGTATACTCCACTTCTAGTACCTTCCCCTCCATGGGAAAATGTTTCTATGGATTTTGTAGGAGGTCTAACTATGTCTAGGAGAGGTCATGATTATCTTTATGTAGTTGTGGAAAGGTTCAAAAAATTGTGTATTTTAATGCCTTGTAAGAAGTAGGTTATAACTGATTAGAGTACACATCTTTTCTTTCAGAATGTATGGGTACATTTTGGGTTGCCCACATTAATTTTTAGTGATTGAGATTCTCGCTTTGTGGGGAACTTTGGTCAAGATTGTGGGGACTCATGAACACCAAATTGAAAAAGATCACATAATTCCATCTGCAAATAGATGGCCAAACAGAAGTGGTAAACATAACGATGACACATCTTCTTCATGGTTATTACAAAAATCATCCAAATTTGTGGGTTGAACATTTTCACTATATTCAACATGCTAAGAATTCATCGACTCACACATCACTACTTGAGGTATGTTTGGGATACTTACCAAAATATACTTTTGATTTTATCTTTGGGAAATATGTTGCTATTGATGGACATAGTGACATAGATGCGGCCAAAAGATTCATTGAACAAGTTCAATTGGTGCATCACACAGTTCAAGAACAATCGGAAATGAGTCAAGACAAGTACAAGTCAAGACATGATAAGCATCATGTGAATAATATTTTTCAAGTAGGAGATGAAGTTTGGCTTCACATTAGCAAGAAAAGACCCTAAGGGGAAGGTAAAAAAATAAAACCAATTTTATATGATCCTTTCAATATTTTGGAAAATATTGGTAATAATGCCTTGAGGTTAGATTTTCCTTCATATATGAAAATCTATGCATTTGTTAATGTTGAGAATTTTAGATTCTCTGAGCCTCCATTGATTTAAGATCAAGGAAAGAATCTTCAGATTCCTTCAATTGAATATTTATCTCCTGAATATCTTGAAGAATAGCAACAAGACACCATCCTTGACAGGAAAACAAAGACTTCAAAATGAGGGAACATGGAGTACCTTCGTGTGGCGCTCAAAGGTAAAAATCCAGGAAAAGCCAAATGGATTGATATTGGAAAGGTGAGGGAACTATACCTTGATATTTGTTTTGACTGAAAATGATCTTTTGGAGGTCCAAAAGCTTCTAGTGGCGAGGAATGATCTAGTGGATCAGTGAAGTGCTCAAAATTCAAAGCGTTCAAAAGTTATCAAAAATGGCACAAAAATGTAGGCCTCATCGCCCTAAATCCAACGCAACATGAATCGCTTAAAACCGATATCGTACGCTCCTGATATCACATTCTGATCATTTTCCTAAACAACCAAAAATTTTGTAGTTGGGTTGCAAGTACGTTGACTGTGCAGTATCTACGTTGTTTGGGAAGTTGAATGTGTTTGTAAGGGCCAGTAGTATCTCAACAAGTGTCCTCATTTTATTGGTCTAAATATCATGTGTTTTGATTGGTTGGAGGTTGTTCGAATTGGTCCAATGGGTGGAGGTCACGTGGGCCAATGGATGACTACCACATGGCCTCCCAATGGCATATTAAAATTTGTTTATGGGTTGAACGAGCCTCACAAGATTCAAACTCATGACCTTCAGAGTGGCAGAACAATGCCTTACCATCGTGCCATGGGTGGTGCTTACAATATTATGGTCGAAATTCCTTGTTAAACTTTATGTGATTGATGGTTGGGGGATGGGGCCGGGGTTAACACCTAGCCCCCCAATCACCCATACCCATGACACCGCAGGAGTTGCGTGCAGGGTTAACCCTGACCCAAGCCACAATAAAACATACCATACCACAATTCAAAGGCAATTTCATACTCTAGGACTAATTAACCCAACCACCGTTCAAATTCCAATCGAGTATTGGTTAACGTTTTCGCACATAGATTTCAAAAATCAACCTTGATTCGCATATACAACCACAATTGAATACGAGAGTTTGGGTGGGTATGAACCAACCCCAAAAACTGTAGTTGCATTTCCACCTAACCACAGTCGGAGCCATGGTTGAAACTGTTGGCATCAATTTTGAATCAGTTTAAATCCTACAGCAGAGGCCTAGCCATGTGGCCCCAATCTATCTGCTCATGGGGGTCATTGCGAAATTAAAGCTAGCAACAATTTGCACTGAATCTGGCGTGAATCTTACTAGTGCGGGGAAAATGTTTTGCTCTGCAGTGTAGAAAATGGTGGAATTTGTAGGATGGTTAGCAAGAGGGTCCAATTTATAGATTAATTTGCAGCAAAACTTCACCAGAGCATAACTTCTTTAGTTTTTGGTGAAATTGAGCTCAGAAAAATCCTGTCTAGGAGTTTTTGATTGTTCTGAAGCCATTGGAGATATTATTTTTTCATTTTTAGCACTTCATATCCATATAAACACATATTTTAACACTTAATGAAAGAGGCCCAACATTGGAAGGGTGACCAGGGGATGTAGCCTAGGAAGGGTGAACTCCTTCATCATTTTTTTGTCTTGCGTTACTGTTTATGGTATTATTGTCTCTATTTTTGTGCTAAAAAATTGAGTTTAAACTCTTAATTTATGTTCTATTTCAACTTTCCTAATTGCATAAATTACATAAAATTTAACTTGCAAATATCATGAAACCTTCAAGTTTTAAAATAGATATCATTATGAGAGCCAACATAATATGTTTATTCTTCATGGAAAACCATGAGGCGGGGGGGGTGGGGGGTATTTATATTGATCACGACTATATGCCAAACATAATAGTTGGTCTTTTGGAGGGAATATGGGTTGATGCCATCCATGGTTATGTGGAGTTGTAGATTTCCTACTTCATCCTTGAAATTTTCAATCCATGTATCCTCTATATGATTCATGGTTATTGAATCTATTATGATTCACATAAATCTTGACTCACTTATATGTGAGGCATGCCATCCCTACAACATAGCTGATTCTTTGCAACAAAAGAGTCTTTAACCATGAGGAGGACCGTGTAATTTACGCATTCCTTTTGAATTACAATACTTGTCGTGCCCACATATAAAACATATTTCTTTGTTTGCACATTCTCCTCTATATACAATACAATCGTTAAAACATACATGATATGATATGTACTCAACACCCAACATTTTCAACAATTTCTTTGCCTCTTCACAGCTAGCCGACAAGACATTATCACTTGGAAGAACATTATCTTTGAATAGCCTATATTTGGTGGGGAATATAATTGTACAATGTTAATATTTAACGTTCATAAAATCGACCATTTTTAATGTTGTTTGTTTGGTAATAATTCTCAAAATATATGGGACTTGACTGCTCATGCAAGTGAATTACCTCAATTTACTAAGAAAAATGCATTTGACATGCCGAATTTTTCTTTCAAGTTGTACAGCAACATCATTGTCCCCAACTGAGTAGACTTTGACTTGTCACTCGGTCCAAAGAGAGGGGTGATGGAAGCATATTTCATGATTTCGAATAAGGTATCGATGAAATGAGAATCATCCCCTATTCATCATTATGGAATGCATCTAAAAACATTACCTCCATGACAATCGTATATTGTAAGTAATAATCCATACCAACCTCTATTTTATTGCCTCCATTGCCAACTTGTGATGAAGAACTAAAATTTTTGTAGTCATGCAGAATTGGTGAATCTCGACGTAGTGGGAATTGAATAGGTGGTTGATTCAACCATTCTTTTTATGCTTCTTCTCTTATTCTTTCTTTTAATACAACTTTCTTTAGAGTTGAAATTGTAGTGGGGTGCACCAAAAGATGGTAGGTGGGT
The DNA here is from genome assembly GCA_034641835.2 of Pinus albicaulis. Lineage (NCBI taxonomy): Eukaryota > Viridiplantae > Streptophyta > Pinopsida > Pinales > Pinaceae > Pinus > Pinus albicaulis. The sequence goes on along the minus strand of CM076579.1, from coordinate 1,235,468,341 downwards.
CACTTATTGTCACTAGAATCATAATTTCTAAAAATATTGAACATCATTAGTACAATATCAATGATATTAGTAAGCACATCAATGAAATTGGTTTGTTGAAATTACATTATACCAAAAAATTCTTCCTATCATTGATTCGGGATTGTGGCTAGAAGATGACATGCTCCAATTGGCAGGGTGAAGATGTTATGCATTTTCATCTACCAACTGCTTGCGGTATGCTACTCCTGATAAGAGCTTCCAACATTTTTGAAAGGGAGGAATAATTTATACATTATATCTCAATTCTGAATCAAGATCCTGCAAATTTGGATACATTTTGATTTAAATTAACATCATGGATTAAAAAAAAAAAAAATTAAATAATCAAAATATAAATAAAATCTCCCGAATGTGGGTGTTGACTTGGCATAAATTTGCAACTCCTCCACGTGGAAGCCAGCAAGGCAACATGGACTCACATGGCTCACATGGCTGGGCCATTAATGCTCGTAGGAAGAAGTTCATCGCCGTCACTCTGTCCTTGTAGAGCCTTAACTATGGCCTCCACATCTGTCCTCGTCATTGCCATTTGCCATTCTTCATGGACTCGGGAAATTTCTTCACTGCCACCTCTCCCTGTCGGTTTTCCTGTCCATTTGAATTTGTTTCTCCAACCCTCCGTCTACCATTGCACTAAGACCTCTGGCCCTCATCCTTCCTTCTGCCATCTCTCTGAGCTCTCAGCCCCTCAATCCTCCACTCGACTCGCTCTTCAATTGGATGCCTCTTTTCTTGTCTCCCTCCACAAGCCTGTCCACTTCCCCTCCACGCATGTGCCTTCGGAAGACTCCATGCCACGTAGGCAAAGGATGCGATGCCGCAGGGGTCGATGACGGGACCAACCCTCTCGCCCACCTCTTCCTCTCGGTGATGATGATTCTGCCTCCCCAGGTGATAATAGTTCTACCTCCTTGCGTAATGAAGGCTCTGGACCATTGGAATTCATGGTCAATGTGAATTATATGGAGGCCCCAAAGCTGCACCAGGTCTCGGCTGTCTTCTCACTGTGCCTCCCAGACGTCCCTTCCACCTCAAGCTCTCGGAAGTGTTTGCAAAAGTATACTTTGATGCAAACCCACTCTCAGATTTACAGAAATACGTAATATCTCCCCACCAAAATGGTTGAGCACTCCTCGGACAGCGAATGTGGTGACAACTCAGCCAAAGATGATAGTGTCACAGCTCAAGGAACGCGCTCTTCCGCCACGCTTGAACTGACTGCCCAGATGTCAAAGAAATATGGTGACTCTGTAGATGACTATGGCTGCTTCATTGTGGAAGAGCCACCTCTAGAAGATATGAAGAATGATAAGACGGAACAGGACTAGCACCATGAGACCTCCCTTCTCTGCTAGTAACAATCTCAATACTTCTTTTTTTCTTTACTTTTGTATGCAAAGTATGTTTAAATTTGGTTAACTAAATTATATGTTGGTTTCCCCACTTAGGGCAGCACTGCTACTCGGAACTGGCTTAATATCGGTACTGGTTTCCCCAACAGGGGCAGTCCCAATTTTTCTATTTTGAACATACTTCCCGCTGGAATTGGCTAGTTTTCCAGTTTCGGTGGGAAAATCTTGACATGTAATATTTTTGTACGATATAAATAGAACTAGACTTACTTAGAATATATATATATATATATATATATATATATATATATATATATATATATATATATATATATATATATATATATATATATATATATATATATATGTGTGCGCGCGCGCGCGCGCGCGCAATATGAACGCACTGAGGCCGAGATGGCATAAGTCTACGAACGCCTTTCATCAACAATATGGAACGAAATTTGAAGAATTGGCCATTCGATATTATTGATATTTTATCCCTGCATTTGAGAAAAATTAAAAACAAAATTTTGTGTGCATATCTAAAATTAATTTTGAGATCCATATAACCATAATTTGTATTTTAATATAGTTTTCAAACCATTTTTCTAGAAAAAGGTGACTTTAAGCAAAAAATGTATACTATGTACTATTATAATTCACGTGGATGTGTCCTGAAGGATCATTTGAGATTAATATTCCATTTTATGTGAAAATGAAATTTCAAATAACTTTTAAACCATATCGATGCACTTATCAAAACAAAAGTGCATTGATGTGTTTAAATCATAACAACATCGAGGCATTCAAATACTACCCACACTGGTTACTGGCATTTCAAAAATTATAAAATATGTTAGTATATAGGTTCTCTTGGAAACGAATTGATGCCTTTAAATCAAAACAACACCAGTATAGACTTGTTTATGAGATTTTGAAAATAAAAATGAATTATACCATGTACATGCTCTTATAAGAATTACATCACTAATGCATTCAAATACAAACCAAACCATTTTGTTAAAGTATTAATCTCACAGTTTCGATATTTCGAAAAAAAATTGTATAATATCGGTGCGTTAAAACTAATTGGCGCCTCGGTAATGTCAGTGCACTTTAATTGTCAATTCACCGATGCTCTTGACTATCAAACACACCGAGGTTTGGATTAAGTGAAAAAAAGCGATTAAAAAAAAAAAATCTGTGGCAATTGAGTTTTTGAAATCTAATTTCATAAACTTATTTAAATACTAAAAAGTTATTCTCTATTTCATTATTTTTCCCAAAATTTCAAGGGAGTGATTCGCAAGAGAGACATACTAGGAGCACTGTGTAGCAAAAGAATACCTTGAAGTAGTAAAATTATTCAGAAGATCAGAAGCAGAAAGGTACGGTGATTCACTCAAAACCCCACATAGTAAAAGTTCTAAATTTTATTGTTGAGTTTACTAATAATTTTTTTTATAATTTCTGTTAGGGTTTAATTAAAAGAGATACCATTTGCATGGGAGACATACTGGGAGCACTTTGGAGCAACAAAATATTTTGGAACTGCAGAAAGATCATAATTTCAAAGGTCTGGTGATTAACTCAAACTCTACATAGAAAACATTTTAAATTAATTGTTCATTGTAATGTTAATTTTTTTACAATTTCTATTAGATTTAGTCACAATTAAAAAAAAAACCCTGAATAATAAAAAAATTACTATTAATATTACTAGTAAAAAAATTTACGATCCTTGTTCCTATTTAAATTTAATTAAAATTCAGAAAAAAATAAAAATAAAAATTGAATACTTAACTTAAACCATTACTTCTTCTTGCTTACATGATTGTAAAATTTCACATTAGGGTTTAACTCCCTTCAACACTTCACAATTAGGGTTTTTCATTTTAGGCCTTTTAGATTTATAGGGTTTGTGTACTTACTATATATAGGGAATTTAGCATGTAAAGTAGGGGTATCATTTATTGAATTATATCTAAACCTTGTTGGCCCTATGTTTTTTTTTAAACAATCAATGTTTCACGATATGCGAATGTAATATAATGGACCAGTGCGCCTTCTGTAATAAAATAATACACAATTGGCAGTAGTCTTCTTACAAAAGAGAGCTACTTAACTAACTTTGGCGAATTATAACGGGCCTTCTTCTGTGGACAATATGGAAAGAAAGAAATCGGTGCATCTTCAAGGATCAAAGCACACCTCCAGACACCATATGGAGCAACCTCTATCTTAATCTTCAGGAGACCTTGGTGCTTCAAACTTGGCAAGCTGAAGATTTTCCAACTCTCCCTCAAGAGCAGGCCATCTGGGCTAACTGGAATCTTCAAATCCCCCAAATTCTGAAACATCCCAGAATTTCTTACAATTCCTTTACTATGACAAGCAAATGGACCCCCCCCCCCCTCCGGGAACTTTCAAATTCAACTTTGACGGAGCTTCCAAGGGTAATCCTGGAAAAGCAGGGTTCAGTGGTATCTTCAAAGATCACGAAGGTAAACCTCTCCTTCTTTTTCTGGGCAACATAGGATGGGATACGAATAACTCAGCTGAATTAGAAGGCCTGTGGCAGGGTCTGTCCTTGTCCTATCTTCATGGTTTGCATCCTTTGGAGATCGAAGGGGATTCTCAAATTCTCATAAATATGGCCAATCAACTTCTCCAAGGGGCCCATGCTAACAAAGTAGCCAACAGCTGGAGACTAGAGGCTAGATTGGGACTCATTGAACAATGGATCAACACCAACCGAGCACTCCTGTTCAAACATGTCAAAAGGGATGGCAATAAGGTTGTTGACATACTGGCCAACATGGGGGTGAACAGTGAGCATACTCTTCATGTCAATTATCTAAACATTATACATGACTATGCTCAATTACAGGAATGCAATCATTTGATCCAGAATGATGCAGATATCCCGGATGTGGGTATATAGCTGGTTTGATGTGATGATGGGACTTGGGTTCAGCAATTGGAGAGGCCACTTGGCCACCCAAACCATCGCCATGAGTTATTGCATTCAACGCAACGCTCTCATCAAAGCAGCATTAAATCAGAGCAATGGCCAAGGTTCGACCATTATGCTCACTCGAGCCTCTGTTGTTGGGCATGTGTTATATTCTTTCTACGACTAAGCACATGCAGGGGGGTAAGAGGAGGGGCGATAGCCCCACGTTTGCATTGGACGCAACAGGGAGGTCACAGGGGGGGCGGTAGCCCCCCTATTGGGGTTCGGGGCAGTGCCCCAACGAAATTTTTTTGGTCCTTAATTTCCGGTGGGTAGTCCGCGCCCATGGTTTTGTGCATGGTTTTGCACATGGTTTTGGGGTATGATGGTTTTTGGCCCATGGTATTTTGTAGATCTGGTCAAGGGAACTACGGTTATGTTCTAATCCAGGGTTAATGGATTGGGGTTTATGTATGCTTCGGCATGTATATATATGTGTTGTAACACTAAAAGGAAAATAATGAAAAATCAAGTTGGTCGTCCCGATTTGGGATCCATGGGAAAATATCTGTGTTTATATGTTTTATGTTTTATGCTCTCGCTATTGTTTATTTTCTGTTGTAAGATTTGTGTGTAGATAATTTCTGTTCAGGGTTAAAACCTACATCCATATGATTTTATCTGCACCTGCCTGATGATCACATTTATGAGGTTTTAACGCTGGGAGAGCATCGAGACACCTCTGCCTTGAGTTTTAAGATGGCGGATGACAAAGGGAACTCATACGCCCCTCCTCCGCTGCAAATAATATGTTCTCCCTCTGCTGTGCATCCCTGCTACCGCACTGCCACCGGTAGAAGGAGCTATCTCAGTTACTGTATTGAGCTTGGTGAAGGGCTGCACCTTTCCTGAATTGGTCTCCACGATCAATCCACTGTCACTCTGACCTCCTTCTCACTCCGCTCTCTCCTAGCTCTGTTACTCTGACTCCTCCTTCGCCTTCCCCTGTGCCCATCAACATGCCGCGGCTACGACATCGCATGAGATGTTGAAGGGGTAGCACTAGGAGCCGTCCTCAGCGTACCCCCTCCACCTCCATATCGGATTCCTCTTCGCCCTCCTCGGACTACTTCATCGGTAGATATCTGAACACCCGTAGTGGGTAGGGTAGATACCAAGATGCCAACCCTATCACTCTTGCCTCCAATACTCCCTAGACTGCTCAATTTTTCTTCAATTGCTCCCTGAATCGACCCCGCATCACTGCCTCTATTTTGGTGATATTCATGGAAGAACCCCAGTTGGGTGACACCAACGTGCATCATGGAGGGGCTACTTCTTCTTTAGCTTAGGATATGGATGTGCAGTAGCGGCCGGTGGATAAGCACAAAGGAAAAGCTCCGAAGGATGAGGAGAAGGTTCGTTGTGAGCATGAGCACTCCAAGCAAAGTGTTGCCTCAGGTGCGGACAAGCCAAAGGAGGATGACGACATGGAGGCCTACAGGTGCCTCATAATAGAGGAACCTCCTCCTCATCATGATGTTTAATTATTCCTTTAGTGTCTAGTTTTTTCTTTACAAATCCCACCTTGATGGGATTGATCTTGAATTTCTAGCTATATTATCCGGTGGTCTTTGTCTTACAATTTATCTTATGTGCATAGTTTATACTAAGCTGACACCCCTACGCGGGCAGTATAGTAGCACAATGTATGGCTTAGACTGGTTTCCCCTAGTGGTCAGTCATTTTTTTTGTCTCTTTTGCTGAACATGCCACTCTTCTGGGCAAAGTCAAGGCTGAGGCCAAGATGTAAATTATTTCTCCTTTTTTAATTGATTTAAGCCAATTTAGAAAATAAATAAATAAAACATAGCAGCGTATCATAACCATGTTAGTTATGTCGAATCAATTTATTAATGTTCTTGGTGTATTATAATGCATCGGTGTGGCTTTGAAAAGTAGAATCGTTAGGTCATTAAGGTGTGTTTATCATTACAAATCACGCCATCACCGTTTAAAATTATTTAAAAATAATATTTTTTGCTGACAGGGATGAACAATTAAATGACTGATGGGTTTAATGGCCTAAACACACTGGTGCATTTATTCAAATAAACACACCAAGTTACAAGAGATCTTTTTGGATGAAAATTATTTGATTTATGTATAAAATATATTTAATTTCTTTTGTATTGAATGGTATAGGTTATATATTGATAAAAAAATATTTAAGGTGTCAAGTAACAAAAACACTAATTAACACAATGTTAACACATAGAAAAAGCAGAGAAGAAAAGTTATTTATAATTTTTTTACAAAATTCATATGTTTGAACTATATGTAAGTTTAAATAATATGTATTAGGTAGTGTGTTTCATGCCGATCCACAAAACGAAGAAGTTTAATAATATTATTTCTAATCAAAGTGAAAAAGAGCATAAAAGCTTGATAGAAAAATTGTAGAAAGATGAATGAGGTGAATGAAAAAATACTATTGAATATGAAATTTTGTTTTTTAAATTTTCATCAATAATATACTTAAGAATATTAGATAGCATGTTTCAAACAATTTATTAATTCATATATGTTTAATTTTATATAGGGAGAAACAAAGAAAGAAAATATCAATGTCATTCTAAGAAAATAAAATGTATAAAACATGTAAATAAAGGTGAATTGGTCCTCAGCTCATCTAGAGTGGTGTTGGAGGTTAATGAAAGGGGAATTGTTTTTAACAAAACTATGAGGGATCTAATGGAATGGACGTATAGAAGTATTTTCCACTTACAATACAAAAATAAATCGAATGATTCCAAGAACAAAATTATAGGAAACATTTCCAAAGAAATGGTCAATGAGACATGTCAGACTTGCAATAGAAAAAACATACAACAACAAAAAGGAATAATTAGAAAGGTAATATTCATAATTAAAATGATTTTCTAGAATTTTGTGTATATATTACTATAAAACATTCAATTATTAATATCAATTTTGGTATTCATTTTATTAATATCAATACAAAAATAGTTTATTACTTTTTTAGGAATATTATGAAAATACCAAATGATCAATGAGCTCATATGCGAAACTAGATAAAAATAGTTAATTAGTTTTTTAGGAAGATTATGAAAATACGAAATGATCAATGAGCTCATATGCGAAAATGGATAAAAATAGTTTATTATTTTTTTAGGAAGATTACGAAAATACCAAACGATCAATGAGCTCATATGTGAAACATGCCAGTAGGAATGTTCAAAAAAGTGTACGAGGAGATGGTGAAAGTAATGGACATAACTGCATCACATGATGAGCCATCTCAACAAAAATATCCTTCAAATGTACGTAATCATGATTGACTTTGTACAAATAAAAAAATAATTTAGCATTAAATATTAAATTTCAAGTATTTTCTTGTAGAAAATAAAATAAAATGGAACTCATTCAACACATAAAATAGGATAACAAGGAAGAAAATGGTTGATATCAAAGTTTGTGAGTAATTGTTAATATTTCTTTATAACGACTAAAGGTTTTATTTTTGTATATTTTAAGTTATTTTATAACAACCATTATTGAATGTCTTCAAATAAGTGCTAATATAAAAAGAAAAGAGATAAGAAGAATTGATTGACATTGAGTTAAATCTTGGTTGTGAGTATATGTTGGAATATCAAAAATTAATCGTGGAATTTTTAAGTATGGTATGTATTTTGTTTTACTTATTTGAGTTTATAATTATTAGAACAAAAAAATCATTTATATTAAATCTATGATTTATAATGGGGTTTAAAATATGTAGGAAACAAAGTATGGAACTACACCAAAAAAAAGACTTGTAGCAACAAGGAATGAGGCTTGGTTTTGAAACCATGTGTACATTTTATGAGTGATTTCTTGCTATGGTACATTGCTATTTGATTTACATTGATGTATATTATTTATTTCAATTTTCATTATTCTCACCCATGTAGATACACTCATTATACTTTATTTTTATGTTTTCGGATGGAACAAGATTAAAAAAAATGAAACAATCGATGCAATCAACAAAAAAATCATCCAAATAACCCAAGCCATGGAAATAACTCGACCACTAACAACAGTTATTATGAAAAATGATGATCTATTTGGATATCAAGAGAACTTGTTGTATTTTTTGAAATATTTGTCTATAAAAATCAGACATTTTTGTTTAATTTAATGGACATGGTGTACCAATTGAAGGAAAAAGTGTTACCAATAACAATCTCGTTTTGTATCACAAAAAATATCTTATTGATATATAATAAAATACATTTAAGTTATTCTATTGTGTTATCCAATGTCACTGTGAAATTTTACATGAGTGATTAAATATCTGGATGATTAAATATTATAATGAAGAGATGCGAAATATGATAATATAACAAATTAATCCAAACATCATATACAAATGCATTAATTAAATTTTAATTTATATGAATATTATTATAAGATATATGTTTATTTTTCAATGAATAATGAATTTAAAAAATTATAATAATTATGTTGTCAGAAGTCGATGTTTCTAAAAAAAGAGAAAATATCATACAAAAAATTGGTGCCTTCATAACATAAACACAAATCGATGAATTATTTTATATAAAATCATTGATGATGTCTTTTTTGCATGATCGATGCCTTTTCAGGAAACAATAGCACCATGGTGTTTATCTCTGCATACATCTGTATTGTTTGCAATTAATACCTCGGTGCATTGCAATTCTTAACGCACGAGTGTTTTCATAGAACTAATGCCTGTGTCCTACAAAGTACAATTTTTAGCCCCCATGAATTATTAAAGTTAACAACACCAACCTTTTTTATAATTTTACTGTGTTTGTGCGTTTATATAAACAATATGCATCGACGCTACAAGTTTAAATAAAAGCACCAGATCTGCAATATTTTTTTGTGTGCTTTAATGTCGTTCATTAAAAGAATGCCATGTCACGTTTTTTTGATATATATGCACTGGGGCAGTAAACATTTCATGGCATTGGTGTTCTTTGTGTTCAATTCCTCATTGTTGTTATGTATGCTACCACAGTGCTTTTTATATATGTAGTGCATCCGTGCTACTTTTTCCATTAAGCATGCTACAAAGAAAACATTTGTTAAAACATGTGGCTACCCAGATTTTTCCAGTTGTGATGAAGTTCTATTATAATCTCTACTAAAACATCCACTATCACAAACATATGTTTTAGCAGATGTTTTTTTTCCAATTTTTTCCAATTTTATAATACTAAAAACCTCTGTTATAACCTGTGCTAAAAAGTATTTTCCATGTAATGGTTGGGTATACCTGGATTCCTTCATAATAGAAAAAATACTTCAAATTATGTTTTCAACATAAGATCAAATGTAGTATCACTGTCTTCAAAGAAACAACCAATTACTTCATTATCAACTATAGAAGCAGTGTACACTCAATGACAACAATAACTTGTAAAGCACTTTGATTGTAGAAAATCTTAACAAATATGAAGCCAAAACTACAAAATGTCATAATTATTTATTATGATAACATACCTACAATTTCCATAAAAAAATCCAGTGTTTTATAGTCACAGAAAGCATACTAATATCAAGTATCATTTCATAAACGATCATGTAGCAAAACGAGAAATTGAAATGAAACTTTGTAAAAAAAATGAGCAATTTGGTGACACTACCCAAAAAATACAATTTCCCTGAGAAAGATGTTTGGAATCACCTCATTAACCATTGTGAGCATTATGGAGAAGATAATGCTTAATTGCTTGTTAGGTGTTAGCAAATTTTGAGTTCTCACCCAGCATTATTATTAAGCATATTAGCAGGAAGTCAAAATTAGCCTTAGCTCTTTAGTTCGAATTAGATTCAAGTAGTAATTTCCATAATGGTATAAAAATGAAGCCAATTTTCATAGAATTAGATTCTAGTAATTTCCATAATTGTATAAAAATAAGGCCATTTTTATAATTGTTAAAATTTGATATATATATATATATATATGTATTTGATTGTTTTATGCAAATGAATAAAAACGAGAAAAAAAAATCCAATTTAGATATTTGATATTTTTGAGTTAAATGTTTATATTACTTATATTTTTCTATTATGTTTGTGTCCTCACAATTTCTCTACAATTATTTCAGTTAATAACTCTTTCAAACACTTAATATGCAATTCTATCGAATCGATTTCACAATTCCAACCATATAAAAACAAAGTTCATCAAATTCCAATTAAATTTTCCCATTAAATTATGACAATGCAGGAAGGTAACAAAGGTTGACCGGAAGGTAGGAATGTAAGATGCTAAATTTTGTTGGCAACTCTATATTTTTCGGATTAGAAATAATCGAATCCTATATTCTTTGTTATATTCGTTGTGTAGAACTTTAGCAGACGCCGAAACGGTATTATGTAATAATGGGCTGTACTGAACTGTTACCTTCGAATTGAAATTTATATCAATTCTTTATTGCCTCGTAATTCTCTCGAATCAACTTAAACCATCTGGGTATTTTATTTTCAGAATTTCTCTGCAAAGAGTTCAGACATTACACGAAACAAAATTAGTTTCGTGGAGTCCGATATATATATATATATATATATATATATATATATATTGAAATTTGTAGTTATCCCGTATATATCAATTCTTTATTGCCTCGTAATTCTCTCGAATCAACTTTATTGTAGCCACGAGTTTGTTCTGAAATAAACCAGTGTCGTATTTTATTTTCAGAATTTCTCTGCAAAGAGTTCAGACATTACACGAAACAAAATTAGTTTCTTGGAGTCAGAGATAGATAGATATATTATATATATATATTTTGAAATTTGTAGGTATCACGTATATATATATATATATATATATATATATATATATATATATGGAAATTTGTAGCTATCACGCATATCAATTCTCAATTCTTTATTGCCTCGTAATTCTCTCGAATCAACTTTATCGTAGCCACAAGTTTCTTCTGAAATAAACCAGTTGGGTATTTTATTTTCAGAATTTCTCTGCTAAGAGTTCAGACAGTACACGAAACAAAATTAGTATCGTCGAGTCGTATATATATATATATATATATAAATATATATTTTGAAATTTGTAGTTATCACGTATATCAATTCTTTATTGCCTCGTAATTCTCTCGAATCAACTTTAGAGTTTCTTCTGAAATAAACCAGCTGGGTATTTTATTTTCAGAATTTCTCTGCAAAGAGTTCAGACATTACACGAAACAAAATTACTTTCTTGGAGTCATATATATATATATATATATATATATATATATATATATATATATATATATATTTTCATGTCGCCATCCATGCAAATCACATATCTTCAACTGCTCACCAACCAAAATTTCACTAAATCAGACCAACAAAACCACATAACCTAATCTTTTAATGATGGAAAATTTGGATATGAAGTTTTTGTGGTTGGATTTACACTCGAAAGACGTACCGTAACGGACACATGAACCATTATTCGTCAAAAACGAGGGGCTGGGAATCCCGTAGAAATCAAAGGTCATGGGGTCAAACGCTGGAGCATGGTCTAAACCCATTCTTTCTTGATTTAGAAATCATGTTTGTATTGCTGAACAAACAGCCCTATGGATAAGCTCAGATGGATGCTTGTGGGTACTCGTGCTGATGTGTGGTCACGATTCACAAACCACGATGAGGAGGAGATCGACGGACAGAAAGCGACGGGCATGATGGCAACGTCAGGGTTTCCGCTCCTCAAGGATCTATCGTCACAGAGTGCACTAACCGTCCTCGATCAAACTAAGAATGACATTGTAGGACGCGCATGCAGCGCTAGTAGTTCGGTTAGGGGTTGTATCTTATGCCAATTGTTTATCCCTGCCCATGGGAAACGGCATTCGAATCATTTTTGAACTAATGAATTGTTGGGATACGAAGCACAAGTTTCATGCAACTTGTCTTACGTAAGGTAGTTGCAAGCACGCTGCATTTGAATGGAGTCACAGTGACATGTAAGGTTGAAATTTTGTATTTAATTTGAAGTTTTTTTACATGTAAATTTTATGGATTAAAAATAATTATTTCACTATTTTATCGCGATGAAAATACATTATATATCGATTATCCTTTCTACATATAGCAAAAGTTCCTTAGAAGTAGGTATTTGACCCATTAAACTAACTCTTCAACCTGAAATCAAATCAAATTTGTTTTAAACACTTATATAAATCAATTTATTTAAAATTATAAATATGAGATAATTATTCATTAAATGGTATTAAATTTGAATTATATTAATAAATTAAATTTATTAAATAAAATATTATTAAAATGTTAATGCAAGTTATCACTTTTTAGAATTTCATATGTATTTTTTCTATTTAGGTTTATTATTAAGTTAAGCATTACTTTCCTTACCATATTTAATGATAAATTATAATTGTATGTACTTTAATAGCTTTTGTACTAAGTTAAGCATTACTTTTCTTACAAAATTTTATGATAAATTATAAGTTTATGTAATTTAATAGCTTTTGTATTTATGATTGTTTTTAATCTCAAATTGATAATATATCAATTGATGTTCATTTAAAGACATTAAAAGTATTGAAACATAATGAATTTGTCTTCACCAACAAAGGTAAATGTATAATTTCAAACTAGTGTATAGATGCTATGTGTTCAATTTCATAGAAAATGTGAAATACATTGTAAATACACGTATTCTGACTTGTAATACTAGTTTTCTATAATGTAATGGCATAGTAAGCATTTATAAGACTTCTCGAGTCATGACCTTTTAACAAATTATAGTTATGAATCAAATTTTGAAAAGTGCATATAAAACAATAATATAATTAAATATAATAAATCAAATTTCATCATCAAATTAATATGATTAAACTATCTAAATATACTGAGGTAAAGTAAACCAAGGTAGTCCTATAATGAGACACATCCCTTGAATATTTAAAAAACTAAATCTGAAAAGTTTGAGTCTTTGTATAATTTCATATTCAAGTGATTTTACTGGTAGATATTTGGTATATTACATATAATATAAGTAAAACGCAGATGTATCTCTATTCTAAAATCAAGACCTTATTATAAAAAAGGTTTTACTTTGCACTCACATCAAGCATGCACATGGATTTTCTACATTCATTTTAGCAAAACCTTGGCACTCTAGTTAGACCTTAAAAAATTCCTATGCATCAGAATAAAATAGGGTGGGATGGGACTATCCAAATCATAATACTTTGTGAGTTATTCATTTTTCTATAAAATGTTGCCCACATCAACATTAATGTATTTCCATAGTTAATAAATGTATCTCTTTTTTGAACGGGCATCTCAACAACATTGTATTTGGATTTATTTAATAGATTAGAAGGAGTTAATAAAAAATTAAGAAATTAATAAAAATGTCATGTAAAAATATTTTTAATTTTAATTTACTTTTATCTATGTTCCATAATATTTATTAGCGCAAGATTCAATTGATTTTTTAATATATTATGTCTAATTTTTTACTTCTATAAATTCTTAAATATATGTACCTTTCATTAAATAACTGCATATATATATTTTATATTTATATATAACTATCTATATTTATATTTTATATTTAATTGTGTTTATTTGTCATTTTTGGAATATATTTTTTAATTGTTGAGAGTGCAAGCTTCTGTGATCCATAACATTTTAAATTATAAATCTTCCGGGAAATCACATAAGAAATTTAGGAACCGACGAGTTTCGAACTACCAACTGTATTAACTATTTTATATTTAGATCTAAGAATTTTGTGACTCATAATTTAGATAAATGTATTTCAAATTAATCACATCATTAGTATCTAGTCAACATTTCGAACCATCTAATGTGGTTCATCATCATGATGAGTCATGACCCACATTATATGGTTCAAATGATGTGATTAATCCGAAAGACATTTATCTAAAATATTTTATTTTTAATTATATTTAACTATTTAACTATTCTATATTTAACTATATATTTTATATTTCTGGAATAAGTTCTTTAACTATTTACCTATATTTTATTTTTAACGATTTAATAAATTTATATTTTATATTCTATATTTAATAAATTTATATTTATATTTATATTTTTTCACTAATATCAAGATTTACATTGCATTAATAACTTTTTCAATATTCTAATTCATATGGTCTGTGGGTCCTTGGTTAAACGATGATGAGGTGGGTTGTTATAGGGTGAAAATGTGAAGTTGGGAAACACTTTTTGCCCTTTTTTGACGTTGAAAATTGTAATTTTCTATGTTTTTCAACTTCAACTCCACTAAACTCATATTTTTATTGCAAATTATGCTTTGACATAAAAACAAGAATTGTAGAGAATTGTCTTACCTCCATACCCATATTTAAAAATAAAAATAAAAATATTGACATATCGAGGGGTAAATTTATTGTTTACTAACTACATTTACTTGAAACTTTCAGCCAAACATAAATAGTCACTTTATGATCCATAAATTTTTTTACGGAAGGTTATTCATTTTTTGGAAAAAAACTATAGCATCATAATCTGCATATATTGCACTAGTGCACAGACTATTTTTCGGTAATTTTCAGATTAAATTACTATTTTTTATTATTTTTTGAAATGGACGAAGACAAAAAAATAGTGATGTTTCAATACATTTTATGATCCATAGATTTTCTTTTCAATGTGATCGTCAATAAGAAAAATGAGAGTACCATTTTGACGTAGACAGGGAGAGGAAATGCAATATGATTTTTCTGAATTTTTTGGTTTCGTCATTTCAAAGTTATTGAATTTTCATTCAGTGCAATTTTTCGAACAATGAAATTCCACAGTAACACAGTTTAGTAAAAAATTAATAAAAAATTGAATTTTTTAATGAAACTCCACAAATCTCATATCATCAGAAACTAGATTCAGAGATGAATCTAATGGTACTTGGTCTGACATATAAAATTTTGTTTTTGTAGGTGTTCCACCCCTCCAAAGTTGCAGGCTCCCGAAAACTGCAAAATTTTCTGGGTTTTTCGTTGACCAGAAACTCTCTGCCGAGATAATGTCTCAGACGAGAAATTTATAAAACTCTCGACCGAGAGTTTAACCCACCTAAAGTTACATTTAACCGCGTGGCCAAACTCTTGGCCGAAAGTTTAAAAAACTCTCGGACGAGAGTTTACGCCCGAGAGTTTACCCGATGAAACTCTCAGCCGAGAGTTTAGAAAACTCTAGGCCGAGAGTTTTGAAAACTCTAGGACGAGAGTTTAGAAAACTCTAGGCCGAGAGTTTTGAAAACTCTAGGACGAGAGTTTAGAAAACTCTAGGCTGAGAGTTTTATTAAACGTTTTAATCAAAAGTTTTAGGGGTTTATATGTTTAGGGTTTTATATGTTTCGGGTTTAGGGGTTTATATGTTTAGGGTTTAGGGGTTTATATGTTAGGGGTTTACATGTTTAGGGTTTAAGGGGTCAAATGGGTTATGGGCTTTTGGTTTAGGGGCTTAAATGGGTTAGGGGTTAACGGGTTGGGGGTAGGGGTTAAGGGTTTAGAGGTTTAGGGTTTAGGGGGTTAAATGGGTTAGGGGTTAGGAATTAGGGTTTAAGGGGTCAAGGGTTAAGGGGTTAGAGGTTTAGGTGTTTAAGGGGTTGAATGGGTTATGAGTTGGGAATTAGGGTTTAAGGGGTTATAGGTTTAGGGTTTAGGGGGTTAAATGGGTTAGGGTTGGTTTAGAGATTTAGGTGGTTAGGGGATTTAGCAGTTAAGGATTTTAGGGGTTAGAAGTTAGTGGTTAATGGGGTTAACTGGGTTACATTTTTAGGGGTTTAGGGTGTTGAATTGGTTTGGGGTTATGAATTAGGGTTTAAGGGGTTAAGGGTTAAGGGTTTAGAGGTTTAGGGTTTAGGGGGTTAAATGGGTTACACGTTTAGAGGTTTAGGGGGTTAGGGGATTTAGTAGTGAAGGATTTTATGGGTTAGGGGTTAGGGTTTTGGGGGTTAAATGGAATCCACACTTAAATGGGTTAGGATTTTAGGGGTTTAGGGTGTTAAATTGGTTAGGGGTTGGGAATTAGGGTTTAAGGGGTTAGGGGTTAAGGGTTTAGAAGTTTAGAGTTTAGGGGGTTAAATGGGTTACAGGTTTAGAGGTTTAGGGGGTTAGGGGATTTAGCAATGAAGGATTTTAGGGGTTAGGGGTTAGGTTTTTGGGGGTTAAATGGAATCCACACTTAAATGGGTTAGGTTTTTAGGGGTTTAGGGTGTTGAATTAGTTAGGGGTTGGGAATTAGGGTTTAACGGGTTAGGGGTTAAGGGTTTAGGGGATAGGAATCAGGGTTTAAGGGGTGGAGGGTTAAGGTGTCAAGGGTTATGGGTTGGGAATTAGGGTTTAAGGGGTTAGGGGTTTTGGGGTTTAGGGGCTTAAATGGGTTAGGGGTAGGGGTTAAGGGTTTAGAGGTTTCGGGTTTAGGGGTTAAATGGGTTAGGGGTTTAGAGGTTTAGTAGGGGTAAATGGATTAGGGGTTAAGGGTTTAGAGGTTTAGTGTTGAGGGGGTTAAGGGTTTGGGGGTTAGGAATTAGGGTTTAAGGGGTCAAGGGTTATGGGTCGGGAATTATGGTTTAAGGGGTTAGGGGTTAAGGGTTTAGAGGTTTAGGGTTTAGGGGGTTAAATGGGTTATAGGTTTAGAGGTTTAGGGGGTTAGGGGATTTAGCAGCGAAGGATTTTAGGGGTTATGGGTTAGGGTTTTGGTGGTTAAATGGAATCCACACTTAAATGGGTTAGGTTTTTAGGGGTTTAGGGTGTTGAATTCGTTAGGGGTTTTAGGGTTTAGGGGCTTAAATGGGTTACAGGTTTAGAGGTTTAGGGGGTTAGGGGATTTAGCAGTGAAGGATTTTAGGGGTTACGGGTTAGGGTTTTGGGGGTTAAATGGAATCCACATTTAAATGGGTTAGGTTTTTAGGGGTTTAGGGTGTTGAATTGGTTAGGGGTTTAGGGGTTTAGGGGCTTAAATGGGTTAGGGGTTAATGGGTTAGGGGTAGGGGTTAAGGGTTTAAAGGTTTAGGGTTTAAGGGTTAAATGGGTTAGGGGTTTAGAGGTTTAGTGGGGTTAAATGGGTTAGGGGTTAAGGGTTTAGAGGTTTAGGGTTTAGGGGATTAAGGGTTTATGGGTTAGGATTTAGGGTTTAAGTGGTAAAGGGTTATGGGTTTGGAATTAGGGTTTAAGGGGTTAGGGGTTAAGGGTTTAGAGGTTTAGGGTTTAGGGGGTTATATGGGTTACAGGTTTAGAGGTTTAGGGGTTAGGGGATTTAGCAGTGAAGGATTTTAGGGGTTTGGGGTTAGGGTTTTTGGGGTTAAATGGAATCCACACTTAAATGGGTTAGGTTTTTAGGGGTTTAGGGTGTTGAATTGGTTAGGGGTTTTGGGGTTTAGGGGCTTAAATGTTAGGGTAGGGGAATGTTAAGGGTCTGAGGTTTAGGGTTTAGGAACCAATGGGTTAGGGGCTTGTGAGGCTTATAGTGGGGGTAAATGGGGTTAGGGGTTAAAGGTTTGGGGAGAGGTTTAGAGTTTAGGGGGTTAAATGGGTTAAGGGTTAGGAATTAGTGTTTAAGGGGTCAAGGGTTAATGGGTTAGAGGTTTAGGTGTTTAAGGGTTTGAATGGGTTATGGGTTGGGAATTAGGGTTTAAGGGGTTATATGTTTAGGGTTTAGGGGGTTAAATGGGTTAGGGTTGGTTTAGAGGTTTAGGGGTTAGGGGATTTAGTGCATGATTTGTGGGTTAGAAGTTAGGTTAACTAAGTTAAGGTGGTGGTTAAGGGTTTGTAGGTTTAGGCTTAGGTTAAATGGGTTAGGTTAGGAATTAGGTTTAAGGGGTCAAGGGTTAAGGGGTTAGAGGTTTAGGTGTGTTTAATGGGTTTAATGGGTTATGATTGGGAATTAGGGTTTAAGGGGTTATAGGTTTAGGGTTTAGGGGGTTAAATGGGTTAGGGTTGGTTTAGAGGTTTAGGGGGTTAGGGGATTTAGCAGTTAAGGATTTTAGGGGTTAGAAGTTAGGGGTTAATGGGGTTAAATGGGTTAGGTTTTTAGGGGTTTAGGGTGTTGAATTGGTTAGGGGTTTGGAATTAGGGTTTTAGGGATTAGGGGTTAATGGTTTAGAGGTTTATGGTCTAGGGGGTTAAATGGGTTACCGATTTAGAGGTTTAGGGGGTTAGGGGATTTAGCAGTGAAGAATTTTAGGGGTTAGGGGTTACGGTTTTGGTGGTTAAATGGAACCACACTTAAATGGGTTAGATTTTTAGGGGTTTAGGGTGTTGAATTGGTTAGGAGTTTTGGGGTTTAGGGGCTTAAATGGGTTGGGGTTAATGGGTTAGGGGTAGGGGTTAAGGGTTTAGAGGTTTAGGGTTTAAGGGTTAAATGTTAGGGGGTTTAGAGGTTTAAGGGGGGTAAATGGGTTAGGGGTTAAGGGTTTAGAGGTTTAGGGGAAGCCTTTAGTGGGGTTAAGGTTTTAGGGGTTAGGAATTAGGGGTTTAAGGGTCAAGGTTATGGGTTGGGAATTAGGTTTAAGGGGTTAGGGGTTAAGGGTTTGTAAGTTATATAAGTTACATGTTTAAAGGTTTGGGGGGTTAGGGGATTTAGAAGAAGATTTTTAGGGTCAGTTAGGTTTAGATTTTTAAATGGAATCCACACTTAAATTGGTTAGGTTTTTTAGAGGTTTAGGTGTTGAATCAAGTTAGGGGTTCGGGTTTAGCTTAAATAAGTTAGGAGGTCCTCTTGTTAACACATTAGTGGGTAGACCTTAAGGGTTTAGAGGTTTAGGGTTTAGGTTAAATGTTTGGGGGTTTAGAGGTTTAGTGGGGGTAAATGGGTTAGGGGTTAAGGGTTTAGAGGTTTAGGGTTTAGGGGGTTAAATGGGTTAGGGGTGAGGAATTCAGGTTTAAGGTGTCAAGGGTTAAGGGGTTAGAGGTTTAGGTGTTTAAGGGGTTGAATGGGTTATGGGTTGGGAATTAGGGTTTAAGGGGTTAAATGGGTTAGGGTTGGTTTAGAGGTTTAGGGGGTTAGGGTATTTAGTAGTTAAGGATTTTAGGGGTTAGATGTTAGGGGTTAACGGGTTTGGGGTAGGGGTTAAGGGTTTAGAGGTTTAGGGTTTAGGGTGTTAAATGGGTTAGGGGTTAGGAATTAGGGTTTAAGGGGTCAAGGGTTAAGGGGTTGGAGGTTTAGGTGTTTAAGGGGTTGAATGGGTTATGGGTTGGGAATTAGGGTTTAAGGGGTTATAGGTTTAGGGTTTAGGGGGTTAAATGGGTTAGGGTTGGTTTATAGGTTTAGGGGGTTAGGGGATTTAGCAGTTAAGGATTTTAGGGGTTAGAAGTTAGGGGTTAATGTGGTTAAATGGGTTAGGTTTTTAGGGGTTTAGGGTGTTGAATTGGTTAGGGGTTCAGACTTAGGGTTTTAGGGGTTAGGGGATAAGGGTTTAGAGGTTTAGGGTTTATGGGGTTAAATGGGTTACAGGTTTAGAGGTTTAGGGGGTTAGGGGATTTAGCAGTGAAGGATTTTAGGGGTTAGGGGTTAGGGTTTTGGGGTTAAATGGAATCCACACTTAAATGGGTTAGGTTCTCAGGGGTTTAGGTTGTTGAATTGGTTAGGGGTTCAGGGTTTAGAGGTTTAGGGTTTAGGGGGTTAAATGGGTTACATGTTTAGAGGTTTAGGGGGTTAGGGGATTTAGCAGTGAAGGATTTTACGGGTTAGGGGTTATGGTTTTGGGGGTTAAATGGAATCCACACTTAAATGGGTTAGATTTTTAGGGGTTTATGGTGTTGAATTGGTTAGGGGTTGAGAATTAGGGTTTAGGGGGTTAGGGGTTAAGGGTTCAGGAGTTAGGAATTAGGGTTTAAGGGGTCAAGGGTTATGGGTTGGGAATTAGGGTTTAAGGGTTGAGGGGTTTTGGGGTTTAGGGGCTTAAATGGGTTAGGGGTTAACGGATTAGGGGTAGGGGTTAAGGGTTTAGAGGTTTAGGGTTTAGGGGTTAAATGGGTTAGGCGTTTAGAGGTTTAGTGGGGGTGAATGGGTTAGGGGTTAAGGGTTTAGAGGTTTAGGGTTTAGGGGGTTAAATGGGTTAGGGGTTAGGAATTAGGGTTTAAGGGGTCAAGGGTTACGGGGTTAGAGGTTTAGGTGTTTAAGGGGTTGAATGGGTTATGGATTGGGAATTAGGGTTTAAGGGGTTATAGGTTTAGGGTTTAGCGGGTTAAATGGGTTAGGGTTGGTTTGGAGGTTTAGGGGGTTAGAGGATTTTGTAGTTAAGGATTTTAGGGGTTAGAAGTTAGGGGTTAATGGGGTTAAATGTGTTAGGTTTTTAGGGGTTTAGGGTGTTGAATTGGTTAGGGGTTAAGGGTTTAGAGGTTTAGGTTTTAGGGGGTTAAATGGGTTATAGGTTTAGAGGTTTAGGGGGTTAGGGGATTTAGCAGTGAAGGATTTTAAGGGTTAGGGGTTAGGGTTTTGGGGCTTGAATGGAATCCACACTTAAATGGGTTAGGTTTTTAGGGTTTTAGGGTGTTGAATTGGTTAGTGGTTTGGAATTAGGGTTTAAGGGGCTAGGGGCTAAGGGTTTAGGGGTTAGTAAATAGGGTTTAAGGGGTGAAGGGTTATGGCCTGGGAATTAGGGTTTAATGGGTTAGGGGTTTAGGGTTTAGGGGGTTAAATGGGTTAGGATTGGTTTAGAGGTTTAGGGGGTTAGGGGATTTAGCAGTTAAGGATTTTAGGGGTTTTGGGGTTTAGGTGCTTAAATGGGTTAGGGGTTAACGTGTTAGGGGTAGGGGTTAAGGGTTTAGAGGTTTAGGGTTTATGGGTTAAATGGGTTAGGGATTTAGAGGTTTAGTGGGGGTAAATGGGTTAGTGGTTAAGGGGTTAGAGGTTTAGGGTTTAGCGGGTTAAGGGTTTAAGGGTTAGGAATTAGGGTTTAAGGGGTCAAGGGTTAGTTTTCTGCAATAACATAATTCTCCAATCCCATACACTTCTACTTGGAATGTCACACTTAACATTCATTTCCTTTTTGGATAATATTCTTTATCCCCTTACATCCATACCTAGGAAAATAAACTTCATTTCAATTTAATCTTGTGAAACTAAAGTGGAATATAAGAGGACCCATTCCAAGAAGGGCATCTCACTCAATGTTCAAATAATATTGTTTATCCCCTTACATCCATACCTAGGAAAATAGACTTCCTTTCAAGTTAATCGTGTGAAACTGAAGTGGAAGATAAAGTGACCCATTCCAGGAAGCTCATCTCACTTCAAAAAGTTCTTGAGATTTCCAAGAATTTATAACGATATTAAGCTGCTATGCATTGTCTCCTTTATCACGTCATTGCATTTAGTCAATTGTTTTTTAAATTTAAATTTATTCATTAATTTCAAAAAAAATATTATATATATATAGTTGTTTTTATTTTGATTTATGTTTTAGAATTTTATTTTATTTATATTAATATATCAACTAGTTTTATATAAAATATTTTTATTTTTTTATATAAGATTAATATTAAAAAATATTGTAACAAATTTTATTTAATCAAATCTTCATGTATTTTTTATCATTAATAATAATAAAATAATTAAAAATAAAATAATAATTTTATTATTTTTTATCATTTTTTAATTTTAATAAAGTACTATTAAAATTATATAAAGTACCAATTCTAAAGTACCGAGAGTTTTATATAAAAGAAAGTACCAATAAAACTCTCGGACGAGAGTTAAAAAATTTTTAGGATGAGAGTTTTTAAAACTCTCATCCGAGAGTTTTCAAAACTCTCATCCGAAAGTATTCCCGAGAGTTTCCGTCAATAAAACTCTCAGACGAGAAAATACATAACTCTCGTCCGAGAGATTTTTAACTCTAGTTAAACCCAATAAAACTCTCGGATGAGAGTTTTTAAAACTCTCTGTCGAGAAATATAGTTGACTATTTTCTCGGACGAGAAATTAAAAATTTCTCCCAAATTCTAGCCGTCTGCCAAAAAGTGTTTCCCAACTTCGCGATTTCACCCTATAGCACTCCTCACAGGTTCAATTCCCTTTCCCGATTGGGGTGGAAACTCACAAAATAATATTTTATCAATACCTAAATTAATAATAAAATATTGGATACCAAAATTAAACAATTTAAAATTATTTAGGAGATGTACCTCTTTTTAGATTTAAAATATTTTGATTGGTTTACATATTATGACACGGAAATTCCCTCTAATGGAAATTGGGATATAATTATGAAGAATCTAGCTACTCTAAGAAAACAATATCATCTTCTCTAGGATTTTTCCAGTCCATGGCACAAGGCCAAAGCTAATAGATATGCTATATCTGATATGATGGGGATTATTTATAAAAATATTAACATGTGATCCCCATTTTGTTTCTCAATCCCTTGTCTCCTAAGTTCTAATACATTTATGCATACTTCTTGCAAATTAGCTTGAAGCATCAATTTTTTTTTTATAGCCCTTAAACATTGATATGCTTGGGAGGATTCATCACCAAGTCATATCTGGAGTCTTTGAGTTTTTGCTTCCTCTTTTTTCATCTACTACAAGTTGGTAAATTGTATCCTTAATTCGAATGTGTGAAATATAGGAAAATATTTGGGACTATAATAGATGATCTCTAAATCATTTCAAAAATTTTACAAATGTGTAGGCCTATGTACTTCAATTCTGCATCATTCAGTCATTTTTTTAAGAATGCAATGGGCTATTCATGTATGTCTTCATTTTTATAGGACGATTGTAATAATAGTGGAATTAGAAGAAAAGAGAAAAAACATGAAGGATTTACTATAGTTTGGGACTCCCAAAGCATGTAACCCCTTCCTTGTTCCAAACTAAGCCCTTTCGAAACTAAGCCTTCCTTTGGATGCACTCCTTCAACCTGAACGAATGCACCCACCTTGAGTGCACGAACACACCACGAAGGTATTAAGTTATGTGCTTAATCCTTTCATAATACGCCATGCACACTCTTGACCCTTTAAGCGCATGAGCAAACTTTGAAGGAACGAAGCTTCATCCTTCAGCCTTCAAACTTGTGCCATGCACCCTCTTTGGTATCTTGAGCACATGAGCACACTTCGAAGGCACAAAGCTTCATCCTTAAGCCTTCATACTTGCACCATGTGCCCTCATTTTTTTCCTTTGAGTGCACTCCTTCGACCGAGGATATGCCCCATATTTGAGAGCACTCCCTCAACCTGAAAAGATGCACCATCCATGAGAGTACTCCTTTAAACCGAAGAGATGCTCCTTCTTTGAGAGCACTCCTTTGACCCAAAGAGATGCACCCTCTTAGAGAGAACTGCTTCGAATTGAAGAGATGTACCCTCCTTGAGAGCACTCCTTCAACCCGAAGGAATGATCCCACTTTCTCTCCCTTCAATGCACATTGTACATGGGAAGCCCAAAGCCTTTCCTTTCGTCCTTCGGACTTGCGTCGTGTGCCCTACCTTGATTGTCTCAGTCTACTGAGTGCATGAGTGCATGTCAAAGCCATGAAACCTTTCCCCTTCAACCTTTTATCCTTTCACATTTTTCCCATGTGCCCAGAATCCTTGTTGACCCTTTTCAGTGCACCAAAAGGGAATAAAAAAAATATATGCATAAAACATGGTAGATTAGGATATTTGAAGGTTGATAGTTGTTCGTCATGGGTGATTGTCGAAATAGGTATTACAGGGACCTCATGGAAACCACACACGACACTATCATATTCATCCCAATTTTATTGGGTATGTGTTATATTCTTTCTACAACTAATCACGTGTGGGGGGGTAACAGGGGGGCGATAGCCCCCCCTGTACGTTGCTCTAGGTGCAACGCTTCCGGGTCACAAAGTAGACCCCTTGTCGTGGTCCTGGCAAAGGCTCTGGAAAAATTTGGTCCTTATTTTCTCATGGGCGGATCCACCCATGGTTTTTTGCATGGGTTTGTACATGGTTTTGGGGTACAATGGTTTTCAGCCCCTAGTATTTGGTAGATCCAATCAAGGGAACTACGGTTATGTTCTAATCCAGGGTTAATGGATTGGGGTTTATGTATGCTTCGGCATGTATATATATGTGTTGTAACACTAAAAGGAATATAATGAAAAATCAAGTTAGTTGTCCAGATTTGGAATCCAGGGGAAAATATTTGTGTTTATCTATTTTATGTTTTATGCTCTCACTATTTTTTACTTTCTATTTTGTAAGATTTGTTTGTAGATAATTTCTGTATAGGGTTAAAACCTACATTTGGTATCAGAGCAGTTTTGGCTTCAAGGGGACGCCTTTGCTGCTGAGGGGTTTTTTGCTCAGGCCTGAGGTAGACGTTGTTTAGTGGGAGATCTGCGGGATCGATTCTTGCAGTGAAAGAATATGGCGAGCGACAAGAAGATAAATATCGAGAAATTTAATGGTCAAATTTTTGAGTTGTGGAAGCTCAAGATGGAGGATCTGCTGGTGGATAACGACTAGTAGATCACGGTAGATCTGGGTACTAAAAAAACGACAATGTCAGATGAAGACTGGAAGAAACTGGATCGAAAGGAAAAGAACACAATACGGTTGTGTGTCTCAGATTCAGTATTATTGAATGTATCTGGGGAAGCTAAGGCAAAGATCTTGTGGGACAAGCTAGGGACTTTGTACCAATCTAAGTCTCTCGTGAATAAATTTTTCCTACAGAAAAAGCTATATAACCTGAGGATGAAGGATGGAGATTCAGTGACAGAGCATCTGAACGCCTTCGATGCTATGGTAAGTCAGCTCTCATCTGTTGATATTAAAATATCAGATGAAGATAAGTGCATCAGTTTTTTGTGTTCTCTACTAGACTTGTGGGACAGTCTGGTAATTGCAATAGGTAGAAATACAACTACCTTGAATTTTGATGACATTGTCTCAGCCTTGCTGTCAGAGGACATGAGACGGAGAAATATGGAGGGTCGGAATGGAGATGCCTTATTTGTAAAAGGAAGGTCCTAGAATAGAAACAAGAATAAGGTTTCGAGTGGGAGATATAAATCTAGAGGGAGATCTAAATCTCCTGGAAAGTTTGTAAAGGTGTGCTCGAAATGTGGAAAGGAAGGGCACTACAAAAAATACTACAGATCTAAAGCTCTTGAGAAAGGAAATGGATCTGATGATGCTCCTTCTACAGAGGAAAAAACCACCTCGGATGAAGGTGGGGATGTGTATTCGGCTTCTTCTTCAAATACACATGTAGATCATGAGTCATGGTTGATTGACTCGGGTGCATCTTTTTTCTAAACTCCCCATAGGGAGTGGTTCTGCGAGTATGAGAAATATGATGGCGGTGATGTCTTCTTAGGTGATGATAGGAAGGCTAGAATCATCGGACGTGGAAAATTCAAGCTGAAGCTCCAAGGTGGAAGGATTAGAACACTTCGTGGTGTTATGCACATTCCTTCATTGGCCAGAAATATGATTTCTGTAAGCAAGATGGATGATGCAGGTGTAAAAACAGTGTTCGAGAAAGATTCTTGTAAGGTGGTTTAGGGAGCACTGGTATTAATGCGGGGAGTTTAGATTGGAACTCTGTACAAGCTTCAGGGCAGCACTATTATTGATGGGTGCAACAATTCTGTGGTTCCTAATGGTGGAGCGGAAAGCCTAGCAGTCTCTGGAGAAAAGACCATGCTATGGCATCAAAGGCTTGGACATATTGGAGAGAAGGGCCTTCAGATACTGCATGGAAATGGTATGGTATAAGTTATGTCTAATAGCTCTTTGGATTTTGATTTCTGTGAACATTTTGTATATGGGAAGCAGAATTGGGTGAGTTTTCCTTCTGGTGCTAAGAGGGAAAACCAGATATTAGAGCTTTTGCACAGTGATGTGTTTGGACCTATGTCGGTTCCATCACTAGGTAAGTCTGTGTACTATGTTTCATTCATATATGACTTCTCAAGGAATACATGGATATATTTCTTGAGCAAGAAATCTGAGGTCTTTGACAGATTTAAAGAATTTAAGGCTCTGGTGGAAAACTAGACAGAGAAGAATATATAGCTGCTAAGGACAGATAATGGTGGGGAGTTCTGCAAGAAGGAATTTGAAGAATTATATAAGAAGTGTGGTATATCATGGCAGAAGACTACTCGATACACACCTCAGCAAAACAAAGTTGCAGAAAGAATGAATAGAACGCTGATGGAAAGGGCAAGAAGCATGCATAGTGGTATCAGGTTAGGTCAAGAATTCTGCGTAGAGGCAGTGGAGTCTACATGTTACTTGGTTAACAGATCTTCTTCATCAGCGTTGGAGGATAAGACTCCACATGAGGTATGGACTGGTAAGAAACCCTCTCTTTCACATCTGAGGGTATTTGGATGTGATGCATATGTACATGCTCCAAAGGAGAAAAGGACCAAGCTGGATAATAAATCTGAAAGGTGCATCTTTATTGGGTATAAGGATGGTTTAAAGGGTTATAAGCTTTGGAACCCAGAAACAAGCAAGGTTGTGTACAGTCGAGATATGGTGTTTAGAGAAATGAAAGATGTTGTTAAACATGAAGTCCTACCAAAGGAACCTGAGAAGATAGAGTTTGAGCTAAAGGAGGATGAATCAGACTCTACAATAGAATAATACTTAGAAAAGGAAGAGCCACAAACTCCAGCTATGAGAATATTAGCTCGGGAAAGAAGACAACCAGAAAGGTATAGTCCATCTGCTTTCTGTTCAAAATTTGCTTTAAATATAACTGATGATGATCCTAGAACTGTCAAGGAGGCAGCAAATTCAGAGGATGGAAAGCTATGGAAGGAGGCCATGGTTGATCAAATGGCATCGTTGCATAAAAATGAGGCATGGGATCTGGTGGAGTTTTCGGCTAGAAGGAAGCCCATCGAGAGCAAATGGGTGTTTATGAAGAAGATGAATGTAGAAGGCAAGGTGGAGAAATACAAAGCTCGGTTGGTAGCAAAAGGTTATTCCCAGGTGTCGGGAATTGATTTTGGTGATATTTTTTCTCCTGTTGCAAAAGTTACTTCTATTAAATTACTTTTATATGTTGCTGTTGTATTTGATTTTGAGGTAGAATAGATGGATGTGAAGACAAAATTTCTTTACGGGGATCTGGAAGAGGAGATCTACATGAAACAAACTAAAGGCTTTATGGTGAAGGGGAAGAAAGAACTAGTATGCAGGTTAAAGAAGTCTCTGTATGGGTTAAAAAAATCACCAAGGATGTGGTATCAAAAATTTGATACCTACATACGGTGACTTGGCTTCACCAAAAGCAAGGAGGATCACTGTGTTTATTTTAAATTAATTGGTGATCGTGTTATTTATTTGGTCTTGTATGTGGATAATATGTTGTTGATTGGAAATGACAAAGAAATTATCCAAGATTTGAAGACCCAACTGTTCTCCAAATTCGACATGAAGGATCTTGGTGCTGCAAGCTATATTTTTGGCATGGAAATTAAGAGAGATTGGGCAAAGAGGAAGCTCTGGTTAAACCAGAGGAAGTATGTTGAGACTATATTGCAGAGGTAAAATATGCAGGATAGTAAACTGGTGAATGTTCTGATTCCTGTAGGTACAAAGTTGTCTGCTGAACAGTGTCCCAAGACACAAGAAGAAGTGGAGGATATTTCCCGTGTTCCATATGCAAGTGCAGTGGGTAGCGTGATGTATGCAATGGTCTGTACTAGACCAGACATTGCACATGTAGTGGGAGTATTGAGCAGATTTATGTCAAACCCAGGGAAGGAGCATTGGACAACAACGAAGCAGGTTTTCAGATATTTACGTGGCACTAGTGATTATGGCTTGTGCTACCAGGGAAGACCAGGATTAGAAAGAGTGTTGGACATTCATGGTTTTGTTGATGCAGACTGGGCTGGAGATCTGGACCAAATAAGATCTACAAGTGGGTATGTGTTTAGCCTATTTGGAGATGCAGTCAGTTGGATGAGTAAAAGACAGTCTATAGTGGCTCTTTCAACTACAGAGGCTGAATACATAGCAACCACTCATGCAAGCAAGGAAGAATTTTGGTTATAGAAATTGTGTTCAAGTATGGGGTTGGTGCAGCAAGCTATAAGGATAGATTGTGATATCCAAAGTGAAATTTTCTTGGCTAAGAACCCTGATTATCATTCAAAGACAAAGCACATTGATGTTCAATATCACTTTGTGAGAGATATAGTTGAGGCTAAAATGGTTTTGTTGGTAAAGGTGGACATTTTGAAGAATGTTACAAATGCATTGATGAAGTCTATAAGCACTCAGAAGTTCTCTTCGGGTAGAGAAACAATGGGTGTTGCAGAACTGGGCTAATGAATAAGCTCTGTTGTGGCCCCCTGCAGAAAGAAAACAACAATTTGGAGAATGTTGGGTATGTGTTATATTCTTTCCATGACTAATCATGCATGGGGGGTCGATATCCCCCCCTATACCTTGCACTGGGTGCAATGTCGGGGGGTTCATGGGGGGGCGGTAGCACCCCCTGTCAGGGTCCACGGAAGCGCCCCAGAAATTTTTTTTTGGTCCTTATTTTCCAGTGGGCGGATCCACCGATGGTTTTGTGCATGGGTTTGCACATAGTTTTGGGGTACGATGGTTTTCGACCCCGGGTATTTTGTAGATCCGGTCAAGGGAACTACGGTTATGTTCTAATCCAAGGTTAATGAATTGGGGTTTATGTATGCTTCGTCATGTATATATATGTGTTGTAACACTAAAAGGAATATAATGAAAAATCAAGCTGGTTGTCCCGATTTGGGATCTAGGGGAAAATCTCTATGTTTATTTGTTTTACGTTTTATGCTCACGCTATTGTTTATTTTCTATTTTGTAAGATTTGTTTGCAGATTATTCTTGTACAGGGTTAAAACCTACAAATTTCTGACAGCCAAAATGTCTCTATTGTGACACATAGGCGTCCCAAGAGCGACACTTTGAGGTTGGGAAAAACATCGCTTCCTGTCGTCTCGCATATGTGAAACTTCTAATAATTGTTAGTAGAGTGACACTAGACATGACACATGTGTTCATTTAGTATCTTTGAATCACATTGTTTATTGTCGCAATTCTGACATCATGTGGATATGTCAGTATTATGACACTGATGTATTCCCAGAATGTGTCGCAATAATGATAGCCGGTCGTCGCACATGTTGTTGCACATCCGACTCTATTAGTTTTCAAATAATGGAAACAACCGTTTGAAGTGCTACGACAGTCGTCGCTATTCCGACAACTAGCATAAAATTTCTTGAAGCAGTTTTATTGTGGAAAATCAAGTCATCTATTTAAGACACAATATTTTTAATCAAATGAGAATAATATCATGCATATATAAGCCTTGCTTGAACTTGTAACATCATTTAAATCAGGCTAAGGCATGCTAGAAAAACCTACCATGGCATGCCATAAAGAATATTACTCATCAAATACTTAACATTACAGTCACCTCCAGATGCTAATCCCATGTGGACTGTGATTTAAACTTCACATTCATTTACAATGTCTGGGCTATTGAGACCACTGACATCTCTGGATATAAAATCTTTGATTTAAACTGAATAAAGTTTGTCATGTAATACAAGAATGAACTCATTTATTTAATCATGCTATTCAATTCCAAATGCAATCCACAAGCTTAGAATATCACCAAGATGTAGGCAATTTACAATAGAACCATTACTGAAGGCATAGGCCTTTGCAACCTTCATATAAAAACTAAGTTAGTTTTTCCAACAAATCCATAATATAGCGAGATGCCTAATATTAATAGCTAACTAGCAGTAGGAACATGCCTATTCAAGTCCCACAAGATAGGCATGCATCCTTGTTCTCTAATGAGCACACCATCTGTTTCATTTTTGTATCCATATCTTGAGGCTCTAACTTGGGCTTTTCCTGCACAAAAATAAAAGAATATAAGAACTGCAGGGTTTTGTAGTGAACAAAAAAAATAAATACTTGAAATATCCAGTGAGTATCTGAAACTTATAAAAAAGAGCCTTAATACTTGTAGCATCCACTGTGAACTTAATAACATCAGCTACAACCCTGGTACGCAAATAGTACATCCCAATATTCAATCCCTAGTGAGGAGGCATCCATCATGTCAATTTACTATTAATTATATTTTCAAAAAGTACAGTGAAAGAATAGAATAGGAATAGGAAGAACCCCCTCAAGACCTTCAAGTTCCAACAACACTGTTGTTATCAAGTCCTAAACAGATTTAGTAGTACAGTTAGCCATGTATCTTATAATCTTAGTCAAAAGTAAGTTTAACCCTTTCCAAACAATTTTTCATGTATGGCTGAATCCATAAAGGCCGAAAAACGTGACAGCAGATCAATTTATTTGGCATCATAAATAGAAACAGGTACCTGAAGACCTTATAGTTGTTAAATTTTTACCTTTTACCAAGTGTAAAAATGGAGGGAAGTTAGCTTCCCAAAATTAGGTTTGTCCATTTGAATGTTGAGACTTTGGCTCTGATCTATATAGTAACCATGATTAGCAGCCATATCAACAATTGCACGTTTTTGAATCTCCAATATTGTTTGATTTAGATACAAGCAAACAGACAATAGTTCAAAAACAGTAAAAAATCATAACACCTTGGTCAAAAGTAACTTATTAGGATAATGATGTGGTGCTCAACTTGTATATAGCCTTCATTTCATTATAAATATTGCTGATGTTTTGAACTGAACCATTGTGATAAATAATATTATTCTTCAGATCAAGATTCCAGAGCCTAGCATCAGTCAAGTAATCGAGAAGATGCTTGTTGAACACTACATATTCACCACTTAAAAAAAAAAGATATTACATTTTAATCACTGAAATATTTTAAACAAATATTTATAATGATGAGAAATTTACCTTAACACTCTCCTACTATAAATATTTGATGCATATGACTCAAACCACTCATTATTCCCAAGAATTTGACGAGTTGATGTTGTTGGCAAAGGAGCAAGAAGGAGAGAATTTCTCACACCATTTTTTGCAACCATTTTCCTTAAGCTACCCAATCCCATCGACTTGAAGGTGTAACACCCCACATGTCTGGCTGAAGTATGCCCTGCACACCAATTTGGAAATAAATTCAAACTCAAAACCATCTACCCTCATAATGTATCTTAGACAAATTCTAATGTCTAAACCACATAATACACTTCCAAATATAAGTTCTACATCCAAAATAAATAAACCTACCTTGCTTACAGGACTCCCAGCATAGGTTTCATAAGGACCGTCCTTGGTAGAAAGTTCAGAAGCTGACTTAAGGGCATGATAGTAAATTGTCTCAAAAATCTCAGAGTTCAACTTCTGAGCCTGCAGTATAGATTTCAAAGAGTAAATAACCATACGACATATTTATTAGAAAAAAAAAATCACCAAAATACATTCACTCAAATTATTTTGTGAAGCTTACCTCCTCTGAGTCAAATGGCATACCAAGAAAGATAAATGTATCAGTAAGGCCTTGAACACCAATGCCAATAGTTCTGTGACACATATTTGATCTCTTTGCAGTTTCCACGGGATAGTAGTTCACATCAATGATGTTATTCAGGTTTTGAGTAATTATTGATGTGACCTACCATAAACGCAATGTTGCAAATGTGTCAATCAAAGCTTCAATAGCAAGCAATAAACACCACTCTCAAAAATATCAAAAAAAATATTTTGAAATATCGGTTAAAAACCAACCTCTCCTAGCTTATAAAAATCAAAGTATCAGTTCTTAGAACCTAGGCTGCCAACAAGATTTGAAGGATGAGACTCAATAGGAATACCGTGAAAAATTAGGGATAATCGTCTTGCGGGCCTCTGCCTATTAAGCTTAAAATAGTAACAAGAATAGCTTTCAACAACCATACCTTTTATCTTACAAACTGCGGCGGAGAATTTGATGCCAAATTAAAAACAACACTTTCTGTTGGGCTAGTGTACTCAAGAATTTCTGTGCAAAGATTTGAAGACTTGACTGTTCCCAAATTCTGCTGATGGCTCTTCCTATTGCACGAGTCTTGAAACCCAAACTATGGTCAACGAATGTTGCAACAAAGAAAAATCTCAAAGCCTATAAAATATGAAAGAATGGAATTACCTTGTAGAACATATAAGGATTGACGATTTCTATATGAGATTCTAAAATTGCAAACAAGAGTTTCTAAGATTGTACAACTTTCCTGGACTTGCCCTAATTAGAAATACATGATTTCAGCCAAATTTAAATAGAACAAGTTAAAAAATTTAAAAATTAAAAGAAAAAGAAAAATAATATCAAAGAACCCAAAACAATACATGAGATGTTTGTTAGCTTGCCAACATAACTACTGCTAATATTTGAGGTACAGTTTATCAAACTCTTCACACCAACTGTCTGCTAATCTAAGAGACTCATTAGGACAGAACAATCACCAAGTAGTGTTGTCCTGGACTCTCTTGATAAAGAGATATGGAATCCATAGACCATAAAACAAATATCTTGCCCTATTTTCTTCCTGTTAACAACCCACGAGATTCCTATTACCCATGAACCTTGCCACAGATGCATTAAAAATCATCCTCAAAATTCACAGCCAACTTTACCTTGCCATGGTTTTTTCTCAAATCCAAAAAGTCAAAAATACTAACATGCCATGTCTCCAAGTATAAAACATAGGCACCTGTGAAGAATTATAATAAAATTTAGTATATTTACTAGTAACAATAATGTCATCAAAGGCCTGCGTCTCAAAACTGTCAGTTTATGTTGTTACAGGAACAAAACAATAACTAGCCAATAAGAATTAACAAAAATAAAAGTGCATATCAACAAATAACCACATACCCAATTACCCTTTCTTTTGCCTCCTCCTTGATCTACATAGTGAGAAATATCATTAAACACATGCAACATTGGCACAATGCCATTTGATGTGCCATTTTTTCCACGTATGTAACTATTTTTTGAATGAATATTATGGATAGAAACTCCAATGCCTCCTGCTGATTTGCTAATCACAACACATTCTTTTAGGGTATCATAAATACCGTCAATTATATCATCCTTCATACAGATAAGAAAGTAGCTACTTAACTGTTCCAAATTTAAAACATGAAATACATTAGCAATACCAAGAAATATTTCTATGACATCATTTCGGACCCTATTGATAACCAATCAAAATGCATTATTTAAATTAGGAGATTTTTTTTAATTGGAATATCAATCTAAAATTCCATATTTCCTTTGCTAATATCTCGTCTATTACTCATATAGTCCGATTTGGCTTAACTCAAATGATAACAAGACACATGTCTTGATTATCCTTGAATCATGCCCCTAACTTAATCTGTATCACTCATCATGATATCAACATCCAAACCTAAACCACACTTTGAGGCACATACCTGAGGCCTTTGAGTTCCACCATTAAACAAAGTTGGAGAAGCATGTGTAAACCAATGCCGTGACATCAAATGATAAGTCTTGACAACATATTCAATTTCATTCTTGTGAATTCCCACATAAACCCTTATCAACATATGTTGAGGCCTCTCCACAACAACCCCATTCAATTTTAACAAGTAGGACCTCTCCAATGTCTTGAAGCCAAAGTAGTCATATTCAAAATCCCTGTCATATATTATTTCGCTATCCAACCAAGCAACATTTTGAACCTGCCAAAAAACTTACACAAGCATAATCATTAGTAGATAGTTCTGAAAATCACCGTTAAAAGTAATTTGACTAATGCAAAGTCAAAGGCAAACATATTGTTGTATATACTTCTAAAAGTAGGTATTATAATAATAATAAGGAAAAAATCAATCAATTTAAAGTCCTTAGAAAAATAGTTATACATAAACTACACAAATACAATGCAGTTAATACTTCCTCCTGAACCAACATACACAATATCCTTGCAATGTGGCTTAAATTTAAAAGGATATAAATATCTAATAAACACTTGGACATTCCAAATAAATTCACCAAAACACAGAACCTTATCAATGGAGGAAATTAATCATAGAAATCAAAAAGATTAAAAGGATGATCATCACTAATTACTCATAAATTATACAAATGTGGAGGGATAAAAAAAGAAATACCTTCAAGATGATATCATAAACATCATCTATTATTAGTGGGGATGCCTGACCAGACCGTATGTTCACGTGAGTATACAGGTCCTTTATTCTATAACGTCAACAAGCCCATGTACACAATTGTATCAATTACAAGAAATAATGCCATAAGAATTGAGCTAAGAATACACTAAACATGTGAATAAATGACCATACAAGACCTTGAAAGCCCAACCCAATCAAATATGTGACTAGAATAGATTTTTATTTTGACTCTAAGTGAAAAGGTCCCATACGCTAGATAGGCTTCATAGGGCACTAAAAGAAAACATAGAGATACGCACATGGTTGAACATGATCCGGGGATGAAATAGGCCTGATTCTCCATGGAATAAAATAAAAATGCATGAAGGTCAACTAGGGAATTAGAACAAACAGTTTACATGATAGAAATGGTTATAATGTACCAAATGTTCATGTATATAAGATAACCCATGTTTCAGAAAATGATTTCTTTGTGTTTTTATGGAGGTTTGAAACAACGATCCTTGCATTCAACTGAAACCCACATCAAATAAACAACAAAACGCAGAAATCAATAAATCCTGTGGGAAGTTATGATTTCAATATATGCGCAAAACATTCGAACCAAAAGGAATATATATGCAGTGATTCGTTGACTTACCAGGGAATATTCTCAATGATTTGTAGTCATGGCAGCAACAGTCTCACCGCCAGCTCATCAAGCTGACTCGTAGTGGCCCCCTTGTAAACCCCTATGCAAACCTTCTGTGCAACAAGCACAGGATCACAGTGATAAAAGTTGAGAGCATAGCTGAGTTTCTTCAATATAGTTGTGATCTTATCAAAATGCACAGCCCTGTGTCTGCCATCTCGCTTGATGACATAAATTTTTCCAGGCTGAAACCAATCAGAAACTACAAAAACTATGGATAGGATATTCAATATTTGACTGCAAAAAATCCGATAACTCGAGTTCTAAATTTTTTCAATCCAAACACCCCTATGAGAAATTGGGTATTCAAATTTTAGACGCTAATGTCCCGCCCATGGCTGGCTTCAAATTTCCCGCTAACAATCTTATTCAAATATAAATTTGTGGGGCTAAGGTAAGGTGATGTTATCGTGGAGGGCCAACAAAGTAGGATGTGTGTATGGATGTTGTTTTCTATCATTGTCGCTATTGTGACACCCTAGCCGGTTGGGTCGCAATAACGACGCTTTTTTGTAGCATCGCAAGAGCGACAACATCGCCATCGGGGTTGCAAGAGCGACACCACGCACGGGATTAAAAGATTGAGAAAAATTCGGGAACTTTCCGACAATACGTCAAAACTGTTGGAATTAAAGTGTCCGAAAATTGACCATATGTACTAGTGCGAGGAAGACCAAAAAAATAGAATAAACAATGGAAGCATGAAAAGAACCAAGAAAAGAGTTCAAACTTGATGATTTAAGCACCCTAAAGACTCCAATATTGAATAACTTTTGGAGGGTGAAATATTTGTGATCAATAGATAAAAAAATAGAAAAGACATAGTGGCAGTCATGTCACAACTGGCGAAAGTCCATGTCATCAGTCAATATTAGTCCCAGTCATCAAATATAATGAAATTTCCTCTCATCATATGATGATGTGGATGTCATGATGTACTATTATAATCGTTATTAAATACAAATAAGTGGAAGTCCAAGAGTCTAACATATGTGGAACATGAAGAGTCACATAGTTATATATGGACAAATATTGTATAAAAGTCCAAAACTCATTTATAAGTTCAAGAACTGTTTAGAATTCCAAAAGACACACTAGGACTCCAAGAGTCATGGGGGTAATCCAAGGGTCATCGGGATATGAAATCTCATTCCTCTTTTTATAAAAGAAACCTCATAACTAAAGCAAGGGTATTTTTGGAGGCATAAGCTTTGGAGAGCTAGTCTTGGCTTCTCTATTTGGCATAGGAGAGAAAAACTATTATTTGGATAATGATCTTCATATGTAAACTTCAGAGTTTAGGGTGAAAATTACAAGTGAAATGATTAGGATTTTTATGCAATTATGTCAATTTCATTAACACATATACATGCTTTTAAACTTGATTTTGCAGAAAATAATGAAGACATAAGTACCATAACAATATACACAAGACAACAAATGATGAAGGAGTTCACCCCTCCTAGGCTACATCTCCTGGTCTAGCTTCTCATGTTGGGCCTCTCTCATTATGCTCAAAATATTTTTTTACATCAAGCTACAGTGCTAAAAATTAAAAAAAAATGTATCTAATGGCTCCATAACAGTAAAAAACCATTAGCTGGGCTCCTGTTACACTCAAAATGGTAAAAAATTTACTGATTTATGATCGAGAGAAGTTTTCATTCTAACAATCCTCCAAATCACACCCACCTGCTAATTGTTCTAGAATTTGCAACTTTTGTGGCCACGTGGACGGACAAATTCGCCATGCGCCGACGAGATTCCCATCAGTTCAAGTGCAATTTTTAGAACCCTGAAATTGACTATGTCCTAACATGAACTGACAGAAACGCGCCACGTTGCACTTTTCAAGCCATTGATCTTCAAACGGTTTTCACCGCTCCCGCAAAGCTTAAAATCGGGTTTGAACTTAGTTTGGTTAATAAACAATAATGAATTTCTCGGTTGCGTGCCAAAAATAAAACACTTAGTTGGTATTGAAACTTGTGGTTCCACATGTGGTCCCCACTATTTGGATTGGTGGTTAACTCTGCCATAACATTAAACTTGAAAACCCGTTCACATGGGCTGTGATAAAAATTAGCGATTGAGAGTTTGGAAAATTTGTTCCTAAAAATGTTAACTAAACCGTGTATGGCAACCCCAATCCGACACTCGGACCTTGGTCGGACTGTGGTTAGGTTCTTTTGTCCATTTTTTTTGCCGCCATTAAACCTAACCTCATCTCCATAACTGTTCAGATGTCATCATGGTTGGTGTTGACCTTCGGTGTTAAACCATCTCGTTGAAACCTTGGTATATGCATACATCATATGGTTTTGGTTATGATATATATCATGTGGTTTATCATAAGGTTTGAAACTTTGGTAAATGAATTAATAAATAGTGATGGGGTTGGTGTTAACCCAAGGCCCTAAATATCTGCCATGTAGCGTGGTTGTGTGGACCGGGGTCCACGACTATCCTCTGTCTCGACCCCTAAATGAAAACCCATTAATCGTTAAATAAAATCCAACGACCATAATTTAATGAGTAACACCTTATGAGGGTCGATGGAGGGCTTTGTTGCCACTATATTGGTCATGCGTTCAAATCTGTCAGAGGTCCATTGAGGCCTTACCAAAATTTTACGCGGCCATAAAGACGCCACATGCCAACCACTAATTAACCCACGTGACTCTCTCTAATTGGTCGACGTAAACAACCCACGATCCAATAAAAACACACCATTTACAACCAATTATATGATTAAAAGTGTCAAACAACCATTGGCCCATAAAAAAACATGGTCATCTGCATAGTTAGATGCTCAGTTAGTGTACAGACTGCTGATTGGGTGTACTCCAACCAAAATTCCAAAAAAATTCATTGTTTTCCAATTTGTCTAGAATGTGATATCGGGAGCATACGATATTGGTTCTGAGTGAAAAAAATTGTGTTGGGATCAGTGTGACGGGGTATTCGTTTTGGCCTTGGTTTCAAGTTGTTTCGAGCACTTTAAAATTTGAGCATAATATCGATCCACCAGATCATTCCTCCACACTGGAAGCTTTCAGACCTCCAAAATATCATTCTCAGTCAAGAAATATATTAGGGTGCAATTCTCTCACCCTTCCATCCTCAATCCACTTAACTTTGCTTCTATTTGTAGCTTTGATGTTTTCATGAAAGTACATCATTTTCCCTCATTTTGGAGTCTTTGTTTTGTTGTAAAAAATGACATCTTGCTACAAATTTCCAAGATAGCTAGAACAAAAAAATGCCTTTCAAGGAATATTAACATTCCCTCCTCGTTCTTCCATCAAAGGAGACATAAAAAAAAATCAAATTCACTTCACCTTGAACACTATCACCATAATGATGATTAGCATGTCTAGCCTTCCACTTGGATCAAATCTTTACCAAATGTGATCGCTATTGCCATGCACCATCCTTTTTCAAAGAAAAAACATTATGAAACCCACAAGAAGATGTTTTGAGACCAATTTCCTCTTCGTAAAATTTCTTTTTGACCCCTTCATTCTTTAACATTGGCATATTGTTCACACCAATGTTCAACAATGATGCATCCTACTGCAATTGACCTTCATGTTGTTTACCTCTTTTAGAGGGAAACATGTTAGAATCATAAAACATCTTGTCACATGGATTAGAAACCTCTATGAAATCATATTTCAAACTTGATTCATATCCTTGAAAGGCTTTAGGTTCCTCAAAATTTTTGTGCTTGAACATTAACAATGCAAAATTCTAACTAGCATTAACCATCCTCTTCATTTGTCCAGCATTCACAAGAGATCAACTCAATTTATTTCTATGTACTCTAAAAATGCACTCAATCCTATTCTTGAACAAATGATATTTGTTCTCATAGTGATGAAAAACGTATCTCATATCATAGAGATATGGAATTCCCAAAACAATACCACATATAGCAATTAGAACTCCATCAAGTTCAACCCGATCAAGAAATTTTGTAGTGACTTCAAATCTAAGTATGCATTTCATTGTCACTTGTAACTTTTCATTCTCACATACCCAACCTAAAG
This sequence comes from Pinus albicaulis, assembly GCA_034641835.2. Lineage (NCBI taxonomy): Eukaryota > Viridiplantae > Streptophyta > Pinopsida > Pinales > Pinaceae > Pinus > Pinus albicaulis. Next base: position 1,235,429,064 of record CM076579.1, on the reverse strand, counting down.
GATAAGTTTTAGGATGAGGAATGGTTTCTAAATTCAACTTCTTGACAATTTCTTCTGAGATAAGATTTTCTTGTGAACCACTATCAAACAATGTATCTATATTGGTATGTTTTGAATAACTATATTGTGGAAAAGCTCAATTCTTCTTTTTTCATATTGAGTATCATTAAGACAATTTGAGGAGCTAGTACTTGCAAGGTCATTAACCTACAATCTCATGGTTGTGATCTTTGTTTCGTCCCCAGAATCTGATCCTAAATCTTGTTGTATAGCTGCAGCAATTTTTTCTTTCTAGTTTTTTTTTTTTTTAACTTTTTGGATCTCATCTTCGGATGAAGTTTCCAACAATGATCTTCATCGTGGCCCTCTTTGGAACAATTTTTGCATGTAAGTTTTTATTTCTCCATCTTGATGGCGACATTATTCTTCCCCTTTTATTTGAACTTACCCTTTCCTTTGTCTCCAGACTCAAAGGTGTTAACACTTGTTTCATATGAAACATGTTTCCCTCTTGTTTCTAGATGTGTGGCTAGTACACAAACTTCATCTAAAATTGTAGGGTTAAACATGAGAATTGTATGTCCCAAGTAGCTATGTAAACCTCCAATTTGTTTGAGTAAAGTGCCTTGAGATGATAAATATACACCCAATATCAATGCTCTCCTTCTAAAATCTTGGGATTAACTCTACACACGTTGACCCTTTAATTTCCTAAAGTTTTTCCAATCCATAAAATATTTTTTCATGTATGCTAAAGGAAAAAATTCTCTTCTTAATGTAACAACAAAATCATTCTAAGAGGTTAAAACCTTACCATGTTTATTCATGTCCTCTTAAGTTTTTGCCTCACAACAAATGAATGCTCCACTTTCCAACCTTAATGAAGTAACTTGAATCTTGGTCTCATCATATTTGGTCCTTCGTATCCTACAATACACTTCAATCTGACCAACCCAATTATCAAATTTCTCAGCATTTACCTCTGCATTATAAATAGGCAATTCAAACTTTATGTCAAGTTTCAAAAGTGCAGTTTTACCATATCCCTTTGGACAATGTGGAGGTGTTTCTAAAGGGGTTGATGTAGAATATGATTATGGTGAACATGGAGGTGAAGAAAAAGATGGAGTTAAAGGTGGTTTATCACCATTCCCTTCATTCCCTTTTGGAGGCTTGTCTCCATCTCCTCCATATCATTTTGAGGTTTATCTCCATCATTAGAGAAATTTTGAGGTCTAAAATGGGCGTCCTAAGAAGAATGTACAACCAAAATAAACTTTATAAGAACCAATAGGATTCAAGATGATGATTTCAACCATGGGGGATGATTCACCATTTTTGGGGTAAAAAGTTAAAGAGATTAAAAAATAATAAAATAATAAAACTACCTTTTCAACTTGTATTTTCAACTTATCTCCCTAAGGTTTTACTCAAATTTCGAGCGAAAGTACTCATTGGATGCAAAATGTAATTCCTCATCCAAGGATTACCCATGTTTCATACTTTTGATGGACTCTACTAAACAAAAAATGAGAAATACATGGAAAAATATGATTGCAATCACGTTTTTCATATATTTATCATTTTCTGTGTACCAGGGTCCATTGAAAGTATGCAACATGGGTACCCCTTGTCTGAGGAATCAAATTTTGCATCCAATAAGTGTTCTCACTCGAAATTGGAGTAAACCCATAAGGAGATGAGTTGAAAATATGAGTTCAGAAAGTGGTTTTCTTTTTTCTCTTTAAAATTTGATGATGTAATCTAATATTATTTTATTATTTCCATTATTATATTATAATTTCCTTAGGAGGCCAATTTTAGACCTCAAAATTCCCCTAATGCTCCCTTTTGGAGAATGTCTTTCTGAAAGCCTTCTCATCCTCAGAAATATTGTCACACTCTCCTTCATGTGCCATGAATCGTGCGAATTTTGGTGAAACTTGAGGTGAAATTTCTGGTGGATATTGTGTAAAATGTTCCCTCCTTTACCTACCTTGAGGACTTGCTACCACAAGATTTCCTCCTCCTCTTTTGAGCTTCAACCTTTTAAGAATCAGAAACACTTGCAACAAAATTTAACGATCAAAACAACCAAATAACTCTAGCTTTGATACCAAACTAATATGTATATGTGAACTTGAGAGTTTATGGTAAAAATTGAAATTGAAATGATTACTCTTTTTATGAAATTGTGTCAATTTCATTAACACATAAACATGCTTTTAAACTCAGTCTGAAAATAATAAAGACATCGGTACTATAACAACATACACAAGACACCAAATGATGAAGGAGTTCACACTTCCTGGGATACATCTCCTGGTCCAGCTTCCAATGTTGGGCCTCTTTCATTCTGCTAAAAACGTATGTGTTTACATAAATTAAAAATGCTCATAATAAAAAAACAATGTCTCCAATGGCTTCAAAATAGTAAAAAACCCCTAGGTGGGCTCTTTCTACATTAAAAAAGGTCGAAAATTGATTGTGTTATGCTTCAGAAAAGTTTTCGCGCTAACTCTCCTTCAACTTACACCCACCTACTAAATGGTCTACAATTTATGCCTTTTTCGGCCACGTGGAGTGAAAAATTCACCTTGCGTCGATGCGATTCCCACTGCTTCAGGCACAATTTGTCAAACCCTTAAATGGACTATGTTAACCCATGAACCGACATAAATGTGCCACATTGCACTTTTTAGGTCATTGATCTCAGAATGGTTTGCAACGCTCCCACCAAGGTTAATCTCAGGTTTGAGCGTAGTTCGATTAATAAGCCATAGTGGAGTTCTCAACTACGCACCAAAACTAACCCGCATAGTTGGTATTGAAACTCGTGATTGCACCTATGTTTCCCACTGGTTGTATTGGTGGTTAACTTCACCATAAAATTAACCTTGAAATTTTTTTCACATGGACCTTGATAAACATTAACCACTGGGACTTTAAAAACTTCATGCTCAAAAACGTTAACCAAACCCTGTATGCCAACCTCGCTCGGACCTTGGTCGAACTGTGGTTAGGTTCTTCCACCGGTGTTTTTGGCCACCATTCAGCTTAACCACATCTCCATAAATGTTCACATGTCTTCAGGGTTGGTGTTGACTACTGACGTTAAACCATCCTGCAAAAACCTTGGGATATGCATATATCATATGGTTTTGGTTGTGACATATATCATGTAGTTTAACATAATTTTCGAAACTTTGGTAATTGTGTTAATACATAGTGTTGGGGCTGGGGTTAACATCGTGCCCTGACTGCCTGCCACATAGCATGGTTTGGTGGACCGAGGTCTAGGGTTAAGCCTGGTCCCAACCATTGAATGCAAATCCATTAATATTTAAATAAAATCCAACAACCATAGTTTAATGAGTAACACCTTAGGCGGGCTAGTGGAGGGATTTGATGCTAGTCTATTGGTCGTGTGTTTGAATCCGTTAGAGGTATGTTAAGGCTTTACCAAAATTTTACATGGCCATTACGAGGCCATGTGGCAACCACTGATTGGCCCATGTGGATCTCTCTAATTTTTCCACATAAAAAACCCATGAGCCAAGAAAATCACACCATTCACAACAAATAAGACGATGACAAGTTTTATAAAACCACTGGCCCATAAAAAAACATAGTCACTTGCACAGTCAGATGCCCAATCAGCATATGCACTGCTGATTGGGTGCACGTGCAACTCAAATTCCAAAAAATTTAGTTGTTTTTCAATTCGGTCAATACTTGATATCGTGATCATACGATACTGGTTTTGTGTGAAACGAATTGCATTCGAATCAGGGTGAAGAGATATTTTCTTTGGTGCTTGTTTCTAACAGTTTGAAATTTGAGCATAATATTGATCCACTAGACCAGATAGGCATTAAGTGACTTAATATTTCACTATTGGAACAAGTGTTCACCATTGTAATTGATGTACTTGGATCTTTCATCTTATAACTAAACCTCTATAAGCCAACACACTTTCATGCATGCATCATAAATTTTTTAGGACTATTATTGGGATGTTTACGGTATATGTTTGGTTCATATGTACTTCAGAAAATTAACTATCTCAGTGGCTTGAGTGCTTTTCTTGTTGAATGTGTGTTGTATTTTCCTTAATATCATTATGTGAAATATTTCACTAAAAAATATTTCCATGCTCTTGTGTGCCTCTTCTAGGATAGTACTATTACTTTCCTCTTAGAGACTCAATTTTTGTCTCCCCCCATGAAGGTTTCCTTTTACACCCTGCAATTGGTTCTTCACAATGTCATTTTACTTGCTTATTCAAGGATTATGTATATAATATCTTATGTTATTTGTTGAAACCAAGGTGAACCTTTGTGTTATGGTGGTTGGGTTGATACTCTGGATGGGGCTCCTATTCCAAATGGTGTGAGGTCTAATTGGGACTTCACATTGAGAGACCCCCTTGTATGTTGGTGGTATCCAAAATCGTGAAAAAATTGGCACTATAGGGAGGACCAAATGAAAATATATTCATATTTACTCTATTTTGAATCTCTTTGTAACACCCCCAAGTTCTATGCTTTTCAAATGAGACATTTGAACATAAATCCAAAGGGGAGTGGACCCCAATGGATAATTATTGTGTGGATGTGGTTAACTATTTATTTATGAAAAATAAATAAAATATGGTGCATGCACTATGACCAGATGAGAAAATGAGATCATATGCCTATTCCATGAGGTGATGGAAAAGGAAAAAAAGATTTTCCCCAAATCTTTCAAAAATCCTTGAAAGAAATTATTTTTAATTTAGATTTTGAGGAAAAATCTAAATTTCCCCAATGAAGAGGAGTAGTTGGGAAGAGGTGAGAAAAGGCTGGAAAAGCTGAGGAAAAGCTTAAAGCAGCTTTAAAGAGTCCCAAGAGGGAACCTAGGCTAAACGGGAATAAACATCCACGAGAAATTCTGGACGCGGTGGAAACGAGCTTTAGAGGGGAAAGCACAGCTTAAATAAGCTGCTCCAGAACAGATTGAGGTTAGTCTGTTCTTGGAGGATCTCAGCTCGGGGGTGAGTTCTGGAGATAAACGAACTCTAAGTTTGGGAGGACTGGTCATAGTAGAGGTATGCATGCATAATTTTGGAGATTTCTATAAGTCTGTATTAAATTTATCCCTGTTTTATGAATTGTGATGTTATGGTTTATTATACAATTTAGGAATTGTTATGTTATGGTTCATTATACAAATTTTAGATTGATTATTTTTTAGTAACTCATGTAATTGAAAACTAAAGCTATTGATAGCAGAGACAAACAGTTGGATTATAGGGATGAGTACCTTGTAGTAATGAAGTTAGAGATGGTGGATCATTTGAACAGCTAATCTAATAACTATGTACAGGTGTAGCTGGTTGTCTTTTAAAGGAATATTTAATTGCTAGACAGAAAATGTTAACAAAACAGTACCCATGAACAGCAGGTACCAAACCACTAAACCTATCATAACAATATTGATGGTACAGAATTCCCTGTAACCAATAACAGAAAGTAGGAAAAAACAACCCTGTGACAGCAGTATGGGGTTCACTATGTCAGCTGTGTTACAATGGAAATAATTGTAGAATTAAGAATTTAAATTATTCTATTAAATGTAAGTGTAAACATATGAAAGCAGAAGTTGAATCCTAACTAAGTACGAGGATCAACACTAGGGATTCTCAACTATCCAGTTCAGCATTCTCTACCTCCATTTGATTGAAGCAAGAGGATCTTTCTCCTAGTTTTCCCATGGAATAGTTGAATCTGCCCCAGAGTGTCAAACATGTTGAATGTTTGTAACAGTAAGATAAGGGGAGAATCCTATTGAACAGCTATTGTGTAATAAAAGTTTGTGTGAGGGAAGTTTGTAAGCATATGAAAAAAAAAAAAATACAATGAACAGAGCATCTGTTTACCGTCCATATAAACTGCTAGGAAAATAGTTGGAGAAATGGAGATTTACTGAGTATAGATAGATGTATGCGAGGAGGCATCCATCTATACCTCGATGCTGCAACTTTAAAATGTTGAAAATTTTATAAGGCTTGCAAACTGGAAAGTTTGAGGAAGGGACTATTGATCGGCTAGAGTTGGTCAAAACTCTGAAAAACTGACCTGAGAAATACAACTAATATATATATAGATATATAAGTCAACTAGATGGACTGCGAAGAGTAGAGGCCAAGCCTCAAAATAAACATTTTCATGGAAATTCTTATATTCCCATGGCTGCCTATAATCTCTCTCTCAAAAAAAAAAAAGGTTAAATACCGGATAACAATATAAAATTGAAATGAATTGGATTCTGGTGCATGACTCAGAGTATATTTGAGTTATGTGGATAAAAATCTAGGTCTGGGAGACGTGACAAATGGTATCGAAGCGAAGTTCAAAAATTGGGCAAGATATGTGCTCACAAAGAAATAATAAACGGTTATAAATCTTATGAATATTAAAAATATTACTTCAAGTATACTTGCAGGAAAATCACTTATCCCCACAGAAAATTTGCTAAAACATGGGGCAAAATTGAACAGTAAACAGTCTTGAAGGATATAGCTGCAAAACTTAACCAAAGGGGACGAGTTACGCTAGTAAGGAAGACAAAATGTTACAGTTGGGAGGTTGGTCTACTGCATGAATGGTATGTCTTGAAATAAAATGTTTTATTTGCTTCAATCCATAGGAATTTACTACATATAAAAACAAAATGAATTTATTAAATATAGATTTATTATTAGTTCTATATTTAGCAGCATGAGCTACAAGGAGTACCCCTTTGCCATTCTGCATGGTTGTAGAACTTTAATATGTAAAGTAGAATCGTATAGAATCTCTAAACCCTGGCTGGTTTAAATCTATAGATACTTATCTTCACAGGAAAACAAAACTGGATATGTCAAACTTGCTTCTGTTTTAATCAAACCATACCATTGGATATCTATACACAGTAGAAAGAGGTTGGTTTAAATCTGAAGTTACTTGGCCTCTACAGATGATTTATTTTTGTTGTGTTCCCTGTAGACATAAAAATGATATGATATGCTTATGTGTATGCTAGAAAAACATTATAGCAGAACTAAAGTACATGGTACCAATCTAAAAAGAAGGAAGTAAGATGCTAGTATATGATCTTCGAAATAGTGCTAGAAAAAAAAAAAACAATTCTCTATATGATTTTGATAACATCTATAAGTGTATATATTTTATTCCAAATCTAGCCTTACTCCTTGAAAACAAATATCATAGCAAGATAATTTATAATTAAGGTCCTTTATTCAAGTGCTATTAAATACATATAGGTATACTGCAAAAGAAAAAGAGAATTTAAGAGCAAGGATTCTAGAACTGGTAGTCTGAATTCCTATTAAATCACAAGGAAAATCTACAATGGTTATAGTGCTCATAGTAATTATAGGGTACTTTGTATTTTAAATTCAGTTCTAACCCTTGAAACAAATAATATGGCACTAGAGTTACTCTATGTTGAATATATACCATTAATAGAACTATCGAATACCTTTATATGCAAAATATATATATATATATATATATATATATATATATATATATATATTAACAAGTATCAAAACTACACAACGAGGTCCTTTGTAATCTCGACCTTAAATGAGTTATGTGTGTTATATGTCATAAGATGAGATAAATAGGAATTTTGTAATTCTACCATATATGCTAGGAATAAAATATAAGTATGAAACATACATATATATGAGCATATAGGTCAAAGGGGACATACACACGAATCAGTGAAATATATATATGATTCCTGCAGCGACTGGTACAAGCGTCTAGCAACCTAAACTAATGCGGTTTGATTAATTTAAAAAGACTAGGTCTGTGACTTAGGTTAAACAAACCCTTCGAACTGTAACCACGGCACCTTGGGTATATTTTAACGATTAAATAAAAAACGCATACAGGTGAAAGATAAGCCGTGAATACAATGCGGAAAAAAAAAAATATAGTTCTAACGATAATAATTACAAAACCTCACGGAAATTTCCACTGTTCTAACTATAATTATCTCGGAACAGCGTGTAACTATACAGAGCCGACCATAGGGTTCCGCTCCATATGGTAGTTCCTACACAAAAATATAGGTTAAATATAGATTTATTATCTGATCTGATCACAGACTTAAACTTTGTTAGTGCATGGAGTGTATTAATGGAAAGGTCGGTTCAGTAGTCGTTCTGCCCATAGAATGAAATAACCGAAATCCGTTAAGAAAAACAAAACCCCTTGATAGTAGACCCGATATCCAAACTAAATTCCTTAGTTATGGAGCACAGAGGCCGAATCCCAGTTTCCTTACGAGCATAGGAAAATTTTGGGATAGTGGCAACCGTAGCCACGATTAACAGCGCTCCTGAAAAACAAATCGAGGCACAGCATGCATATCAGATCACCCGAAATGCTGGCTTGCCGAGCATAGGGGATACATAATTGAAATCGGTATACATTACAGAGCCAGAACAAGAAACCAAACCCAGCCGCACTAGGAACCGATAGAAGAAAGGGCAAATAAGTTTACAGGCTGGCGCTAGGGAAATCACCATGGATAAAATCGGTAGGTGCAACCACGATCTTTCGGCCGACTGATCAACCTTCTTCACTATCATCCGAATGCACCCTGTACACGTTAAATGAAAATCTGAATACCTGCAACGCATTTGTGAAACGATCGGTAGAGGCGACGTAAGAACCGTGGATATAAAGCAACAAAATGAAATTTATTGAACAGAGAAGAAGTGATGAACATACTCCAAGAAGAAGGAAAACCTTCCACAGCTGAAGGCGGAGGGGGATTGCCCAGGTGAGGGGGTTCACTGTAGGGTATGCATCGGATAGGCGAGTGCAGAAACCCTTAACCCAGCAAGACCTGAAACCATGAACTGAAGGAGGTTCGAGGCAATGAAAGGTTAATAAAGGAATCCAACCCTAGACGAGATCGCCACACGTACTGGGAAAAATCTTGTTCCAGTATTTGCTCAGGTACACTCAGGGAACTCGAGCTTTACAAAATCACGAAGGGGATTTCCAGGATCAATGCGGAGCTGCAAACTTGGTACCCGACTGTCAGTTTAACAATATTTTAATCCGGTTCAGGGTACCTGGGAGGCGGGCTGCAGACGAATTCAGGAGAGGGTTCTCCTCGAAAAGACCTTTCCCTTTCTTTTCCGCTCCAGCTGTTGGAAATCCACGCCCTCAGTACCGGAGCTGTTGTGCAGAAGTTGAAAAGAGTTGTCCTGGTCAGGAACCGCGTTACATAAAAACGGAGGCTGAGACGATCGCTGTGTTGTACCAGTCTTATGGGTGGACACGCAACACGGTCGAGCCAAACCGTCATCTGTAACACAAACACCGGAACACAAAATCGTAGTATGTGCGAGTATGGTTGACAGAGCATGAACTATGGCACAGTCTAGGGTTCTGACAGAACTACGGTCGTATGAACGTGGTATTAGAAATCCACCTGCGTGATAAAACCGGCTTACCCATACGGGCAAATGGCCACAATACCATATAAATTGCGCAAAAGGGTAAATGGGCACGTAGGTTTTTCATATATCAGTATTATACGACCTATTCGATATAATTCATGCGAATGATAGGTGCGCAAGGACCAATAGACATAGTGATGGGGTTATCTTCAACTATAAGTGATATGTATACAATGACGCTTTCCATTTATCTACACAAAAATGTTTTGGACCTATATGGGTTGCATATATATATCAATAAGAGGTGCTATATACATACACATAACCCTATACTCCTTGAATTAATTTTGCCGAAGGTTAGAGGTAAGATTGTTTATAACGAATAAACCAAACAAAGGGTTTGGACACATATAAGATATATATAAATATAGGAGCTATATATGTATGTATATGCTTATAAAAGTTGTCTTGCCAAAGATTATAGAGGCAAGTAGTATAGGTGGTATATATACGTAGGTAATAGTGAACTATGTATCCGATAAGTAAGGTTTGTGTTCTACTATCAGAAGAGAGAAATGTTGAATCTTATTCGGAGTAAAATGAACCACTTATAGAAGATGAGTTAAGAAATTTAGGAGGAGTAACCATGAGGTATATTGGATGTTACTAAATAATAACAGAATCCCATGATATAGAGAAAAAAAAAAAAAAAAAATTCTTCTGAAACTGGAGATTATATATATGTATGGTGAATATGTATATATATATGTGGTGGATTATATTTATATATGGTGGATTTTATATATATATGATGGAGTTTATATTATATATATATTGCGGATTTTATATATATAGAGTGGTTCTATATATATATATATATATGAAAAAGAGTAGAGGATTCAATGATATGAAATATAAGGGTTTATATAACGAAGAGCTTTATAAAGAAAATTTTATATGTTTCCCTCTATTGGAATATATATACAATGTGGTGGAATTGAGTATAAATAATTATGTGTGCAAGAATATATATCTATCGAGAAATTAACCTTCAAGATAAGGTTAAGAAATGGATATATGTAATTAAAACTGAAGTTAAAAGTTGGGGGTGTTAAAACAACTAAAATAGAATTTTATTAATATTCATTATAACAATAAGTTGATTAGAAGCATGAAAAGCTATAAATGAATAATTCTGGGGTGATATATGTTCAAAAAGACGGAAAATTTATATTGGAATAAATAGAGAAAGGTGGATAATAGAAAAATGACAATTTATATTTAAAAATTAAATATTAATATAGTTTATAATTCTTAATTAACTATTAATATATATATATATATATATATATATATATATATATATATATATATATATATATATATATATATATATATATATATATATATATAATAATAATCATTATCATGAGAAATGATAGATTAAAATGAAAGAAATTGCACGTGGGACATAAGTTAAATCTACAATTAACATTATAAATATAGGTGATCTTGTTATAATTTTAACTTTGTTGAGTTGTATGAATATAATATCTTCATGCATGATAATTTATTTCAGTTAGTAAAACTCAAACTTTATAAGCACGGGATTAAGGGAGAAGAAATAATTCACTAGGGAATATTAAAAGTGAATTCACCTTAAAAGTTGCAAGTAAAGTGGAAGGACATATTTTACCATATGGCCGGAATATTATTACTCTAATTATGGTTAAAGGAGTAAACCTACGGAGTAGAAAAAATTGGATGTTGATAATTGGTAAAGTTACCGGGATGATTTTTGAAGTCATGGATATTTAAAATTCATGACTAAAGTATTTTAATAAACCGATTCTGTGAAAATAGCAGTGATAGCTTCCCTTGAGTACGAAATGAGGTCTAAATAGTGGTTAAATAAGTGATGTGGTTAGTAATGGTGGACCATTGCATATTAAATAATGTAATGCAAATCCATTACATTGAGTTGTGAATGAATGAATGAAGGGATAAATCAAATTTTCTCAGGTGGGCTAGCTAGGGTAGAATTGAAAACCTATATAAACCATGGATTGATTTTTAATGATTAGTGAAATTCACATATAGATATAATTGGAGAATCATCATTGGAATTAGTAAAGCATGAACATACAAGTAAAAGTAAATGCATAAATTCTGGTGATTCTTTGAAAAGGGGGAAATTGTGTCAAATTTACTTTTGACATTATCAAGTATTAATACTTGTGAATGTGAGGAATCATAGTAACTACATATATCACTATAGAAGAAATATGTATTCACACTATAAAATTTTGTTGGTGTAAATTTTATTAAATTTAATTTTTCTGAGTCTTAAATTCAAGACAGGGAAATAGTGTGAAATCATACAACTACCAACTGAGAAGGATGAGTTGTATTTGGAATTGGGTGTGTTCGGAAGCCCCATGAGATCCAAGTTTATTCACGTAAGTTTTAAGACTAGTGGATGAATTCATGAGGTTATAGGAAAAAAAAAAAAATTTCATGTGGGAAGTAAGCATTGAATTGTAGAGATTATTAACGAGTCTAGTTATTACTAATTAAATTGATTGGCTAACAAAAAGAAACAATGAAAAGATACTAGAAGTACAGCTATGAAATGAGAAAGGGTAAGCATAACCATGCATATGATACAATTGTTTTCTCTCATTTATGAGTACTAATGAAAAAGTTGTAAAATTGTTTAGCCAAGTGTGTAACAGGAAATTGGGCACTCTGGAGACAAAGAGAAAAAAAAAAGGTGAAGATAAATCACCTAGAAAATCAAGAAAAGCTGAGCTGGACCAAGTTGAGTGAGGAAAGAATCTCACTGAAAAACAAGAAAGGATAAGTAGTGTACTAAAAGTGCACTAAACTATTATGAACCTGAATGGTTTGACTAACAACTGAATTTCTTAAGTTTATTGAAATGCAGAATGTTGTTTTGGATTATCAATTGTATGTACCTGACATTACTTACATTGGTATGAATTGTGGACAGAGAAAACAGAATAAAAGATTTTCTAGACAGACTTTTTGCAAAGAAGTAGAAAGAAAATCAACTGCATAAAGCAGGAGAGTACTCTGCTGGAAACTAAGCAAGAACGAAGAAGAAATCTTCGTCAAAGTTGAAAAAGTCAACATTAAAGTGTAACACCGAGGAAGGTGTTGGAAAGGGGGGAAACTAATGGTTTATAAACTAGCCTTACCCTTGCATATTAAATTTCATGATGTGTTTCATATCTCCTTGTTGGAAAAAAAATATAATTTTTGATGCTTCTCACATTATTGATTGGAATGTGGTCCAGGTGGAACCAGAAGAGGAATTCCTTTCAGAGCCGCTTCAAATATGAAAGCGGGAAGAAATTGAATTGCGAAATCGAACAGTAGCTCGAGTAAAGGTGCAGTGGAGCACTTTACTGCTGAAAAGCTACATGGAACAGAGAAGCTCAGATGATGGAAAAGCATTCATAATTATGTTCAAAATAAACTAAGTAGATAGTTGTCAACACCGAGGACGGTGTTTATTTTCAGAGGGGGAATATGTAACACCCCCAAGTTCTATGCTTTTCAAATGAGACATTTGAACATAAATCCAAAGGGGAGTGGACCCCAATGGATGATTATTGTGTGGATGTGGTTAATTTTGTAATTATGAAAAATAAATAAAATATTATGTATGCACTATGACCAGATGAGAACATGAGATCCTATGCCTAATCCATGAGGTAATGGAAAAGGAAAAAGACTTTCCCCAAATCTTTCAAAAATCCTTGAAAGAAATTATTTCTAATTTAGATTTTTGAGGAAAAATCTAAATTTCCCCAATGAAGAGGAGTAGTTGGGAAGAGGTGAGAAAAAGTTGGAAAAGCTGAGGAAAAGCTTAAAGCAGCTTTAAAGAGTCCCAAAATGGGAAGCCTAGGCTAAACAGGAATAAAGCATCCTGAAATTCTGGACGCAGAATTGGAAACAGGCTTTGGGGAAAGCATAGCTTAAATAAGCTACTCCAGAACAGATTGAGGTTAGTCTGTTCTTGGAGGATCTGAGCTCGGGGGTGAGTTCTGGAGATAGATGAACTCTACGGTTGGGAGGACTGGTCATAGTATCGGTATGCATGCCTAAAATTGGAGATTTAATTAAGTCTGTATTAAATATATCAATGTTTTATGAATTGTGATGTTATGGTTCATTATGCAATTTATGAATTGTTATGTTATGGTTCATTATGCAAATTTTAGATTGATTATTTGTTCAGTAACTCATGAAATTGCAAATTAGAGCTATTGATAGCAGAGACAAATGGTTGGATTATAGGGATAATTACCTTGTAGTAATGAAGGGGAGATGATCGATTGTTTGAATATCTAGTCCAATAACAATGTACAGGTGTAGCTTGTTGTCTTTTAAATGAATATTTAGTTGCTGTGTGTATAAACAGAAAATGTTAACAAAACAGTAACCAGGAATAGCAAGGGCAAAACCACTAAACCTGTCATAACAGTATTGCTGGCAGTAGAATGGTCATACTGCCATGACAAGGATTGTAGAACTCAGAATTGTATTGTTTTATGTCACGGAAGTTTAATCATGTGAAACCAAAGATTAACTCCTAACTAAGAACGAGGAACTAAATCTAGAGAGGATAAAATATCAACTTCGGTTTCCTTACTTCTATTTGATTTGAGAAAAATCTCTAAATCCTATATTTCCAAGGGAATAGTTTAAGAGGCATCAGAATTGCAAGTATGTTGAATAATCATAACAAGAATATAAGGGAAGAGCCCTACAATTGTCTGTGATAAAAGTATGTGTAAAGGAAGTTTGTAAGCATATTTAAAAATACTAAGAAAAGAGCACTATTTACCTTCCATATAAACTGCTGAATATAGATAGATGTATATGTGGATGCATACATCTATACCTTGATGCCGAAACTTTATGATTATGGATGCTGAAAAGTCTATAAGGCTTGCAAACTGGAAAGTATGAGGAAGGGTCTATTGATCAGTTAGAGTTGGACAAAACTCTGAAAAAACTGACCTGCGAAATACAAACTAAACTATCTATATATATATATATAAGTCAACTAGAGGAACTGAGAAGAGGGGAGGTCAAGCCCAAAAATTCTTATGGAAATTCTTATATTCCCATGGTGGCCTATCATAAAAAAAAAAAAGAAATTAAATACCGGATAACAGTATAAATTTGAAATGAAATCGATTCTGGTGCATGACTCAGAGTATATTTGAGTTATGTGGATAAAAAGCTGGGTCTGGGAGACGTGACAAATGGTATCGGAGCAAAGTTCAAAAATTGGGCAAGATATGTGCTCACAAAGAAATAATAAACTGTTATAAATCTTATGAATATTAAAAATATTACTTCAAGTATACTTGCAAGACAATCACTTATCCCCGCAGAAAATTTGCTAAAACACGGGGCAAATTTGAACAGTAAACAGTCTTGAAGGATATAGCTGCAAAACTTAACCAAAGGGGACGAGTTACGCTAGTAAGGAAGACAGAGTGTTACAGTTGGGAGGTTGGTCTACTCCATGAATGGTATGTCTTGAAATAAAATGTTTTATTTGCTTCAATACATAGGAATTGACTACATATAAAAACAAAATGAATTTATGAAATATAGATTTATTATCAGTTCTACATTTAGCAGCATGAGCTACAAGGACTACCCCTTTGCCATTCTGCATGGTTGTAGAAATTTAAGATGTAAAGTAGAATCGTATAGAATCTCTAAACCCTAGCTGGTTTAAATCTATAGATACTTATCTTCATAGGAAAACAAAACTGGATGTGTTATGTCAAACTTGCTTCTGTTTTAATCAAACCATACCATTGGATATCTATACACAGTAGAAAGAGGTTGGTTTAAATTTTAAGTTACTTGGCCTCTACAGATGATTTATTTTGTTGTGTTCCCTGTAGACATAAAAATGATATGATATGCTTATGTGTATGCTAGAGAAACATTATAGAAGAACTAAAGTACATGGTACCAATCTAAAAAGAAGAAAGTGAGATGCTAGTATATGATCTTCGAAATAGTGCTAGAAAAAAAAAAAAAAATTCTCTATATGATTTTGATAACATCTATAAGTGTATATATTTTATTCCAAATCTAGCCTTACTCCTTGAAAACAAATATCATAGCAAGATAAATTATAATTAAGGTCCTTTAGTCAAGTGCTATTAAATACATATAGGTATACTGCAAAAGAAAAAGAGAATTTAAGAGCAAGGATTCTAGAACTGGTATTCTGAATTCCTATTGAATCACAAGGAAAATCTACAATGGTTATAGTGCTCATAGCAATTTTAGGGTACTTTGTATTTTAAATTCAGTTCTAACCGTTGAAACAAATAATATGGCACTAGAGTTACTCTATGCTGAATATATACCATTAATAGAACTATCGAACACCTATATATGCCTTTAGAAAAAATATAGGTATATATATTAACAAGTATCTAGAAAAATTCAATTAAACCTTTTTAAACCTCTACCATAGATGAGATATATATATATGAATTTTCATATGTCCCGCGGACGATATAACTACAAATCTTACATTTAAACCATATATATTAAGAAGGAAACATAAGTATGAAATTCAGATATATATATGAGCATATAGGTCAAAAAGGAGACCTAACGATAAACCAACGAAATATATATGAGCGCTATAGCTATGGGAACCAGCGTACAGTCAAGCTATCTTAACACGGCAGGTTATCATAAGAACAACTATATAATTGCCGAGAATTAAACGAACACCTTGTTTCCATAGTTCATGTAAATGCAAAGAGTTAATAATAACTCGTCTATTTCTTGCAGACCATAAATAGATGCAGACCATAAATAGATGAGTAAAACAAGGAAAATATCTATGCACCAATAGATAACATAACCGCTCATGTTAATCACCAGTTCAGAGAAAAGTTTTAAATAAAACAAAGAGATTGTTATGCGAATCAAATAGGGTTCTATCCTTTGATGGTCAAATTAGATTTATAATGACGATGCATAAAGTAGGTCAACCAAATGAAATTCCTCTGGCAAACCACCATAAACCAGGCCGCGACAGTGCCGAACCTTTGATACATCAGATGAACCGGGACCAAACCTGTGAACTAATGCGTTCAAAGCAATGGCCGACAAGATCATTCTGTGCTGTGCATGAACTGCCTGAAATCGACGTCAAAAAGTTCGCATGTCAAAGGTATTAGGCTAAAACTCCCAGGAGCAGCGTGACCCACGCTTGGGAGGTATCCTATTGTCATAAAACAATAAGATTAACAGTGTTGAACTTTCGTAATGAAGATAAACGACCGAAGAAAAAGAATTTAGGGTTACCTGAGGGTAGAATCCCCACCCTTGCGTCACGCTGATAGTAACCAAATTAAAATGTGTAAACCATACGAGGTGCGATGGCTTTGAACACTGGTGGTGTACCGATTGGCAAATCTGGGGGGCCGGGCAACCTACGATCCCACACCCGGACGATAGCCATTGGAAATACCTGCAAATATTCGGCACATGGGATAGGTATTAACCGTAGAAATAATAACTTCAGGAACCCAAAACATTGATAAGTTTCACGAGAAGGGTTAACTCCGAACGAAATTACAAAATTGTGGTAAGAATAAAATACAAATTTAAAACGCACCCAGGAGGACAGGTTAGATCTTTGCCCCAGTGCACAGGCTGAGACGCCGACCTCCTCCTCTCTCTGTGCAACTTACCACAGATGAGCAGACACTGTATCATCCAAAAAGAAACCTGAAACAGAGAAGAAATGATGAACATAGTTTACGAAGAAGGAAATCCTTATACAGCTGAAGGAGGAGGAGGATTGCTAGGTAAGGGGGTTCACTGTAGGGTACGAATCGGATAGGCGAGTTCAAAAACCCTTAACCCAGCAAGACCTGAAACCATGAAATGAAAGAGACGAACCGTAATGAGGTTCGAGGCAATGCAAGATTAATAATGGAATCCAAACCCTAGCCGAGATCGCCACACGTACTGGGAAAAATCTTGTTCCAGGATTTGCTCAGGTACGCTCAGGGAACTCGAGCTTTACGAAATCACTAAAGAGATTTCCAAGATCAATGCGGAGCCGCAAATTTGGTACCCTGCTGTCAGTTTAACAATATTATAATCCTGTTCAGGGTACCTGGGAGGCGGGCTGCAGACAAATTCAGGAGAGGGTTCTCCTCGAAAAGACCTTTCCCCTTTTTTCCTTTCCAGCTGTTGGAAATCCACGCTCTCAGTACCGGAGCTATTGTGCAGAATTTGAAACGAGTGGTTACGGGCAGGAACCGCGTTACAAAAAAACGGAGGCGGAGGCGATCGCTGTTTGTACCAATCTTAGGGATGGACACGCACCGCGGTCGAGCCAAACCGTCATCTGCAACACAAAAAAAACAAAACCGGAACACAAAATCGTAATATGTGCGAGTATGGTTGGCAGAGCATGAACTAGGGCGCAGTGTAAGGTTCTGACAGAACTACGGTCATATGAACGTGGTATTAGAAATCCACCTGAGTGATAAAACCGGTTTACCGATACGGGCGAATGGCCACAATACCATACAAATTGCACAAATGGTAAATGGGCACGTAGGTGTTTCCATATATCATTATTATACGACCTATTCGATATAATACATGCGACGGATAGGTGCGTAGGGACCGATAGACATAGTGATGGGGTTATTTTAACTTATAAGTGGTAGGTAGACAATGACGCTTTCCATTTATCTACACAAAAAGGTTTTGGACCTATATGGGTTGCATATATATATCAATAAGAGGTTCTATATATATATATATACATAAACCTATACTCCTTGAATTAATGTTGCCGAAGGTTAGAGGTAAGATTGTTTATAACGAATAAACCAAACAAAGGGTTTGGGCATATATAAGATATATATAAATATAGGAGCTATATATGTATGTATATGCTTATAAAAATTATCTTGCCAAAGACTATAGAGGCAAGTAGTATAGGTGGTATATATATACGTAGGTAATAGTGAACTATGTATCCTATAAGTAAGGTTTGTGCTCTACTATCAAAAGAGAGAAATGTTGAATCTTATTCGGAGTAAAATGAACCACTTATAGAAGATGAATTACGAAATTTAGGAGGAGTAACCATGAGGTATATTGGATGTTACTAAATAATAACAGAATCCCATGATATAGAAAAAATCTGTGTCTTCTGAAACTGGAGATTATATATATGTATGGTGAATATGTATATATGGGGTGGATTTTATATATATATGATGGATTTCATATTATATATATATATATATATATTGCGGATTATATATATATATATAGAGTGGTTCTATATATATATATATATATGAAAAAGAGTAGGGGATTCAATGATATAAAATATAAGGGTTCATATAACAAAGAACTTTGTAAATAAAATTTTATATGTTTCCCTCTATTGGAATATATATACAATGTGGTGGAATTGAGTATAAATAATTATGTGTGCAAGAATATATATATCTATCGAGAAATTAACCTTCAGGATAAGGTTAAGAAATGGATATATGTAATTAAAACTGAAGTTAAAAGTTGGGGGTGTTAAAACAACTAAAAAAGAATTTTATTAATATTCATTATAACAATAATTTGATTAGAAGCATGAAAAGCTATAAATGAATAATTGTGGGGTGATATACGTTCCAAAAGACGGAAAGTTTATAGAGAAAGATGGATAAGAGAAGAATGACAATTTATATTTAAAAGAGGTATGTTAAATATAAGTTGTAAATTCTTAATTAACTATTAAATGTATATATATATATATATATATATATATATATATATATATATATATATATATATATATATATATATATATATATAATCATTATCATGAGAAATGATAGATTAAAATGAAAGAAATTGCACGTGGGGCATAAGTTAAATCTACAATTAACATTATAAATATAGGTGATCTTGTTATAATGTTAACTTCGTTGAGTTGTACGAATATAATATCTTCATGCATGATAATTTATTTCAGTTAGTAAAACTCAAATTTTACACCCACAAGATTAGGGGAGAAGAACTAATTCACTAGGGAATAGTAAAAGTGAATTCACCTTAAAAGTTTACTAGAAAAGCGGAATGACATATTTTACCATATGAGTGGAATATTATTACTCTAATTATGGTGAAAGGAGTAATAAACCCTACGGAGGTAGAAAAATTGGATGCTGGTAAATGGTAAAGTTACCAGGATGATTTTTGAAGTCATGGATATTTAAGTCATGACTAAAGTATTTTGTAAACCAGTTCATGTGCATGGAAAATAACGAAGTGGTAAGCTTGAGTACGAAATGAGGTCTAAATAGTGGTTAAATAAGTGATGTGGTTAGTAATGGTGGATTATTGCATATTACAGAGTGTAATGTGGACCCATTACATTGAGTTTTGAAGGAATGAAGGGATAAATCTATTTTTTTTTCAGGTGAGTTAACTAAGGTAGAATAGAAAACCTATCAATTGTTATTTTTATCCATGGGAAAATAATTATCATGCATGGATAAGAATCCAATGGAGCACAATTATTTCCCTATACTCCATTTATCAAGTGAACCATGGTTGTAAATAGTCTTTGTTAGAAACCATGTGTTGTTTATGTAAACCATGGGTTGATTGCTAATGATTAATGAAATTCACATATAGAGATAAGTGGTGAATCATCATTGGAATTAGTAGAGCATGAACATACAATTAAAAGTGAATGCATAAATTCTGGTGATTCTTGGAAAAAGGGGAAACTGTGTCAAATTTATTTTTGACATTATCAAGTATTAATACTTGTGAATGTGATGAATTATAGAAATTACATTTATCACTATAAAAGAAAACATGTATTCGCACTATAAAATTTTGTTGGTGTAAATTTTATTAAAGTTAATTTTCTTGAGTCTTAAATTCAAAGACAGGGAATTAGTGTGAAATCATACAACTACTAACCGAGAGAAAAAAGGATGAGCTGTATTTGGACTTGGGTGTGGGGGGAAACCCATGAGATCCAAATTTATTCACGTAAGTTTTGAACTAGTGGATACAATTCATAAAAGAGGTTAGAGGAAAAAAAAAAAAAAAATTTCATGTGGGAAGTAAGAATTGAATTATAGACATTATTAACGAATCTGGTTATTACTAATTAAATTGATTGGCTAACAAAAAGAAACAATGAAAAGATACTAGAAGTACAGCTATGAAATGAGAAAGGGTAAGCATAACCATGCATATGATACAATTGTTTTCTCTCATTTATGAGTACTAATGAAAAAGTTGTAAATTTGTTTAGCCAAGTGTGTAACAGGAAATTGGGCACTCGGGAAACAAAGAGGAAAAAGGTGAAAATAAATCACCTAGAAAATCAAGAAAAG